>JBAMJR010000161.1:6855000-7450000 GCA_038501785.1 Myoxocephalus aenaeus | reverse complement strand
TGTGGGTTGATGTGTACCTGCAGACACTGCAGACAAAGCACTTGGGGTGGTACGTGCGTCCCAGAGCGGAGACCACCTCTCCCGTGATGAAGCTGTCACAGCGGTCGCAGCGTGTGCCGTACAGACGCTGATAGTCTGCCGTGCAGATGTACTCGCCCTTCTTCTGGAAGAAGCCAGATCGTGCCAGATCACAGTTACACACTGTGGAGAGAGAAGGAGAAAAATCAACACACCTAAAACACTATTGCATATCCACTAAGGTGTGGATGTCATGAGCTCTTTAGATCAAATGTTCAAACAAATGTTTCACAAGTGCTACTTGTCTATATTGTTCCTTGTTTCTTGCGTTAGACTTGATCACATTGACAATCTGGTTCACTCTGAGCAACCCTCCTTTTTACCTGTTTGTGTGAGCATCTGTGCTCGTTTGTGGTGTGTGTATGTTTGTCTTCACACATGACTGCTCTGGAAGTTATTCAGCTCCAGATAGTGGCGAGCCAATTTGCTCTGATGGGAATTTAATGATATAATCAGCGGAAAAGTCATTTTGTGCTAAACAACGTGAAGACGGAGACAAAACTACAGACCGCAAGCTCCTAGCATCATCAGAACCACTGCAGAATCATTTGCTGTGTATGCACAAGGTGAGTGCTCAGTTTCCGTATGTGTACGTGCACGTGTGTGTGTGTCTCTATATTGTGTAGGCTAAGAAGACAATGTAAGTTGCAATGTAACTGAGAGTAAATTCCAGCGGGTGTAATAGTATAGCTAAGAGCCGTTTTCACGGATCAGTGGCTGTGGTCATGGTCTCTGGTTTCTCCCAGTCTATGCGGTTCACCAACAGGAAGAGTTGCCAGTTATTGTAACCTCTAGCTGGGAAAAAAAAAAACTATGACCTGATAGACATGGCCCTGATCAAGGTCATATAGCAAACAAATCCAGATTTCCACATGTGTGATGTACTTAAATAATATAAATATAATAAATCACCATTTAAAAAAAATTGTATTGTAAAAATTACCTGAAACTTGCATCAAGAGAATGTAAACCTTCACCACTGTTGAACTTCACACTATATTGTTGCATTATAGCCTTGAACCTATAATTACTCCTCTGCTTGATAATTATCCAAATACAGTTACCACGTAACACAACTTATTATGGGTCAGCTGGTGACATCCCAATCAACCAGGTCGGACATGATGAGAGTGGTATCATCTCATCTCACCAACACTTTAACTTTAATACCTCTTGCTTGCGTCAAGATTTGCTACGGGTGAGCTAACTGGTGAGCTATCTGTACGCTACCTGGTGAGCTACCTGTAAGCTACCTGGTGAGCTACATGGTGAGCTACCTGGTGAGCTATCTGTAAGCTACCTGGTGAGATATATGTAAGCTACCTGGTGAGATATATGTAAGCTACCTGGTGAGCTACATGGTGAGCTATCTGTAAGCTACCTGGTGAGCTACATGGTGAGCTATCTGTAAGCTACCTGGTGAGCTACATGGTGAGCTATCTGTAAGCTACATGGTGAGCTACCTGGTGAGCTACATGGTGAGCTACATGGTGAGCTACCTGTAAACTACCTGGTGAGCTATCTGTAAGCTACCTGGTGAAATACATGGTGAGCTACATGGTGAGCTATCTGTAAGCTACCTGGTGAGCTACCTGTAAACTACCTGGTGAGCTATCTGTAAGCTACCTGGTGAGCTACATGGTGGGCTATCTGTAAGCTACCTGGTGAGCTAGATGGTGAGCTACCGGGTGAGCTATCTGTAAGCAACCTGGTAAGATACCTGTAAGCTACCTGGTGAGCTACCTGGTAAGCTATCTGTAAGCTACCTGGTGAGATATCTGGGCGCCCCATGCACAAAGGCTGAGTCCTTACTGCGCCGGCTCGGATTCAATCCAACTCATGGCCCATGCCCTCCTTTCCTGTCTATCACTCTGTCCTATACGCTAACGCAAGAAGCCCCAAAAAGACAGAAGGTTTGCTACAGGACAGTAGGAGGTCAAACACAATACTCTTTACTACACACATAGACTCTCACCTGAATGATTTTGAGATGAATGGACTTTCTAAAACAGAGTAGAAGTGTAGAAACAGCTGTCTGAGAAGTCTGCAGCTCATGGGAAATGGGTCATGAATTGGAAACAAGATTAGGGGCTTTAAGCACCAACTGGGAGACGCTCAAGACATTAGAAGCCAGACAGAAGAGAGAGAGGCGAATAACCTGTACACAGTCTCGACTATCAGGAAACCCTCATACCCGGCAGCAGTGGAGCACATTTACTGTATCACCAAAAATAAAGACAACCTGAAGAAGGTCTTTTTATTTGACCAAAATGATAAGCATTTTAAAATATCACTTTAATCAAATTATTTCCTGAAATGTGTACTCTATCTGACTGCAGTGGGCTTTTTTCTTTTGAAGAAATCGCATCCATTACCCATGAAGTCATATGCTGTTTCGAGCCAAACCCTGACCATTATCACAGCATGAAAAAATTTAAAATTAATCCATGTGGAAAAACTGCAAATCATGAGGTTGACAATATCAGGTCCAACTGACGATGCTGAAAACTGCTTGCAGCACAATGCCAGTGAATAAAGAGTGACTGTGCTGCAGTCAATTAGGGTGACCAGATTTGAGTTTGTGAAAAAGAGGACACTTCGGTCAGGGGGGGTGGGGGGTGGGGGGGGGGGGGTGGGGGGGGGGGGTGGAGGAGGAGGAGGACACTTCGTCGCGGGGGGGGGGGGGGTAGCAGTAGTGTGCAGCATGCCGTGAACTATTTTCCCGGACGTATGGTCACCCTAAGTAAATAAAGCAGTTAACGCTGTAAACTCAACAAAGCATCACTGAATGAATTGCCTTGAATACCAACAGCATGCTGCTAATAAATGGCTTAATCTTAGCCATGTCATAGAGACTATAGCTCAGGGGTGGGCAAACTTTTTGGCTCAGGGGCCACATTGAATTAAAAAATTTGACAGACGGGCCGGGCCAGTATCAGATGGATGGAGAGTGTTTGACAAAGGGGGCGTGGCTTATCGCCGTCGGGTCTCTCCGTGAAAAAGAGCTGTCTTTTCCGGTATCGATTATGGAATAAATAACCACTAGTTTTGCTTTATACTTGTTGTGGAAGTCCCAAACATGTCGGAACATGAAACACCCTTGTGTTTGGGTTCATAATATTATCCGTAGCCGCACACAGCTCGGTGAATTTCTCCGACTCCTCCAGGAACTGCGCCGGTCTTATCTGCGTAAAACGGATACCGATTCTGCCATCCACCTTGGAAATAACCACCAGTTCTGCTTTATACTTGTTGTGTAAACTCCACATACGTCGGAACATCAAACTCCGTGGTGTCTGGGTTCATAATATTATCCGTAGTCCCACAACAGCGTCTGAATGACAGCCGCTGCACACACGAAAAGCCTAAAAGAGCGCTGTGCAATAAATAAGCATGAAGAAACATCAACGCTGGTCTGTTGTGGTCATCGTGCTTCGGGAAACTGAACTTGGGAACGGAGAAGCGCTACAGCGGTCTTTACTATAACTTATAATTATTTAAAATAAAAAATAAAAATTTAATATATTTTTTTAATAACTTTTTTTTAATATATTTTTTTAATGTTAGAACAATTATAATACTCGGCGGGCCGTATATTATTACTCGGCGGGCCGTATCCGGCCCGCGGGCCGTAGTTTGCCCACCTCTGCTATAGCTGCTACAGGCTAAATTGGGCTCCATATAGCCACCATTTGTCGGTGTGTGCTGGCAGGCTGAGAGTTCACAGACACACATACACAGACGGACACACACACGTGCACATAAACCCTTCAAAGGGGTTCATTTAATCTCAAGCTCTTTATGAGTGGAGCGTATTGACTTAATGGTGTAATAAAAGATCAATGGGCCCTCACTTAAAAACAAAACAATCTCGGCTCCCACAGGAGGATGGAAACACATAAATCCATCCCCGATGAGATGGCACTGTGCGTATGCCGTGATAGGTTGATGAAATGGGACAGTGTGTATTGGTGAGATATGATGATGGATCTTTATCATTGCGACAGGCCATTGGTATGAAGGCAAGGCGTCTGCAGAAGTGCAGAGGAAGGGAGGAAAGGATGAAGGAAGGGGATGCATGAGGCAGACCAGAGCTAAGATTTAGAATAACCTGTTTTTAAAACTATATATTTGTGTGTGTGTGTGTGTGTGTGTGTGTGTGTGTGTGTGTGTGTGTGTGTGTGTGTGTGTGTGTGTGTGTGTGTGTGTTTTGCATGTGCAAACCAAACCACATTTTCAGAACCACTGAACAAGGCCTTCAAAAAGTATTCCTGCTGCATTTTAAACCAGACTTACCAGAAACCCAAATCACAGGCTATCTGATGCCTTCATGGAAAAAGGGGAAGAAAATATTTCCACATCTACTAAACTCTTCGTCATGGAAAACATATCATTGTATCTCAAAAATGGTCCACATTTGTAATCTTCTAAAACGAAAATGTAGTTATATTCAGTGCCACAATTTTCTCTTTTTTTTTTCACTCCCTATGGCTCTCTTTCAAAATGATTTGCTTTTCAATCTGCACCCGGATTGATTTTCAAACGACTGGAATTGGCTCAATTAGCCTAATGCACTTCATTAGCATATGGATGCCTGACCAAATCACAGCCGGCAGACTGGATCTGCTCCGACTGGATTGGACGGTTCACCTGTTCTGGCTAATCGTATTGTTTTCTTCTGACTGGACGATTGGCTAGATGCCTTACAGAGGACGTCCCCTTTCCTCAGTTGCCATAGGAGACGTAAACCTTCCACAGTTGCCCTAGAGACAGCTAGGTCCCTGAGTCTGAATGATGTGGTACTGGTGGTGGCACATTTGGTTTTGTTGTGGTTGAACTGGTGGCTGTGAATGACAAATACGTTCAGTGATGATAACCTCAAATCAGTTTGAAACCTCCTGTGGTGGCTAGAAATATTGACACATTATAAACAAGTTTTACCTTCAATAAACGGAATGATTAAAGGCACCATACGTAAATAATAAGACCATGTTAATTCAGACATCATCTGGTTCTCAAATGGGGGTACGTGAAGCCACTCAAGGCGGTAAGTGAGATAACACAAATTTAAAATTAACATCCATTCAAAAATCTTTTAAAAATAGTTATTTCATAAATATTCAATAAAATATAAGTGTAAGTTATTAAACTGAATTGTATATCTTTTATACCAAATCAGACACTGATGGCACAACGCTGTGTATGACATTTTTTTCAATCAAAAATGCTTTGTGCTGGTACAAAAAATATATTTCACAGGGGGTACATCACGGGAAAAAGGTTGAGAACCACTGATCTAAGACATGAAGTCACAAGTATTGTCTTCAGTTCAATGGATAATTCATAAACACACACACACCACGTACACTTCTATCTACAATACATTTCAGGTGAATGTCCAAAGAAATCCATGTATCTCCAAGTGTTCCTTTGTGGATATCCTAAAGAAAGCATGATCTCAATACAGGGGTGTTTTTCTTGCATTTTAACCTGTTTACGCGCACCTCGATGGACTCAAAGGAAAACGCAACTTTTAGACGTTGGATCAGTCTTCAAACCTCCCCATTAGAGCCTCCATGTTTACAGCCCACTTGACTTGCAGGCCGACCCTTTACTTTTCAACCTCCCTCATTTTATCTCTCATTTTAACTGCTTGCATGTTGTAGTTGCCAGCACAGTGGGTGGAGTTGGGTCAGAGTTCGGTGTATCTGCTGCCGCAGAGACGTGGCTTAGCTTGGCTTCGGGAAGAAAGGCTTTTGGTTACCATCTCCACATGGTGTGGACACCAACCCATAAAAACAACAGCCCAACACAACCAACGCAGAAGCACCCTGGTCTGTCTCACTGTCCTACGAATGGCCTTTGTGGATTCATACTGTTGCTACTCGTGGGAAAGCGCACACACTTTGAGTGTAAAATCATAATCATGTCGAATTCCCAATTCCCAAGTGAATAAAACATTTTGTTCGTATAAAAACGTATTATTTTACGGAGACATAGTCAGGTTTCTCATCAAACAGCTTCCTAAGCCAAACATAATCAGCTTTGCAAGTTGACATCAAAGACTTAATTTCATCTAGTTGCCCATTTTATGATCTTTCCCTCAGTGGCGCTCTAATGAGGAAAACCCAAAGATGTTGCTCCTCTCCATATTTCTCTTTTTGGCAAAGCAGGAGGGTAGCATCTAGATCATAAGTCGAGTGATTAGAGGTTAGCGTGTAGGCCGGCGTCTGCAGCTGTGGTCATTAGAACCGCGCTGATTAGACACCCACAGGGGGTCCGCGTGATTGGGTATTTATCTCCAGCCAACAGACGCAATTAAAATTCCCTTCTCAAAGTCGGCCCGGGCCGGAACCCGAAAATAGTGCTGACAACCCTGCCTCCTCCCCTCCTCTTTCTCCGTCTTTCTGTTTAAAGACTGCTTCCAAAGCTTTGTGGCACTGAGCACAAGGTCTCCACTTTATCTCAATTTGCACCCTCTTTTTCTCTCTAAAGAACTGCACCTACATGCAACCTTCCCTTTCTTTCCCCAAATGTTCTCACTTTGACTCTTCCCTGAGCTCATGATGCTACTGTTAGGTATTTATAATGTGCTATTAAGTAAATTGACATGCCTTATACAGTACTTCAAAGTAGACACGCTGCACATTCTAATTGTTTTAGCTGTCAACAATTATGCTAAAATATATGCAATGGGGGCAGCCACAGTGAAGCAGAGATGCATGTATGCAGTGGGGCAGCTAGTGACAAGTTGGCAGGGGGAGGTACTCACCTATTCTCCCCCACATCTGTGCTACCAACGTGGGCCCCGGGCTCCTCTGCCCTCCCTCTGTTCCCTGGATCTGAGCCCCTCTGACAGGAGGAAACACTTCAAGAGTAAATAACGCGCTTTTCTCAAGTTGTGCCAAATCCCAGGATGGGAGAGGAGGCGGTCGGACGGACAGGAAGAGGAGTGAAACAAAAGTCGACAAACACACTAGCAGCTTTGTGAGGCTGTGCTCTGGCACGGCACTTTCAGCAATGCAATGCCCACAATGATGATGTTAACCTCCTGAACCATGTCACTATTTTATGTTAGCATGCTAACATTTGCTGTAACCTGATGATGGCACGAGATGAAGAGTCAGTATGACTAAAGTTATTATAATTTATCCTCTGGGGGCACATGAATGTCTGTACAAAAGATATTTCACTCCATGCCAAATGTCAACTTGCTGACGGTACTAGAAAAAAGGTCAGGGATCACTAAAGTCATCAGAATGGCTATACAAAAAAAAAAGTGTCAATCCATCAAGTTGATATATTTGACTTAATTAGTGAAAACATATACAGTAGCTGCTGGTGGCGCTAAAGGAAAGGATCCTCTGGGGACCTGCAGTCTATGTATCAGATTACATATGGGTGATATTTCACCCATGACCGAAAATGTCAACCCCATGATGGGGCGAGAAGAAAAGTGAGGTGATCTCCAAAGTCATCCTCTGGGGACCATGAGTGTCTGTACACAATGTGATGGTTTTCCATCCAATAGTTGCTGAGATATCTCAGGCTGGACCAAAGTGGCCGACTGGCAGACGGACATTGCTATCCCAAGAGCCGCAAGCGTGGCTATAAAAAAAGACAACCGGTAACAGAAAACAGACGGCGATGTGGTCGGAGAGGAGGGCGAGAGGAGAGAGAGAGAGGCAGCTTAAGGCTAAAGCAGAAAGAAATCGTGCATGAATGACAGGGCCGCCCGAGCATTTGGCTGCGGTAGTTGATGGAGACAGATGGTTGCCCAGTGGAGTCCCTTCATACCAGCAGACTAGCCCCGCCGCTGAGGCCTTCAGCTTTTAACCCTCTGAGGGCTGATAAGACACCCAGCGGAGGGGAAAACAGGCGTGAATGAGATCTCTCACACACGTACAAAAACTCAGGGATAACCAAACTGCTGCGAGGGATGGGGCCTTGTGATAAGCAATACAAAAAATACTCTACAGCTACAGCTCTACGTATTTGTGTGTGTGTGTGTGTGTGTGTGTGTGTGTGTGTGTGTGTGTGTGTGTGTGCAGCAGACTTTTCGCTGAATGATCCTCTTTATTGTTCGGATCCCACCTTCACTATGCCAGACACTTGTACACTTGAGCAGCTCCACCTCTCACACACACACACACACACACACACACACACACACACACACACACACACACACACACACACACACACACACACTTAAAGACAATAGGCAGGGCATCAGTGTGTTAAAATCCCTCAGGACAGAAACGCTTGAGAGAGACAAGCGGGAGGAATAATCTCTGTCATCTATCCCAGATCCTGGAGAGTCAGAGGGGAGGAAGCGTTCCTGTCTCTCTCCGCCGGAATCTCTCCCTAGCAACCAGGCATTTGCGTGGTGATTGGACCAGCGTACCAGCGGTTGCTATAGCTACAGGAAGCTCCCCTTCCCTGTAAACCCCCACTTTTTCTTTCCTGTGCTGTGGTTCTCTTTATCTATAACCTCTCTTTCTATTTCTCTTTTTGCTGTTTGTCTTCTCCTCTCCCTCCTTGCCCTCCGCTATGATTCTCTCTATCTCGGCCTATCCCTCGCCTTCAGAGAACAGAACGGAGGTACAGTACAGTCGGTCGATGTTATTAACACCGAGGTTGAGTGATGGGGGCTAATGGCATCCAAAGCTGAACTGACTGAAAAAAAAGACGACTGCAAAAAGATGCTGCAATTTCTGCAGCATCTTTGCTGAGAATATCTGAGAATATCAGCTAGAAATGGAGCATTAGCAAAGCAGTCAAGTATCTATCTGACCTGTCTGTGTAAATCTGCTAATCCCTTTGGCGCTGTTTTATGAGAACAATCTGTTTTGTCTCTGAAAAATAAATAACTACTGGGAGCAGCCCAGCGGTTTATGTGAGAATGTGTCTGTGTTTGCATCTGTCTCTGTCTGTAGTTGTATATTTGTTTCTGTGCTTTCTGTTAGCATGTGAGTGGGCCGCACTTCTTGCCTTTGCGTGTGATTTATGTGTGTGAGCGTTGCGCCCGTGCCACTGACAGGCCCCGTTGTTACTGTTGGAATCCAAGAGTGCCGATTATGCTTCAGAGGCAGGATAAATGTGGTCACTATGTCATTAGGCCAATATGCACGAGTCAGCCCGTCTGCCTGTAACACAACACCACATTATCCATACTGTACAGCCCGCCGCCACATTGAGAAGTGCCACAGACACACACACACACTCACACACTTATATGTCTGGAGTTGATGCATCAATCTGTGAGCTGGCTTCTGTCTTCAGCGTTTTCCACAGACTTTTTCCTTGAGCTGATTGCGTGGCGGCTTCTTCGCGCTATAATCAACTGCTGTATAATGGCTTCATAAGAGAGGTTAAACGCACATGATTAGGAATCTGTTCTTCTTCTGACTAATGCTTGAGTGAGGAATTATGATGATGTGTCATAAGGACGGTAATGTGGCTTGATAACATGTGGGGGAAAGATAAAATGATAGACAGGATGGATGGATGTGTGTGTGTGCTCCAAAAGTCAGTGAAGTGTGTGTCTGTTTAACGCTGCATGATCGTCATCTATTCAGTGGGGCAAAGTCAGCCCATTCGAGGAAAAAGGAGAAGAAAAAAACTAAAATTGGCTTTAAAAAAAAAGAAGGAGGAAGAAAAAAATGCAGGAAAAAACTAAGGTTTTATGGCATGGTTTTCCAGTGTAAATAAATGGACTGAGGCATATACAATATCATTGGTCAAGGTCAATACCCTAAGAACACAAGTACACAATCTGCTCTGGGGGAAAAAAGAAATCAAATGCTTAAACACACCCCAGTCACAGAGTTCATAAACTCGTCCGACAGATCAGGCAATTGGCAGCACACAGTGGATTGTCACTCTGGCGCAATGGTATAATACAGTTTAGCCATTAGCCTCCAAATCGCATGCCCCACATGCCAATGTCATCCTGTCCCAAGATGAGAAATTGATTTCATGCTTGGGTGACAAGAGAAACAAGAGAAACAAGAGAAAGAAACAGAGGGAGAGGGAGAAAAACTGAGAAAAAGGGCAACTGAGAGATGGAAGAAAATATAGAAATCCGATCTTAAATCCTGCTACTGCATTCACACTCATTCAGCCTCGGAAAGTATACAGTGGAACTAATGACAAGCAGAGAGAGCAGAAGCACAAACAAAAGGGAATTGAGTTTATGAAGTTCAAAAGAACATGCAACATGTTTGTGTGTGAGTGGGGGTTGGACACTGAACAATAACAGCTTTAGAAAACTGCTGGCTCTGCAGAGGCCCATACAGGAGAGTATATTATAGACAGGGATGTGGTGGAGTCAGGGCGCACAATAGTGCCCCATTGCCTCATGGGATGAGGAGAGCTCTCTGGAACATGAGAGGGTAGGGCTGTCTGATGGGTGCATTTAACATGATGCTCATCAATGACAGTTTTCCATTATTGCACCGCTGCTGCTAGCGAGAGGGGGGAATGAAAAGGAAGAAGAGAATCAGATTGGTATTACACTCAAGTGATGATGTAATGTTTAGGCGACACAAACAGCACCCCCATCCCCCCCTCTTTCTCTCTTTTTTTTCCTGCTTGCTTCCTGTGTTCACCCCCCTTTTTCTCTGGGGCACAGAATGGAGCCTTCCGATTGGTTAATAGCACCATAGAGATGCTGAGAATATCCACCAACCAGGGCCCGGGTGCCCCTTCACACCGTTACCACAGCAACCCCTCACAACCACTGCGTGCATGCACATATGGATGTGCACACGTATTGTTGATTGCATGTGTGTATGTGTGCACTGTATAGTTCATGTGTTTTTCGTGTGTGAACATGTAACAACAGCCCTCCAATGAATAGCCTGCAGTGAGCTGAACAACAGTATAGAGCAGCTCAAAGAGTGATAAACACAACTTACTCAGCTTCTTCTCCTCAAGCTGAAAAGTCAGAGAAACTGCCGGTCTTGAGGACATATTTCACTTAATTTGTGTAATTATGAAAATGGGATTGGATGGTTAATTAACATAGACATTTGAATGAAATGCGTATGGGTGAAAACGCAAGGAAGGAAGACTCAGGTGACACAGAAAATGCTCAAAAGATCTACTGTACAAAGGGGAATAATAGTTAATAAATCTGTAAGAATACATTCCTCATACAGATTTATCTGAATATGGAATATGTCAAGACACATTAGAAATGGTGACTCTTTTTGGGAAAATTAAGTATTTTCCATTGGCGGTGAAAATTCGATCAAAATAGAAGATTCAAGCTTTTGAATTCAACATTTGAAATTTGCTTGTTTTTTGGGACATTTTCATAAAGTAAATACATCGTAGATATACTGTAAATCTGGTCTATTTTTAGTAGTGATATACTGATGCATTTCTCACAACATACTTACGTTTAACGTACTGCCAAGTTTTATGTAAATCAAATAACTAGAATGCTATTCAACTAAGTGTGACAAAACTCAGGCGAGCCCATTTTAAACATGAGATATTTGTGTCAGGTGTTAATTATGGCAGACTATGCAAAAATTATAGATTAGACGATAATCTATCTGCTTGCTTGTTTCAAATTCATCTGCAAATGACTGAACGCAACCATGACTGACTTTACGGCTTTAGAAATGTTATTAACATAAAACTGAGCACACTTGCTGCAGGCTGTACAGCAGCATGACAAATACAATTCCTCGGCTCTTTGATTTCAAATTTGCACATGCACAAAATACTTGACTGTCATAAACCCCTTTAGAGAAGTTGTTTTTGCAATCTTGCTGAGCCAAAGAAAACAAATCACCCCATCACATGTTGTGAACATGGAATTAAAAAAAAGTACTTTAGCCTACATTCTTAAAGCAATAATTTCACTATTTCATTTTTTGTAATACATTACAAAATATAAACAGATGTCGCTCTATCGCTGTTGATGGGGATGTAAGAGGTCACCACTGTTTCTTTTGAAGGTCACCAGGGCTCACCTGAAGCATTGCAAAGCTAGTTGACACAGTGCAACTGGGGGAAATCCTCTCCAAGTTGGCAGCGCAATAGCTAGTTAGCTTAGCAGGAGCCTAAATCCCCTGCAAGGCACCTCTGATCTGTTCCAATACCCACCATGGGCTAATAGTATAGCACTCAGCATGAACGCTAGAAGATGGATGAGGAGTGAGTGTTTATTTGTCCATGTGTGTGTGTGTGTGTGTGTGTGTGTGTGTGTGTGTGTGTGTGTGTGTGTGTGTGTGTGTGTGTATGTGTGTGTGTGTGTGTGTGTGTGTGTGTGTGTGTGTGTGTGTGTGTGTGTATATGGAAGGTAAGGATGTGACCAAAACAGATGTCTTTGTTTCTAGTGTACTACCAGTATCTCTTGTTTAATTTTAACACCATTTATGACCAGCACCACCCACGCCTGGAGACTTTGTAGGACACCCAGGGTTTCTGTGATCCCCACAGATGTTTGTCTCCTCTACTCGCTGTGTTGTGTTGTTTTGGATCAGGCTCCCATGCCTTACCGGTGCAGGTGAAACACTTTACGTGGAAGTGGGTTTCTTGTACTCGCACCACCTCTCCTTTGCAGACTTCCCGACATCGCTGGCACCGGATTAGTCCAGAACTTCGCTCACTTGCAGCAGAGCTTTGGTGATAAGCTGCGGAGGACAAAAACACAAACATTTTATATTATTGTTGTATTTAGGCAGGCTAGTTAGCTGGACATGCTAAAGTTTGCAGCTAGCGTTAGAGCAGAAAAACCCTCTCTTAGCCATTTCTTACACTTTAGCTCTTGTATTTTGGAGGTTTGTATAAAGTTTTTTAAAAGAAGGAAAAATCACTATTCAAATTCTCTATACATGGAGTAATGCTTACTAGAACCCCATGTTTCATCTCATAGTTACTGGCCTAGAATAGAAAAACATAATTGGTTTTTCATGTAGCCTGAAACCAGTGCAGTTTATTGCCACTAATGAAATTAGACAATGCCATTGTCAATCACATAGAAAACAATAATCACATTTATTTTGTCTCCAGCCACAACAAATGTCCACTTTAATTGATTTAAAAACATAGTTATAATTCAAAATCATAATGGATTTTTTCAACAAAGGTTTTCTTCCCCACAATGCATCGATCCATCACTAGAAGTGGTGCTCTGATTCTCCTCCACTAGACTAGACTGTGGGCAGTTCACATAATAAGATCAGTGTGCTCTGTCAACACTTGTTCTGAAGAAGTGAGGTCTGACACCTATGTAAGCTGGGTAAGCTCCAGGCTTTCTCTCACACACACACACACACACACACACACACACACACACACACACACACACACACACACACACACACACACACACACACACACACACACACACACACACGGATCTCCTTTCCTCATTATGCATTCGCTTACATGTCAGACTCCTGCCAGCCCAATAGCGCCTTCACATTGTGAAGAAAGCAAGTTCTCGCATACAGCCATAGCAGTAATGGAATAAATGCTCTCACATGCAAAAAGGTAAAAATGATAGATTAATTTGATCTTAAATGAGTGAGGAAAATTAATTTATCTAAGACCACTTCAGCTATTAGAGGCTCTTTAAAGGTCCATCCTCTCCTCTTGGCTATACAGAGATTCTGCTGCCTCCACAAGCAGGGACAACCAGCCTCCAATACCAAGAATGTGCCAGAACAGCTGGGTTCACAGTCTCTTATTTTGCTCCATCTTCCTGAAGGAGCATTTGAGTGGTCCTCCACTCCGTGTGAGGGGTGTAATGGCAGGGTAACCAGCTGGCCTTAATGTCTACCTGAGTAGGTGACTGGAGGACTTTGCTGCTTCAGTCAGAGCAGCATCAGCATATGGGCTGGCGTGACAGAACTGCCTGATTCCATTTCCCTGGATGTATCCCGAAAGACTCACAGCACTTAAAAAGTCTAACAGCCTAGCACGCTTCCTGAGCACCCTTCGCACACTCTAAGTTGGACGGCGATATATGCATAGTGTGTAGGCTGCAGCATGAGTGAGGAGATACAGTACATCCATCCATGGGTGCAAGACTGTGGTTTATTTCCCTGTTCAGGGCAGGAGTGTGGGCACTGGAAATATGCAATCATGATTAATTCCCACTCCCGATCTCCCACACTCAAGTCTCTGTAAGTTCATTGTTTCCCTCACAATGCTGGCAGCACCACTGGGACCCACTACCCTGCCTGATAAGTGTCTAACGCGTGTGTGTGTGTGTGTGTGTGTGTATGTGGGTGTGTGTGTGTGTGTGCGAGACCAGGCACAAAACCAAATGAGCAATGAGCAATACTGATCCCATCAGGTGTGAATGAGAAACAATGGGAACTAATGGCGGTGCATGTAAGCCTGTGCCAACACCTATTGGAAACACACAGGACAATTCATTTACAATGCTGACCTTCTGGAATAAGGCCAGGACAAACCTCTATCACAGAATAACTTCCTCTGTTTTCACAGCTCAGCCCAGTCAGACTAAGTTATATAAAAGACACAACATACTGGAAAAACTGAGCAAGATGCTGAACGAAGACTATCAACACATGCCTAAATGAAACCGGCAGAGACATGGCAAAATCCTGCAAATTATCAACAAGTATGTTTCAATGAATGAGATGCTTATTACTAGTTGAATGTGCATGCCAAAATAAAGCACCACCCACGCAGGGAATCCAGGTACACAAACAGCTCAGGAGCCGCCACATTGCGTAACTCTATCTAATTGTGTCAGGGCGTTCATTCTCATTGAACACTGCCATCCTCTCCCTCCCTGTCTTAACCCATTATCGAGCTCTCAGACAACCCTTCATCCGCTCCCATGCTGAGGTGTTGAGTCATTCTTCTAATGATAGCCACAGGACTACAGGTGTAATCCACTGACTCCAAATCAGTGGCGAGCGCCCCGGAAGAAAATAGCCTACGGGCCGACAGGTGATGAGAACAGGGACGGGGTCAGGCAGGCCCGACAGCGTCCCACGGGGACGGAGAGGCTGCTGCTATTTCTGCCCCTGACCTGAAAGCCCCGGGGAGGAACACGCCGGGAGCTCAGTCACAAGGGATGCTGGGAGATCAGCAGTGACGAGTGAGCGGAGTGAAGAGCGTGGCGAAAGAATCAAAGAGAAGCAATACAAAGACGGTGTGGACTCAATAAGAATTATTAACGGAAAAATGTGTTGTTTCGCTTTTTATAGCTGGCTTTGTAGTTAGTGACATACTCGTGTTTATCAGCTGTATCAGCGTATCAGGGGCAACTATAAATCAGCAGCTCGTCTAAACAGACCGGTTAGGTTTAAAACAAATCTTATTCAACCACACTAAGCCACTTATATGTTAAGGAGTGATATACCTGTCGCTTAAATGTTCATGAGCTAATGTCTACAATATAAGTCCAATATAGTAATTCAGCTGCAAAGGCTAGATATTCATAATAGGATTACAAAGATGTAGGCCATTAGGGTATTGAACAAACCTTATTAACAAGTTGTAATTGGTTAAAGGTGTGTCTAGCTAAGACACATATAGGTTATTTGTATTTTAGGGTCACATAATCAGCATTGCAAATTAAAAGCATGCCTTTACTGTCTGTAATCTAATGCAGCCAATGATCAGGTGTCTCCCTGCCACCCACCATCCCGTCTTTATCTCCCTTTGCGTATGTTAGGACCTTGGCCGGGAGCATTCATCAGAGCAATGATGGCGTCCAGATATATCACAAACACACCGGTCACTCCATGGAGAGAGAGAGAGAGAGAGAGAGAGAGAGAGAGAGAGAGAGAGAGAGAGAGAGAGAGAGGTCAGACTGCTACTGACAGGCTGAATGATCACTCAATCCCACCAGAGGCCAAGGTCATGGAGACAGAAACCTTGAGGCAGCAACATATTCAAGCCACACTGCTGTAGCCTTGAGCTGAATGAGTCTTCTTTATATTCCAGTCATTCAAATTAAATTAAAAAACAGCTTTGAGTTTAAAGATAAAAAGGCAACCGGATGTTTCCATGCAGCACAGTCTCCAGTGTCCTTTCCACAAAGGTTTTAACTGTTCTACACAAATCAAACTGATTACCAGTGGGGTAACAATGACTAGGAATGAACAACAAAAACATGTGCCTCATTTTGTGTAGAACTGTAAATACATAGCGGTTGTACATGACTGCCGACTATGAATATTCACGTGCGCGTCCCGGCATCTGTGTTCGCGGCTAACCATCTCTGTCTCCCACCTTTGTTCTTTGTGTTATTGAACTAAGGCGTCTGGCAGGAGGAGTGATAAATGGTGTTCGGCTCTGGTTTCGACTGCTCGCCAGATGAGGCCGGAGAGCAGGAACCATATATGATGTTGCTCCGTTCCCTGTCTAACCTTGTTCTGACTCATTCCTCTCATCAAACAGAACAAACTCATCTGACATCGAAAGAGAAAAAGAAGCATCTATCATTTATTTAATCTTGTACTGTCCTGTGTATCTATACATTTATTTATCTTTCCCCTTCTAGGAGTGGGGCCATGGGAGGACACTGTCTGTCAGTGGGTCATTGGAGCAGTATGTCCATTCATACACTGAGGTCCAGACCAGGTTTAACATGGATATTAACGGTTCCCAGAGGACCATTTCTTATCATTTTATGAACTCGCTGGCATTTTACCACCATCAAACCAATATTTCCCTTTGAACAACATTTTGATTCATGACAAGGTATCTGGAAAACGCTGGATTTCATCAAACTACACATTCTGTGGTCGGCAGAGGGTTCCGGCACTCGCTTCGAAGCGATCCACTCTTTTCTATTCTGTTGCCTCCACCAGTCATTAGTTTAGCAGGTATTTGGTCATTTACTAGAATTGGAGAGTCATGGGGAAGGATTCAGGATTCTTTGTCTGGTAACCATTAAATTCATGTATCAAATTTAGAGCCAGTCCATCCTTTTTATTTAATTTAACCTGTATTTAACCAGGATAGTCCCATTGGGGTCCCGACCAAAATGGCAGCGTAGAAGTTTCATTGCATAAAAACACAGACAACAGAAACAAAACTGCAAAAAACTAAATTACAAGTAAACATTAAAAAAACAAAAGAACCTTTAAAAAAAAATCAACATAAAAAGACGACAGACTTAATACGAACCCGCAAATTGCATAATTTAATGACTTTTCATCAAGTAGATATTGAGATATTTCAAAAGTAAAAAGGAAATCTTTGACCATGGGTGATGGCGCTATATGAAAAGTCAGAGGACGATCAAAGTCATTAGGTTTCATCCTCTGGCTGCAATGAATATCTGTAGCTAATGGCATGGCAAACCATCCCACCGTTACTGAGATGTTTCCGTCTGGATCACAGCGGTGGGGTGACCGACACTGCCAGTCCTGGAACATACATGACACTACTTAGTTTAACAAAAAGGACAATTCTTCCACAGAGATTCCAACTGTAGCTGGCTTTAATTCCCATACTTGTCATGCATTCAAACCATAAGTCTCAATCATTAAGTGGCATGAGACGCAGACACGCCTTTATGAAGTTCGGGATGCATTTTGTCTGCTACTTGAGAACTCTCTGCTAAACAGAGAGAACGAGAGGGAAGGAGAGCGGTGCAGTCTGTGATGTATAAGCTCTGCAGATCCCCTCAGTTCCCTGAGCTCAATGATGAGTGTATTGATCAACATGTGTTTTATCGCTCCCCTGAAACACACATACTGTACAACTTTACTCTGCGGGAATACTTCTTAGCAGACATGAAGTATATCTTAAGTATGTGAAACCAAAGTTCTTTCCGCCTGAAACTGACCTGCTGCACTCACAGTCCGGCCTCAATGCCAGTCGGGCAGAAAATAGGAGTCTGACCAGACACACACACACACACACACACAACCCAGTGATCAGGAGTGACAGAAGGCCCAGAAGATGAAGACAGACAGTCGGAGCTGTGTGTAATTACTCCGTGTGTGTAGTTGGCCTCTGGGTTATCACATGCAGCGGAAAAGAACAGTGCACACAGCACAGCCCAACAGGCCCATTTCGGCCGTGAGTGTGCTGAGAGTCAGAGGGCAGCATATGTTTGGCTGACTGGAGGGGCGGGAGCTGTGTTCCTGTGCCTAAAAGGCCGGAGTACAGACATGGCACAGCACAGTCTGCCAGGTGTGCAAGCGCTGACACACACACACTCACATTCAGACGGCATAAGCACAGGTTTGTGTGCATCTCCTGTTAAAGCACATGCCTTTAAATCACAAGCGCATGTGACAGCTCTCCACACGCTGCACTGCACACCCTCCTCCCTCCTTGGTGTCAGCTGAGAAAAAAGCATTTGGAAGCTTAACAAAAGAATTCTACACATTTCCTCGGGGAGCGTGGAGCTGCGACACCACTCCCGGCACGCAGGGCGCGGGGAACTGGCAGCGCAGGCGAGTCCCGGTACCAGAGGGTTAAGAGCACCGGATGAATAATGTAGGGCCACACAATGACAGGCTGGATTATGAATGATGCAGTAATGCCCGGTTCCTCCTGTAGACACGGAGGACAGGATGCACATGACACCGTCACTTAACGGAGTACCATGGTGTTCATTGACTTCAAGTGGCCTTACTGACAGCCAAGGGTCAAGGGAGGGGTTGCATTTCTTTAAAAGTCTTCCCTCGGAGATCCACCGGCGGTAACTTGCACGCAACAAAGTGGAGGCACCGATACACATGCTCACACAGCTGACCAGCCAGCCCTATGGGGGGAAAGCCCTGATTCAGCTGACAGAGGATCAGGGTCACAGTCAGCTGATACAAGGTCAGCTTAGCATCATGGCAGGCCCCGGGCCGGTCCAGGGTGAGACTCAGACTTATTTGTAATGTGCTGCATCACAGCGAACTGAACTCCATGAGACCGACATGCGGTCAGGTCAGAAACCTCCAGCGCGAGGGTTTCCTGCTCCTGCCGGGAGTTGGAAAGCCTGGGAGGTCTCCCACGAGAGGTCACACATATGCTGGTGGTGGTGGCAAAGAGGACCAGGAAGGAGAGAAGAAGATGAAAGAGGAGTGACAGAGGAGACATTGGGAGGGACCAAGCAACAGCTGTTGTGAGGATGAAGAATCCCAAAAATGCTCCTCTATGGATGATGGATACTTTGACCTCCATGTATACTTAGCTCTCCTGTCCTCTCTAAACCTGCTACAAGTGTATACTAGAGGATTTTAACACATAATAAGAAGAGATGTGTTTCACATTAGTTTCTATAATTATAATTACAATGGCATTACACGTGTGGAATATCGAGGTGAAGTGGAATTACTTTGCTTTGATATCAACCTTACTTCAGTTGGCACTTTCTCTTCCATCTCTTATACTAGCATTGAGTTGTGCGCTCACATAGAGGTATTGTCCTCGCGCTTCAAGTGGCGAGATAAAGCGCGCAGGAATGGACTTACCACTGGAACTCATGATGCCCACTGTTGTTCTTATTTAAAACAAAGCGCCTCCGTCGAGAATAATCCCATGAAGCGAGAGGAGACCTTCACGGGGCAGTTTACTCCTTCCACAATGTGTCTTTTAAACACATTGAGGATCCAGTGAACGTCAATGATGCTCCTCGCGCAGCGCAACACCGCTTCCAGTCTGATTTCTGACAAGGTGGACAGAGCCAAAAATGTATGATAAAAATCAAAATAAACGGAGGTTATTTCCAGTGATTAAAAAATCCCAAACAGAGCTCCTGTTGTTGCTGTGTGGGAATGTCGCCTGTGTTGTGTTTTTTTTTCTTTTCTTCTTCTTCACAGAAACAGGCGTCAGTTGCAACACAATGCTGCTCAGTCGGATTCCACCTTCACATTTTCGCTCGTGGCTGAATCCAGCTCCGCCGCGCTCTCCCTGGCGGTGTGCTGCTGCTGCTGTCAGCGCGCGCCTTTCCACAGCGTCCAGGCAGCCACAGCACACCTGTTCCGGCCTTACCTTTCAAAATAAAATGAACAAAGGGAGTTTCACGGCACTGACCCTGTTTGTGTCCAAGCGTTCAAAGTACAACAATGACGTAAAATACCCTGAAATGGTTAGGTGTTCTCAGATGTGCCTCAACTTGTCCATCAATCTGAAAAGGTGGAAACATACACACATCTTTTTAGAAGACATTTACTATTATTATTATTATTATTATTATAGTGGATTGTACTTGAGTTTTCAATTATTTGTCACATTCTTTTGATATGATCTATTTGAAAAAACAAACTAAATCCCCTAATATAAACTTCATTTCAATATCTCTTAAACATAGAATTAAGTACATTTTTTCAGTAAATTTACACTTTAGTTTGAAGAATCTGGCTATTCGTTAGTTATTATTTGATGCTGCTATCATAGATAAAAACAAATGAATAAAAGCCTAAAATAAACCTCTTTAAATACCCCATTCAAATTTAGTAGATTTGAACAGATGACGTTTGTGTGATTGTTTTACAAATTATCAGTATAAATTGTTATTTAAGAGATTGAACATGTGAAATAAAATATGATGTTAACAGTAATATGTTTCCCTTCTCCTACATGCTCAATCTGCATTACAATACCAGCTGTTTCCATTGGACAGTATCACATTGTGAAATTGTAGCTTTATATATGCGTCCAAGAACTGTCAGCATACATTAGCACACACACCAAATAAGATGCACCTTGTTGTGCATGTATTGTATGTCACTGTCCCTGTCATAAGCTGTGTCCTTTAATAAAAGTGGCATGGATCTGGAGGCCGAATAGCTATTAAGAAGTGATTTTATTAATGGTTTTATTGTGAAAGTAAAGTAGCCTTACTTCCGGTATCACTCTGCCTCTCTTTTGGTGACTTGACTGCTCTCTCAATATTCTGCGTTAAGCGACGTCACTCTGGGTCGCACATGAACGCTTCGGGGACACTGAAGACAGAATCCCACTGCAAGAAGTGTTAAGTGTTACAAAGTCATTCGTCTCAGTCTTAATTCATGTTTACACACGAGGTGAGACAGAACTCCTCTATGTCTGAAGCGTTTTAAAATGAATTTAATCATTTGCCAAGCCATGTGTCATCTGAATGTGGTCGAGAACACCAGGCCTCAGGATAACACACAACATTTCAAAATAACTACACAGACGACCTGAAACACTGATGTAAAGAGCCCTCGTGAGAGGGAGACTTGTTGGTGCGTTGAGCAGAGCCGGGCTTTGTTGCTAAAACCGTCCAGACACCGCCCTCTCCTGGAAAGTTGACGTAAGCAAATTTGTTAATTGGATTATCTACAGTGGAGCTGCTGTCGAGGAGTTAAATAAGTAGGTTAATTGCGAAGCTGTTGACGGATTTACTATGCTGTGTTTGTTTGTAGAACCTCAGTAGTCACCTGACATTGACTTGACCTTTAAATGTATGCCGCCCGTTATGACTTTGACTCAGTGGTGTGTTTGCATTCAATGGGTTTCAATCCATGTGGAGAGATCTCCGTCTAAAAGGTGAAACACCCATCCGCTGTTTCACAGACAGACATTGGCCAAGTCATGTCATGTTTAAAGGGAGTTTAAGTCAAATGCAACAAACGTCAAAGACCCGACAACATTTGAAAAAAACGTCAAGACTACAGACCAAACAGCAAGCATGTAATATATTACAATTTAAAGCAGGTATAAACTTTTTTTTTTTTAAACTTGGCTGCTCTTGTAATGTCTCCTCGATAAAATTATAAATATATATAAACATAAACTGCCTTGTCCTGTGACCTGAGGAAGCCGTGGTTCTGAATCCTTGAGGAAACTGGACAATGGGGGGATGTGAGAGGCTCTCTCTCTCTCTCTCTCTCTCTCCCTCTCTCTCTCTCTCTCTCTCTCTCTCCCTGCTGCCCTACAGTCTCTTAGCTCTTTGGTTCTGGAGCTCAATGGTTGTACAAGATGTTCTCTCTTTGTCCTTTAATCTGCTTTACTCACTCACTCAGTTCCAACAGAGAGCTTTGTAAAGCTAAAGTGTGGATTTCCGTGAAAGACAAATTCCTTCATTATAGGGCGGCAAGGAGAGCGAAAGTTTGTACCGTGTAAAAGTGTTCTTCCATCCATTCACTGTCCAGCAAACCTATACGACTGAATACCAGATTTGATATTTATGTAATGAGATCCTAATGTTGCTTAGATGGTAAATTGAATACAATGCGCCAGTGTCCTGGATCCCAGCTATTTTCTATGTATACATGTTATTTTATCTTACTGACCTGAGCCAAAAGCTGATTGTGATCAGTATGGATAATGATTCACTTAAATGAGCCATCTTAATCAGGGTGTGTGTGTATGTGTGTGTGGGTGTGACACTGGCGGTGGGTGCCCTGCGGGCCTGACGTGTGCCGGGTGCGGATTGTGCTTGTGTGTCAGTCCTGCGTTGTGCTTTTGTCCTCCACACTGATGGGGCAGAAAAACAGGAAGCTGGCCTTCCTGTGCACTGAAGGCAGCGGGGCAGGAGGCCGCGAAGGCGCCAGGGCTCCCTGGTCGACAGTAAAGGCAAACATCTCCTGATGTGTGTTGTTACTGGAACAAACCTGCGCAGGGTTGACATCGCTTCTGACGGAAACTGTTTCCTGACATGACAGGCGGTGTAACAGAGCAACACTGAGCACACATCATTCTCTTTATGAGCTGTAAACACAGGACTGAGATCATGCTTTGGTTGCAGGCCTCATGTATTGACACATTGTTTTGACTAATCATCTACTCTGTGTTTTTCTATTGGAGGTAGTTTTGTTTGTCACACATACGCACGCACACGCGCGTGCACGCACACACGCACGCACACACGCACGCACGCACACACACACACACACACACACACACACACACACACACACAGGCCATGTGTCCACTATCAGTAGCACTGATCAGCACTATGCTGCATTCTTCACAAACCCCTCACAATCCTTGCACTTTGTCCAACCACATGGGCAGGGGAAAGTACACACACACACACACACACACACACACACACACACACACACACACACACACACACACACACACACACACACATAAATGACTTTGCTGATATCTACCCATTCCCGTTTATTTCTAGTTTGTTGCTAGTCAATACACACATTCACTTTTTTCTCTGCCTCTCTCTCTCTCTCATGCGCTCACACACACACACGCACACGCACACGCACACACACACACACACACACCATTTGCAAACGGAGCAGAGTAAATGGTCTGTGTCCTGCAGCCTTGCATAGCCAATTGCATGATCACATGGGCAGTGCAGGGCTGATATTCTGTGTTCAGGGTGACTTTGTCATGGTACACTGGGGGTTGGGGATACACAATCAGTTTATATTTAACTAAGCAGGCAAAAAAAAAAAGAAGGAAACCAAAGCGACGCTGGTCCGGGGAATCATATCTTCCCACACACAAATAGGGATTGACTTGACCCAGACAAGTGAAAATAATATAATCAGTGGTAGTTGGGAGAGGTCACTGGGGAATACTTGACATTTCCAGGCATTACAGTACACTCAGTGGAATGCTGGCACTGTGTGTGTGGCTTGAGGGGCAGGACTGAGAAGCACCTCAGGAATGAAGATGAGGTGTGGACACAGCAATTGTGCAAACCAGCTGATAGTATGTGACGCTAACCTGCTGTCTGCGTGTGCGTCGGACAAAACTGGTGCGACTGGTGTGGAAGAATGAGGAAATAGACACTAAATGGGAAGTGGTGACACATAATATCCAGGGTTTCTTAACTTCTAACATGATTAAAATGCAATTATAACCTGACCTCTTTTCACTGGTTGAGTCTCCTATAAGGGTTTCCAAACTTTGACTGAGAGAGAGAGTGTGTGTTTGTGTATCTGTGTGTGTGTGTGTGTGTGTGTGTGTGTGTGTGTGTGTGTGTGTGTGTGTGTGTGTGTGTGTGTGTGTGCGTGTGTGTGTGTGGGGGGGGGGGGGGGGGGGGGGTGAGAGAGAGGGGGCTGTGTCCTTGTTGTCCCACAGAAATCATGGGAGGAGTTAACAGCAAAACTTCCTCAGTCAGTGACATGCCGTCTGGGATAGCCTCTATAGCGCTCGGAGGCACAAACACACACAGACTCACACACTCGGTGACTTGCATGCTTATTCTTCTGTTCCCCCCTCTGACAGCGGAGAATGACAGCAGTTTCGGCAGCTGTCGTGAGACGCAGCTCACCCGTTAAATGGTGAGACAACACACACAGAGGCATAGAGATACACACATTCTGCAACGCACATGAGGAATGAAATGAGAGGGGAGAGCTGGAAGCAGCAGAGAGGTAAGAGTTGTCTTTTTCTTCTACTTTTAAAACGTCTGTCTGTGTGATAAACTCTTCTGTTTAGCAGGTATAACACTGCTGCACTTTGCACTTGTACAATACAGTCGCTGTCAGTCAGGTCTAGGCTGGACAATACAGCTGTCATGCCGTGATTGCAATTCCTTATTCTGTGTACTAGGTGCTTGGTAATGAATGTAAAAGCTTCCAAAACTCTTCTGATGGACTAACACATGACCAACCCGAGTCTTCTTATGTCCCTTCATCCCATTAATAATACTGGGATTATACTTCCTTAATGTTTGTTTTAGTGTTGTTCAAATGCCGCTATGCAACAGTGTGGGAATCTCCCTGCAGGGAGCTCTGTCCTACACACACAGGCATGTGAGTGAGCTAACAGGGGGTTAGTCTAAACTTAGAGTCCATAACCCCCGTCTCATATTACTCTCCACTAACTCCTGTACCACATTTTCCGAATCTACAAACCCAGATTGTCCACATCCGCAGTCACCAACACCTCAAACATCCCCTTTTTTGTCCTGTGTTTGAACACAGCCAGACACTGCTGACACCATGTGTTTCTTATTAGGTTGAAAGCTATTGTCACGGACTGCTGACTGTCACAATTGCAGTCCAGGCGTTTGATGTGGTTTCAGACTGCATGGAGACTATAAGGTCATTTGTGGCATGTGGTCATTGGACTCGGCAGTCCCTGTCATTGCAGGCAGTGAAGACTTTGTTTGTAGCTTTAATCATATGTTTGCAGCTTGTATGAGGCTTTAGTAACACTGTCCACAGTGTGCAGTCATCGAGTCATACAGGGGGAAGGCTTTTGGCCTTCCAGCTGACAGGAAACAATAGCTAGATCAACAGGTGTTCAGTATTAGAGCATATTGATGCTAATTCTGCACCGCATCCCATTGTTTTCACTGACAAAGTCTCTGTATGTTTTAAAGTGGATGTCACTGGAGACTGCAGTTGCCCCTCCAGCAGCGTTTGGTGCAAACAAAAGCCTGGCATGTGACCGCACATATCGGCCTTGAGCAGTCTGTGTTTATTAGATTAGACAGACTCTGTTGCTCGATGCAAAACAAGCAGCGGAGTCTAAAGAGTGTCAGGATATGCCCTGACACGCATTCGGCCTGTTTACAGCTTTCTGCCTCACAAGATGCACACGCACAGATTCAATCACGACCAGTCAGCCGCCGCGTAAACAAGATGAAGAGGCCGGTGTCGGACAAGGATATCAGCCTCTTTCTCCGGCGTGTCAAGCAGCCGAATGATTAGGTCACAAAGGAGGAAAAAACTGTATGCATTTGTTTCCCTTGATGAGGGATTACATGCAATGACTGAACTCACATAATGCATCATGCACAGAGCATAGGCCTCTCTCACTCGGTAATGGAACACGAAATGTCTTCATCACCACAGCATCAATTTAAAAGATTTATCTTGTAGCGACTCAGAGATCTGTGAGTTTTTCCTTTGTTTGTGAAAGTCTGGCTGGCCTGCATTTCGAAAATGGTAGCGTTAGAGGATATAGACAAGGTGTGGGAATTTATTCGGCAGGGAGGGCCTCATGAAAGATGATACCTAGTTGCATTATGGGAAGTTTTGGGCCTATGACTCATATAAGGTGCTTACAGTTCAGGACACTGCCTCTTCAATTTGGACTATTCTTTCTTTAATCTGTTTTATACGAGCCCCTTCAATTTCACGGAAGTGCAATGATAAATCCCTGAAGGTTGTTCAGTAGTCAGGTCACCATTGAGAGCCAGGAGCCGTCACAAAAAAAAAGATCAATCTGAACCCTAAGTTTACATTTAGCTGAGCATGCATCTACCGTCTGACGTCATCCTAACAGAAAGAGTTATAAGTGGATGAAATGCCGTTTAAAAGTATTGTTGTTCTGCCCCACATTTTTATGTTGCTTTAGTGACATTTAGTGGTGTAATATGTTGTTGCATTTGTGTTCTTATATTTAACCCTCCTTTCTTGCCGTAGTAAGTCCCTTTAGTTTCTGTCTAATGAAAAACACATACATATATAGCCTAGTTTTTACTTTTCACCTTTGGTAGCCTTTGAGGGCCTAAATCTGCAAGTATTTCTGTATGTAGTGAGTAAATGTCTACTTTGATATATTCTTTGTGTGTTTTAGAACATTTATGTTGTAGTTATAGATGCCCATCGCTAATAACATGTTCCTATTAACATCAATATTGAAATGAGCTTAGATGCTAACTCCTGCACATCTCATGATAATGGTTATTAGCTAAGTTATATGCTACATTTTAATTGTATATTCCTGTACCTGTATACAGTGAGTTTGTAAATATTCAAATGAATATTATTATGTGTCCACTGTTTTACAAAACTAAAAGCCTGTAAACAACCGATATATTTTAAAACAAACATTTTCCCTTAACTGATCATGTCAAGCCCAATAACCTCTCAATAAAACAGACGTATAACATTGTGGAAGTTGACAGGCTAGACTTATGTTGAATTTATAATTCATAACAATATTATATTCTAAAATATTTTCACATTAGAGGCATTTTGTTTAGACTATAATTTTAATGATTTCATATTGTATTTATATCTTGCATTACATTACTGCCTGGGTGAACACACTGTGCCGGATCATTACCAGACAATTATCTAGTTTACCTCCATCAAACAAGAGGCCCCCGTCTACACTCGGTGTGCTGCAGAGAACATTATAATCACACTCTGAAGGAAGCCTTTATTTCCTTCTTAGATAGTAAAAGGTCACACGAGGTCAATGATTCTGATCATACGCATCCCTCTGCCTGTCTTCTCATGTCTGCAACCCATCCGATGGCAGAGAGTTGTGTTGAATTGTGAGATGTTGATGAACTGATCCTCGATCTATGCCACTAGGCTACTCTCCCCCTCCCCTCAATGTGACCTTGCAGCCTGTCCCTGTGTGGCATTGCCTTACAGCGGCTCAGCAATACGCACACAAGACACACACACGTCGTCTCTGACAAACATTCTGTGCATAGTTTCACTGACACACATGGGGAACACACAGGGAAGCTCTCACTGAGTCCTGCCCCCCTCCCACCCCCCCAAAAAAACTAACACACACACACACACACACACACACACACACTGATACCAATCGCAGAAAGTGCTTTGTGCATTCACTGACTTTGACTGGGCAGCTACTGGAGAGAGAGAGAGAGAGAGAGAGAGAGAGAGAGAGAGAGAGAGAGAGAGAGAGAGAGAGAGAGAGAGAGAGAGAAGAGAGGGAGGGAGAGAGAGAGAGGCTAGTGGGAGGAGGGAGATGGAGACAGCAAGAGACAGAGGGATTACAAAAAGAAGCAGACCCAGACAGATAGAGGAGAAGAGGAGATAAGGCTTGCAGTGGGACAGAGGGGACACATCCAGTTAACACTAACTGGTGGAGAAGACGGAGTGAACGGGACAGGATAACCAATACAGAAATAGGAAGGGAAACAGGGCTTGTCCAACAGAGAGGAAGAGAGTTGTTGTTAAAGGGGTTGGTGGGTGGTGGGGAGGCGATCTGATGGCATTGATCTCTGGGAGCTGCCAGCTCCTGGGCCAGATGGCGTCTTGTTGCTGCAGACCGCTGCTCAACTCCTGCTGCTGTGGACCGTTCCTCAAAGTCTGCCTCTCCTCCTTCACAGGTCTGTCCCAGCACGCTCTCTGCGCTGCTGCTGTGCCGTCATGAGCCGAACGGCTACATTCAGATAGACAGGAGCACATAGCTCTCTATACACAACATGGGTGACACACTTAGCCAAGAAGGTAAAACGGGCATGGCGCGTTTTCTGTACTGTAGCAGCATGACTGTGCTCGTGTCGACTCCAGCAGTCCTGCTGGTGCTAACTGTGCTCTGTGTTGTGGGACGGAAAAGAATAGGCTGTTGTCCTCTTCGGCCTAATGTCATGTTGCATTGTGTTACTAAGTTATGGCCCCATTGTCTTGTTGTGAATGCTTTGCCTCAAGATAATACTGTTCTGCTGTGTTCTTGCACTGACAAAGCATGTGGAAACAGAAGAAAAGCCGCATTTGAATCAAAATGATAACTTTATTTTGGTTCCCCTTCGGTTTCTTTTTGTATGTTTAATGGTGGGTGAGTGTATGTCTGACAACAATGTGACCGCGCTGACTTAAAAGTGGAGGAGTCAGCTGTGTGAGCCTGGAGGTTTTCCTGATGTCACTGCAGATGTGTGTCTGTGTGTGTTCAACATCATTGTACCCCCCGCCCTTCCCTCAAACCCAGACAACCCCTCACACTAACCAAAGGCTTAAAACTTGTCGTTTCCAATATGAACATCTGCAGACCTGCAACACAAGCACCTCCACCTCCATTATCACACTTTTTGTTTGTTTAATCAGTCAAAAAAGACAAAGCATAAAAATGACTTTCTGTTTTCTGGCCGCTCATTTGTCTATTTCTTGGCCAGGAGCAGGAACCTCCTGGAGTCTCCTCCGCTGGTTGCTTGGCGACTGATCCCAGCCAAGAAATAGTCCCGCATATAACTCCTGGAAAATACCGAATTGTTGTTTTTACACTTTGGTTTCCATAGTATACGGTGTTCATTTGTGAGCCAAAGAGGTTCTGCTGTAGGCCATTTTTTTGTTTTTGTTTGGACAGAGCTAGACTAGCTGTTTCCCACAATTCCCAATTTTTCTTTATGCCAGCTACATATTTACCATACAGACCTGACCATGGTATCAATCTTCATCCTTTTTTTTTCACGTTCAGGTTCATGAACTGATCCGTTTCCCTATTTACAGACATCTCTCCTGCTGAGCTGGATGCTCTTTGGCGGGAACCGCCGTATGCTCTTGGGGGAGCAAATGAACACTTCTCAGGAAATGACATCATGACTCAAGGTAGACTATTGTGTACTGGACATCTTAATCAATCTGTCTTGCATTAGTTTGGAGATCAAGCAAGAACGTGAGGCTCATTTGATCCGTGCCGCTGCCTGTGCGGACACAAACACAGAGGAAGTGTTTGGGACATCCTCCCTGCACAATGGAACAAACCGGGGAAAGCCCGTCACCACTACACTTCAACAGCAGCTATTATATTCAGATCCTGTTAATGTGTTGAGATAAAGATAACTTACTACTACACTAAGTTTGGGATTCCTACCTTAAAGTTCGGTAAAGTTAAACACTTAAAGTAATGGATAAGTGGCTGAAACATCTACTTTACCACTCCAAGTACTTTAATATGAATGCTAACTGACCTAATTGACAGTTTAGTTGTATTGCTCACTGTAATATCAACATACTTCTCTTTTACCATATATGTTGCAGCCTCTCGGGTCATCAGGACGCTGACTGTTTAAACTCAACATGGAGAGTCAGAATTTAGTTTAGTAGCTGGAACAAACACCAAGAGAATATTAGACCTGCATCAACTTTGATTCATGACTTCAACCTACTGGACCACATGACAACATGCTGATGTGTTTTGTTGAATTACAAAATATGGATCACAATCTTGTGTCATCTGGTGACATTTCCTGTTAAATCTCCGTTACAGTGTGGGGCTTACATTGTAATTGCAGTTTACTTTGAGCAGCCCACTTGATAAAAAAAAGTTTCTACGTACAATACGCCCGTCTTTATCACACCCTAAAAACAATATGCTGTTGATGATACACTGGCAGAACTGATACTGGACCCAGCAGCTTTTCTCTTGACCTTGTTTTTCTCTTTCAGGTGCAGGTGAGGAGGACGACGGTCCAGTGGTGGAGTCAGGTGAAGGAGGGGTGGAGCCTGACAACTACTGGAAGAACAAAGAGGCCTTAAGAGGAAGTACTATGTCACTGGGAGATAAATTCCCATCAGGTACATTTAATGACTCCTTGTATGTTTCTACTTCAGTTCTAGATTTTACATTAGCCAGTCTGAACTGGTTACATGTTATACGCGGAAGCTTTTCCCATGCGTTATATGTATGCATACTGATGAGGCATATTTCCCTACTAATGTTTTACTCACTCAGCAGTTCAGCTGCATCCATCACATTCCCCCAGGTTCTTCCTCTCAAATGGATTTAAATGGCCACACTGAGAGTCCAGTAAGAGGCCTAATAGCTTTGTTATTCCCCCGGTGAATAACTCTCAGAGCATTACGCTGGAATATGAGCTCTTGTGGAAAATCTTTAATGAACTCTTGAAAGTTTTGTCTCTCCCAAGATATTTTCCCTTTTACTCAGTGACTTCAGGCGGAAAAATGTGTGATAAATTAGAAATATCATTATAAAGACATTAGTTGTTTATTCCTTTAATTCTGGCAGATGATACATCCTCTCTCTCGTTCTCTGATACAAAATGTCTTCTAAGCCTATTTACAATGGATTTGTTTGTATTCCATATTATTCTACGATAAGAAACGTTCTCATCTAAAAGTGAATAACCACAACACTCCTCTTGTCTTTTGCCTAGAAATTGAGCTGTTGTTCACCGGGCGGAGGCGCTCCAGCGAGGAGCCGGACCGGACCTTACAGGAGGCGTTGCGCACCCGACTCCGAGTGGTGGAGAGCAACAGCCAGGACGTCATCCAGCTCTTTAAAGTGAGTGACAGTCTGACCTGACAATGCAGACATCACCTAGGCATTAATGTACTACTCAGACCTTCTCATAACGAAGATGAAGGTGCATTATGATATGATCAGAGTCCATATAATGCAACATGATACATCTTGTCGTATATGTTTTGTGCACTTAATAGAAATGGATTCTGTTATTGAAACACAAGACTTTGTTTCTGCAGGACTTGTCCGCACGTCTGGTGTCTGTCCACGCTGAGAAAGATAGCTTCGTACTCACATTCAAGACCGTGGAGGAAGTCTGGAAGTTTTCTACTTATGTAGCATTAGGTAAGCAGCTCTGACTCTTTAATATCCCAAAGGCCCTGTTTTCTCAATCAGGTCCGATATTAACACATCATTTTGTTTGTTTGGTCGGAAAAGGTGATGCACGTTTAGCACCAATAAGGATTTAGGAAACGTTTATATCAGAATCCGATGGCAGTTGTGGCATTGTTTCATTATGTTGCTAGGCCACAATCACTCACATGTGAACAAATCACACCCACACAGTCCATAAAGAAGCCGACTGATTGAGGCTTTGAGTAATAAACAAGAAGATAAAAAAAAACTGATGTTAGAGAAAAACATAGAATTTGAAACACTGTTTTCAGGTGCTTCACAAACACACAAATGCACCTTTGCTTTACCGCCCCCCTATGTATGCATTTGTTATTAGTATCATCAAAAGGTCTTGTTGGTGAGCATACAGTGATAGTAGCATAGATAACATCAGTAGTATTTGTAGATGAGTTGCATGTGCTCTGTCCCAGGTTACGTGGCTCGCTGCTTGGAGAACTTCCTGTGTGATCAGTCCTTCTGGCTGGATACAGAGCTGCTCAGTGACCTGCAGATCAACGTCACTGTGGACGAAGAACGACTGGCCACCCTTTACCTGGGACTGTTACTCCAGGAGGGTGAGTAATGTCGTGCTCTGGCACTTTATGGAAGCTCAGTCAGCGTTTTGTGAACAGTTTTATTATTAAAGCAAACAATAAGAGTTTGAGGAATAAAATCTGTTTGCTAAAACTTACACTTTGGTAGTTTAACTTGTGCTCTAAACTGAACCATATATTTTGCCCCTTTGGCTATTAAATTATCTCTGTGAAAACCCTCAGAGTATTTGAAGTATTTTTTTGTCAAAAGCCTCTTGAATCTTGTCACGGTACTTATGTATTAACCAACTTTGGCTGCCATTTGATCCAATTATTTTAAATCCATTTTCACTGACCCCAATTAACACAATGAAAGCCTCAGGAATATACTGCCACACATGACTTTGGACAAATTATAGCAATTAACTATTTATTGTTATCTTCTGTGCCTCACTGTGTAGAGCCAATCTTAAGTATAAAATAATTATGATGATTTCTATTAATGGCCACAATTGCTCTTTTAGTTTAATACACATGAATTAAGATGAAGCGGGACATAAAATGTAGCAGTTTGCTAAATATCTTTGACACATTATAAACTAAGTCATTGTTGTGCTCCAGCATAACCATTATACTACTCCCTAAGAATGTATATTGATTTCCTCCTGCCTGGTCTCCTGAACATTTCCCCAAGGCAAAAAGCTTTACGGAAATGTACAATAAAACTGCAGAGCTGGCAAATAGTGTTGAGAATTACATTAACTTAATAGGGGGAGGATATAAAACATCCATCATTTGCCAGTGACTGAACGAGGGCACACTGTAAACTGTAGCACTTTTGCTGATTTTTCAACTCAAGTGTGGCAACTTTTATCGACACTAAAACACCGACTGACGGGTCATGTGTCTGGATTATTTTTCTCTTCTGCAGGCTCCTTCTTCGCTAAGGCGTTGTTCACAAGAAGTGATCAGGACGAGGACGACGAAGAGCAGCTGTCGTTCAAAAAGAATGATTTGCTGATGGTGAAGGACACAGGGCAGGACAGCATGTGGGAGGGCACCATGCTCTCCACAGGAAGCCACGGCCTGGTGCCAGTCAACACCATGCAACCGCTGCCGTACCCCTTCTATCAGTGAGTCATTCTGTGTTCCTCAAATGACTTCTTGTTACGAATGCCTACATTTACAATGTCAGCAACAGTGTGATTAACTTATTCTCTTGTCGAGACCTTTGGCTGAATGAGTAAAACAGCAATGCAGACTTTGGACATGAGTTAAACTGTACTTCCTGTTTGGTCAGGTGGTTTCTGAGGAACTACCCAGGCAATGCTGGATGCTCGCCAGCAGAAAAGGAAGCGTTTGAACATGCTATCGGTAAACATATTCTGCATATATCACATGTTCACACATAAAACATACTGCACAGTGTGTTACACTCACATACATACTGGACTCAGGTGCAGATACTTCAATGAAAAAGCTTTAAAACCCCTCCTGTACTACAGACAAAGTTAGAGACCAGCTGATGAACATACTGGAGCCTTTGGAGCCGGATATTTCCCTCAGGAGTTTCAGCTGACCAAATTAGAGCTAAATGAGGAGCCAATATTGGACTTAAATTTGTCCGGTGGACACAAACATGACACCAAATGAATGCTAATGTTGCTTAATTTTTGCTGTGTAAAAAGGCAACTGTTTGGGAACACGTCGGCCATGCAGCATTTATAGAGCGACACAATGTAAATGTTGTCTTTACAACATTTTGCCCCCAAGTGGCCAGTGGTATTTGTGCTAGGGATTTCACTACTTATGTAAAGTCAGGCCGACTTATGGAAGCCTTTTGTGTGTTTGCACGCAGTCTGATGATACATATGTGCAATTGAATGCTACAATCAGCTTAAGTTGTTTAATTCCTGGATTTCTATTGTAAGAAAGCAAATAGAGTTCAGGAAATACATTGTGGCCAGTCTGAATGTGTAGTGTAATTTGACAATAAACAATTTTTAAAAAGCTGTTGGAAAAGAATATGTAAGACTTTTTCTGTGCTCAGAAAAGACTTATTTTAGTTTAAAAAAAATTTCACAAATGTGTTAAAAATCTGTGTTAGTGAATGCTACCAGTCCATTCACCTGACAGGTGTGGAACATCAAGTTGCTGATTAATCAGAGTGATTATCACACAGGTGTGCAATGGGCCGGTCACATTAAAAGACCACTCCCACAATGTGCCAGTTTTATTGCTCAACACATTGCCATAGATGTTGCAGTGTGCCATTCGGCATCGCAGGGCACACCTGTTTGATCAGCATCTTGATGTCCCACACCTGTCATGTGGATCGATTAAAAGTTTGAGAGAAATACAACTTTTCTGTGCATAGAAAACGTATTTTGGGCAAAATGGGAGCAAAATTAAAAGAGTTGCAATATCTATTTATTCGGTGTATATACGTTTAAGTTTAAGTTTTGTATTGTGTTTGTGAAGTCAGCAATTTTACTGTTTAGGAAGACAGGATAATATCAAACCCAATTCCTATTTACCGGAATAAAAAGCAGTGCACAGCCACTGTGGATCAATATTAATATGTTTATCCATATAGTAGTAGCGCCGACCTGTATGCACTTGTGAAAAGCATCCTAACTTAATTGTTTTATATCCTCACACTTCTTTGCAGAATATAAAAAATACATATACAGACACTGTTCTTCCATATTGACTTCAAAACCTCTCAAGTCTGCTGCTAGTCCTTACCCTGTTCTCCTCATCCAATACCTCAGTGACCGGTTCCTGTGTAGCGGTGGTCGACTACAGTCCAGTGGGACCGGATGAACTTCAGCTGAGTCAAGGTGACATTGTGGAGATCCAGGGTCTACTAGTCCGAGGCCTGGATGTGTTCATAGCAACGCACTCTTCCACAGGCCACACTGGTTTCATCCACAAGGCCCATATCAAGCCTCTGGACACCGTACCCCTGTAAGATGATCCATTCTCTTTAATTGTATAATGCTTGGCGCGGCTTACATTTACTGGTCAGATGATGTTGTGCGTCATTCAAAGCACTTTATCTTAAATCAGCATGAGTTTCCTCTTGTTTATAGTCTTGTGCTAATCTTTTATGAAATCCTGTTTAGTGTATCTGCAGTCTGAGGGGGTGTTATGGGGTGAGGAGGCTGCGCAGACAGCAGAAGTGATAATGCTGCCTTTGTTCCCCCAGAGACAGACAGTTAGTCTTTCTGACTGAGGAGGAGAGGGCCAGCCTCGCTCAGGTCAACCTCTGCAGCTCTGAGCCAAGTGACAGCGGCCTGCTGGAGAGACTCTTCTCGTCCGACATCAGCTCTGTGTACAGGCTAGGTAAAGGAACCACTGGGCTGATCAACAAATACTGTACCTTTTGTCAGGTGCCATAACTGAAATATTGATCTTGTTCGGTTTGATGCGCAGCTCCTGTTTGTTTCCTTAATATGTTTTCCATCTCTATCCCCATCTGGAAAATTGACGGTTGTATTGATTTACCTTGTGTGTTTTCAGACAGACTGGACGAGACGGACTTCCTGTACATCAGAAACCGGCCAAAGCATGGTAGTGCTTTACAGTTTATAGTGGACATCCGCTGTTCATAAGCCTAATTAACTAAAACAACTCATGTATTATATAAATTAAATCAGTATCTGTCTTCTTCCCAGATCATAAGGTTCCTGCGAGCACCCGCCAGAGCGTCATGTCAGAGAAAAGTGGAGGGACTCCCCCCTACAACTCCTCTCCTCGCACTTCTCTCTCTTACTCCTCCCCTCGCCTGTCCCTCTATCAGTCCCACAATCCTCTGCCACGCGAGGGAGAGCGCCTGTCCTTCGCTCTGGAAGACACGTTCAGAGAAATGGACGAGTTCCAGGAAGACCCACCTCTCTTCTTGGAGGAGAACAGCTGGGAGGGGGAGGACTCTGAATTCAGTGACCCCACACTGACCCTGCTCAACCATGAACACTTCCAGGTCTGCAGGTCTTATTCACTGATGAATGTATGGCAGGGCCAAGCACAGAAGCAAAGTAACAGACAGCAGGCGTTCTTGATCTGTCTTGTTTTCTATGTTATGTCTGGGGCAGCTAATAGAAGCAATGTCAAGGTTCAGGTCTATAAAACAGTCTAAACCTGATGGTAAAATAGCAAAAAAAGGAAGTAAATAGTCTCTCTGTGTTGCTTGATTGCATGATGAGGCATGGAATTAGTCAGAAGTAAATACATCAACAATGTACCTGTGTACACAAATACAGCAGCTTCCTATTGGCTTGTTACTTCTCTCGTCATGTATTTAAAAAACAACAACTAGTTTAACAAATCATGTGGTCATGTCAGTTGAAGGATGTAGCTCATCAACACAATTCGACATTTGGCTGTCATATGTAAATTCACGTTTTCATTAGTTTCACTTGTGGCTGTGCCGTTACCTCTTTTTACCCAACACATGCAGCCAGTGAAGAAGCAGCTCGTCTTAATTCTTTTGTTAATTTGTTCTAGGAGGACTTCCTGCCGCTGTATGACCTGCAGTATTCCTTCCTGTGGGTGACCTTCAGTGGTAAGCCTGAGGACGAGCTATTGGGGCACCTAGAGAGTGTCCGGGAGAGAGCCAAGAGGATGGGCTTGGACTGGGCACATCGACGGGCATGCTTCCTCCTGGGAAGACTCTGTGCCCGGAAGCTAAAGCTCTCCCAGGTTTGTGCTTCTTTTCTGCCATTGATATGTGTGTATTGGATGTATCATTATACTTCATTTCTCCTTAAAGAAACCCACAACATACAGAACATTATCATCTGTATATTCATGTATATATATTTCCTCAGGCCCGTGTGTACTATGAGGAGGCTCTCAGTGTTCGCGTGGACAGTTTCTCTGACACGCCGCTCCTCGTCGCTCTCTACACAAACCTCACCGCTGTCTACCTGAAGCAGCGTATGACGGACAAGCTGCCCCAGACCCTGGAGAAGGCCAGTGCCCTGCTCCTCTGTCTCCCCTGCCACACCTTCACCTCCACGGACGAGGTTGAACTGCTGCAGCTGCTCCTGAGGAGATCGGTGGTGATGGGGGACAAACACCTGGAGGCTCGCGTCTGCTACCTCCTCTCCAGCCTCTTCCTGCTTCGCAGAAAGACCGATGACGCCCTCCCCTTTGTTGAGCGACTACAGTTCCTCTCAGCGATGCTCTCTGCCGCCGAAGGGCGTCCCATAGTTCCTTTGGACCTCAACTGGCTCTTGAGCCGGCTCTATAATCGTAAATACATGCCTTACTTAGCGCTGGCCTCTCTGAGCCTGGACTCGAGACAGGACCACTCACTTCACGACGCTTTCCAGAGGATTGAGTTGTTTATCAGGAACTCTGTTCGCCTGAACCCGTGCTGGAAGGAAGGCACCTCCCTGCTTCCTGCCCAGATTGTGATTTACCTTCAGCAAGCCCTGATTATAGCAGAGCAAGGGGAGGACTTGAAGACCCAGAGGGACCTGTGTCAGGGCTTGGCCACAGTCTACCTGCAGTACGACGCTCTCGATAAGGCAGTGCTTTGTGCTCAACAAGCTGTGGAGACAGGAGGCCACATCAACGAGGAGGAGGGCTTTGAGGCCTCTGTGCTGCTTGGGTGGCTGCTGGCGTTGACGGGTGAGGCTGAGAGGGCCCAGAGTGTCCTGCAGCCACTGCTCACATCACTCCAGGTACAGCAAACAACTCCATTCATCTGGATGAATGTTGTAGAAGCACTTGGTTTAAAATGTCAGTTTATGAATATCATGTGTAATCTCTCCAGGGCACAGACAGTCCCACGCAACGAGGGGTGATCCACAACCTCTTGGCTCTGTGTCTGAGGCAGCAGGGTTGCATCCCAGAGGCAGGCCAGCATCTCCACTCTGCCTTGGTGATCTCAAGGGAAAGTGGAAACCAGAGGAACCAGGCCCTGGCACTGGCCAACCTGGGCTGCCTGGCATTGGATGTGGGGGCACCTTTGGTGGCAGAACGCTTCTTGGTCAGGTCAGACATCAGTGTTTTTGTTTCTCCCCGGGGAACTCAACAAATTTAGAAAGAGTTTACAAAGAGGTATTTATTGTGCTGGTGGTTGCGTTCCCAGATCCCTGCGTCTTTTTATGGAGCTCTGGGAAAGCCCCATCGACGAGGAGCACGTTCAGACCTACCTTTGGCTGGGGCGGAGCTACAAAGACAGGAGGAAGAGTCTGGACAGCAGGGCCTGTTATGAAATGGGGCTACTAATTGCACTACATGCCAGAAACTTACACAGTGAGTACAAGTTAACATATTAAAGGAATAGTTTGACATTTTGACCCTGTTCACTTTCTTGCCAAAAGTTGGGATTTAATTGTGAAAGGTTTCCTTCGTTTAGGTTCAAAGGTGTATTAAACGTTTGCTGCCTTTGTTCAGTCTGAGGAGCCTCCATGTTGTTGGACACTATACATTTTGAAGATGTACGTTCCACACAACTTGATCAGTTGATGCCTTTATATGCGGTGCATTTGTTTTATTCCACCGGGTAATATACACATTCTGTGTGAATGCACTCAAGACAAAAATAACTGTTGTTGTGAATTATTCCCCGGGCGTGTAAAGGCCTTAGCTCTTAGAAAGCAAATAAGCTATTTCCCAAAGTATTGAACTATTTCTTTAATTACTATAAAATCTATCTTTGCATAGATTTTTACTCCTTTTAGTCCGATTAAATAAGAGTATGACCTTGAGGGTGACTTTTGGATCACTGAGGTTGATATTTTGTGACTTTAACAAAACAATAATGAACTTATTTGCTTATACATTTGTCTTGCTAAAGGAGACATGTTACTGTTAAAAACTAAAGTTTTTATTAACCCTGGTGGACACATTATGTAACGGCAAAACTGTTTCAAAACAATCCCAAATACATAATGTGTGTCCTGTGATTTCTTCCATCTAAATGTATCTGTGATAAGCTCAAGTTGGCTCATCATATCAGCTGTGTCAATTGTGTAGTAAAGGTCAAACTTGAGTTCTTATTCAGTGTCACATACGTATCGGTGTATTTAGTGTCAGCAGCGGCAGCTAACCCACTTGCTGTATTTAAAGGTCGGATGGTGGTGGCCAAGGTGCTGAGTCGTGTGTATGCTGACATGCTGCTATACAGCCAGAGTATCGTCTACTATGAGCACTGTGTGTCGGTGTGCAGAGAGCTGAAGGACAAGAGACTGGAGGGAGAGTATCTGGAAATCCTCAGCAGCCTCTACCTCTCACTCAACACTGAAAGGTTGACTTTCTGCCTCTCCTTCCCCATCGCTCTTATTCTCTATTTTTTCCCACAATTTTCCACAATATCTTTGGTTTCCGACCAAAACCGTCTCAATTCCTGATTGCAGATCATCTCGTAAATCTCTGGACTACACCAAGCAGAGCCTGAGGATTTCTATTGATTTGGGCAAGAGAGAGGAAGAGTCAGAGACCTGGCTGCAGGTGGGACGCATCTATTACCTCATCCACGAGGACGAACTAGCTGACATGTACCTGCAGGTGAGCTGAACATTCTTTCAGTCACAGATTTTTCTTTTGCTCTTGTAAGCGTGTAAAGGCAAACGCAACACGTCCCTAAGAATCGTTTAGTTTGACATTGTAATGTTCAATAAATTTTGATCGACAATATGATTTGATAAATAGGCAGCAGTGAAGACAGCCCTGAGGATGAATGATCATCACTTTGCCATGAGCATCTACGAGGAGGCAGGAGACGTCTACTTTAAAGGCTCCAGGAACCGAATGGCTTCAGTGCCTTTCTACAGGGTAAGAGGGTGCAAAACAAATCTGCAATGTCATGGTGCAGTATTTCCCCATGATGCACTCTGATACAATTTATTTTGATTGCATTATATGTTCTTTTAAATTGGTGGAACCGCTGATCTAATTTTACGCAAATCTTCTGTGTTTGGTTGCAGGATGGCGGTCTGCCATTTGCACGGAGCATCAAGGACATCCATTCAGAGTTCCGTTTGTTGAGTAAACTGACAGAGCTGTTAATGAACCAGGGAGAGCAGGAAGAGGCTCTGCAGTACGCAACACTGGCTGTTGAGATCGCTGGCAAAACAGGTAGACAAGAGGTCAAGCGTGGCTAAGAATCTGTGCCTCATGTCGACGATGTAAAACGACTTTGTTAACACAGACCATCGTTGTTTTTCCTCAGGTGTGCATGTGAATGAGAGGACAGCCTACCACCGGCTGGCTACAGTCTACTACAACCAGCAGCAGTACGAGTTGGCAGAAAACTACTACCTCAAGTCACTCTCCCTCTGTCCGCCCGGCCTGCAGGAGCCCATGGAGGCTCGCTACTACACCAAGGTGTACTGCAGACTGGGCAATCTCACTCTACACAAACTGAAGGTACAGGAGCCCACTATATTTCTGTGTTTGCATTTGCATGAGCAAACATAATAAAACCAGTATGTTTCTGAAACAAACATTAATCGGAATAATTTAGAGCGACGTTAGTGATGTTTGTGACGTGTTTTCCGTACTTAGTTGTTTACGTTTGATTTATTTGACATATTTTAACATATTTGTGAAGAACTTTACGTATTTTCAGTCCAATGGTGATGTTTTTCCTGACCTTAACTAAGTGGCTTCATTTCCTTGGTGTAAAATGACATGCGAAAAATGAATGAATGAATACAATTTTACAACAAGACTTTGTTGACTTATTTGTCAAAAACTAAGGTCATTCCTCAAAGATAAGCAATTGTTTTATCACAATAATAACATACTGACAACATTTAACCTAAAGTTCCTCTAGCTACAAGTGGAAGTATAGCCAGCCAGGGTCTTATAGAAGAGGCTTTGGATGTTTGCAGAGTAACAGTAGTCTTTATCTGGTATCCCTTTTACAATATATGACGCCAATCAAAATCCAGTCGACAAATAAGATTAAAATAATTATATATTTAATTAAAATGAGACCTCTGCTCTGTGCACACTCCCCAGGATTCCTTTGACGCAGTGGGCTACTTCCATTTGGCTCTGGCAGCGGCCCTGGAGGACCAAACTAACCCTGAGGCTCTGTATGTGGTGTACATGAAGCTGGCAGAGATCCACGGCAACCACATGCCCGATGCTCAGCTGTGCCGAGAATACAGAGACAGAGCCCAGAGTCTGAAGAGACTTCTGGCTGGAGAGGAAAGTGCTGCTTTTGGAGAGGAGAACATGAAGGATACAGACACAGAGCTGCCAGACCCTGGTGCTGATATGGAGCGTACGGAAAGTTTACTGAAGACTTTCACTTCACCTGAAATTGAAAAATGTGAAGATACCTTGCTTTCAATAACTGGTATAATTCACGGAGACACACAGGATATATGTACAGACGCTAATATTGGAGATAGTCACATTGATCTTGATGCAGATGGCCCTCTTGTGGACGCCTTTGGGTCTGAGACAGAAATCATCGTCAGTCAGTCGTACAGTGATAGTATTTTGACCGAGTCCTTTGATACAGCCAAGGAGCAGATCTCAGACTCCAGCAGCTCCACTGACACTTTACAAACTCAGCAGAATCAAACGGATTTGAAAGACTTTGACACTGACTATCACAGGCCCAGTCAGTTACCTGATAATCACAAAAGTGACATCACAAAACGCACAGATTCTGATAATCATGATGAACAACACCCACCCTGAAGAAACGGATGTGCATGCAAATCTGATTAAAAAAGTCAGTCTTGAGGGCAATCGGTGTGATACTGACCGACCAGAGACTGTCAGCAAAGACACTGATGAAGCTTTAAGTGTGGACAACTACACACAAGATAAATGTGAAACCGGTGACACACAGTGAACAGGCGGACTTTGACACACATTATGTTCTTCACTAACATTTCCTGTGCCTGGTCACATGTTTCTTGACCAGCACATTGACTCCAACGTTCCAGCCACATGGCACTTATTGTAGGAAAGATGACGTCAATAAAACTGTTAGGTTTTCAGAGGATTAGTGACTCTAAAGCATGTGCCTTTTTGTATAATACATTCTGTGGTTATTGCAGTTCACTGCGCCTGTTGTATATGTTTTCTAAATGTACATTTTTGTATCTGTGGAAGATATGACTCAAACATAAAGAATGTTATTTTGATGGCCGAGTGTTTGTTTGTGCTTTTGTCTATCCAATTATGGGAGAAATACATGGCACAACAACACGGAAAAAATCAGAGCATAAACAATCAGAAAAGAAAAAACAACGTGAGGGAAAACACAACGGGATTTGAGGGAACCCAGTCCAGAGACACTCTGCTGTGACTCCAGCTCTACTGACCCCTCCTGCTGGACCTGCGATCATTGCTGCAGTGCAGCACGACTTGACCGATAGCCTGGATCAAACAGAGCAGTCGCAAGTGAGGGAAAGGGGGATGCAATTAAGAGACTTGGGATGTACCCATAGACAGCACAACCATCCACAAGAGACTCACTGATTTGAGGGCCTTTCAAATGTTTCCATTAAGCAGCTCACGCATGTATCATGAGGAAGGGACTAGAATTTTGACAGAACAAATTACACACTTCAACCAAATTTCTCCCCTGTTTGTACAGCTGTGTGCCACAATGCTTTGCACCTCAAAGCCAGAAAAGGAAGCAGTAGATTTGTTTGGACATTAACGCTGTGGCTTAAAAGCACCACAAGAGAGAGCTATTTGGTTGATTTTGGGCTTTGCTGTAAAAAGCCACCTCACTCGTTGTCCTTCCTCAATTTAGCCAGAGGTGGGCAGTGAAAGACAATTCCTATGGCAGCTGCAGTCTATGTTGCATCAGCGGCTGCAACCACTTTTAACAGGTGAGAGAGACAGGAGGAAAAAGAGAGATTTCCGTCATCTGCCTGGCAATGGCAGCAATCCAAGGTGAGCACAATGGAAAGTATCCTCTCTGTCACATTTAAGCCTGAGTTCACTCAAAGTCCAACAATGATGTCTATTTGTGCGGGAAGGTCCTTGTATGACACTGAAACAGGTGTGGATTTTATTTTCTCCTGACAGGATGAGATCAGATGGCGTGCCGAATGTCTTGAACTATGTCTTGAACTATAATAAAAACTAGCCTCCAATTTATGGAAATGGCCCAGTGGAAAATGAAAGAAAAGCAATCAAGTAACTGAGTGAGAGTTGAGGCAAGGCCAAACAAAGAGAAACTGTTAAGGATTAGGTCCTAAAGCAATGAGCCAAATGAAGGAACGTTTGCTTACATGGCCTGCATCCTGAATAGTGTTGCAGGGCTTCTTCCCTTCCCTCACAGGCATGAGTTCAAAACGCATCCGATTGTGCCAAAACAAGCATTGAATTGTTCAACCGGAATTGTTCTTCCTTTCTAAGTATTCCGGAACTTTCAAAAGATCTTTAGGGACTTTTGCTTCACAAGTGTTATGCTCTTCACTTCATTAAATGCTAATGTGGAAGTAAAGCTGTTTAAAATCAACAGCAGAAAAACACAAAGTTAAAAAAATCGGATGTGGCCCAAAAACTTTCCAACAAACATTGTGAATTCCTAAGTGCATTGAATGTGGATTTATTATTGTCATGTTTTTTGGTACAGGAGTGATGTTTAAAAAGAAAATAACAAAATGTATAAATTATTTTCAACATGGCCTTCCATGCTTGAAACAAGGTTGAAAAAAAGGCTACAATTACAGTTCATGAAGCAACTGACTTTCGGATTATTCAATGATATAACAGAATGACTTCCTTCTGAAACAAGAGGATCATCAATGCTCTTTTATCAGGAATTACATTCTCAGATTGATAGATAGGTTTCAGGAAACAACACCACTTGGAAACCCATGGAGCCAAGGGCGTAGGTTTGGTCTCAGCATTGGTAGGGACACTGCCATATAAAACATTTTTGTTGATATTATGTTGGCAAACTTTATTAAAATATATTAGCATTTGTGTAACTTGGAGCTGATTTAAACACAATAACAGTAATAAAACCTTAGTTTAAATACAAAACAGTTTTCTGCACCAAATAAATAATAAAAATAAATAATGAAATACTGTCTTTACCACTTTGCCTGAAACCGTAACTTCTTGTGCTGCAGTTGCTGTACTTTGATGAATTCTTTTTTGGTGTCATTTTTCTATCTACAAAACACAAAAGGGTCAACAATATCAATGCTGAGACCAAACAAAATACTAATATGAGGCTTTATTTCCTGGCGTATTTAGTAGCTTACTGTGTCAGACTACTGCCAGCTCTTTCTGCAAGTCACGATTCACGTAGTGTTTCTGACTCTGCCACTTCAGCCAATTAAATGACGGCATCTTGTCTCGCAGTCTCGAAGGCGCATTGGAGAACTTGGAAATGGATGTTTTACTCTTCTGGGCGACGAACATAGTAGTATAGATAATAATATGAATGATTTTGCAAATATATTGTGCAAAATGTGGTCGTGACTAGTCCCTATGGAACATATGCAAACCTATACCCTTGCATGGAGCTATAAACTAAAGTAGTGAGTATCACTAGTCTCAAGAACATTTAGGAACATGCAACAGAATTTAAATAATAAATGATATTATTGTATAATAACAACATTTAAAGGAGAAGTGAGTGGGTATGAAAAAAAAATCCAGAATGAAGAATAATTCAATAAAAACATTTAAAAAAAGGTAGTGAGAAAAGACATGGAGACTAAAACAGAATAAACTGTTCAATTAGATCAATAATGTATGTAGCTAACTGACTATTAGTGGGTTTTGGGGGTACAAGAAAAAAAATACATACTTATGCTGTACACTGTCCATATACTGACAACACAATATATGATAGATAGATGATGTATACTTTATTTATCCCCAAGGGGAAATGTGTGTGGCACAGTAGCAAGCAAAGTTACATAGAAGACACAAAAATATCAGGAATGAAAAATAGTCAATATATACAACAAAACAGCAGAGCATATTATTTTAGGAAATTAAACAACAAAGAAAGTGCAAAAATGCAAAGTCTATGAAGTGTTTATAAGTATGTACAGTGACTAACTAAACAACAAAAGTGGTGCAAGGGCTGTTGATGTTGATGTTGAATCAATTGACGGAGGATCAGGCCAGAGGTGATTTATCATAAAGTCTAATAGCAGTGGGCAGGAATGTTCTCCTGTATCGGGCCTTGTGACAGCGGAGCTGGATGAGTCTGTTGGAGAAAGTGCTCCGCTGTCCCTGCAGTAGGCGGTGGAGAGGGTGGTCTGGGTTATCCAATATGGACAATAATTTCTTCAATGTCCTCCTCTCCACCACCTGTTCTGGACAGTCCTGTTGGCAGCCAATGCTGCTCCCCCAGCAGACTATGGCGAAGTACAGAGCACTGGCCACAACAGTCTGGTAGAACATCTCCTACATCATATCGGTGTCAATGGACTACTTTGAGGTACTTACAGGTAATACACCAGTGTGAAGGACCACGGTAAGCAAAACTGGGAAGGCAGGGTGAGGTGGAGAAAAATAGTGATTTTATTGCCCCAAGGTTAATTACATGTTTCAGATGGGGAACAAAATCTGGACAAAGTGACAAACTAAAATTGTAAACAGACATAGTGAGGTCTCCATGAAGGAAACGACACACATAATGAGCACTCCATGGAACCGGAGACACTCCAGAGCCATCTCCTATGGCAGGGTATATAGCCGTTGGCTGGTCCATTGGCTAATTGGAAGGGGGAAGAGACCCCTCTCCCCAGTGGTGCAGAACAGCCGGCCGCTGAGGACACCCCTCTGGCCGAGGCAACATGGCACGGCCCAATCCTTCAGGCCCGCTATTTAGGCAGGTGTGCTGCGGTGGGGCTAGTCTCTTTAACGGAACATTGCCTGCAGGTAACTGAAAGAACTGTTAGCACTCATCTAACTTCATATATCTTAATTGCGTGCACTCAATAAAGACAATGGTTTAAACAAGTGCTTTTAGTTCCCTCTAAAAGGGGTGTCCACTGCAGAGATCCTGAAACCATCACCTCCAATTTGGCCTGTCGCTGTGACTGCTGGTTCCAGCCGTCACACTGGCCACAACAGTCTGGTAGAACATCTCCTACATCATATCGGTGTCAATGGACTACTTTGAGGTACTTGCAGGTAATACACCAGCAACACAAATAGCAACATTAGTAACCATTTAAGAAAGTTTTTTCTGTATTGTAAGTTTGCAAAAATGACCAGAAAGGATGTCAGAAAAAAGTCAGCCTTCAATGTCAACCAAGCCTTCAGGACAACCAAGAAGTTGCCCTTTTAAGGAACTTTGGCCCTGCTTCTGTCTGTGCAGTGGTGTGACCATGACTATCAAAACATCCAGGATTGTTTAAAGGAAAATGATCCAGGACAGAATTCAAAGTCTGAAAAAGTAAATATAGAACTAACTTTGATCTATGTTTCCACTTACATGGAATTATAGCCCCATGGTAGCACGTTTGTGTTAAGGTTTAAGATAAATGCCAATTGTCAAAGTTGATGGATGCAGCACAGACAGGGAGGGCCCAAATGCAGACTCATAGTGGCAGTAAAGATACTTTAATAGTGAAATAAATAAAACAGCTTAAAGACAGTCCAACAGGCAGGCAGATTAACGAAAAGAAAAAAAAGTCCATGCAGCAATGAAGACAAACTGACAAAGGAACTGGTTACTAGAAGAAGTGAGTGACTAATTACAGGAGGGAGTGGGAACAGGTATGGTGAGCGGGAGGTCTGGTGACTGCAGGGCTAACGAGGGACAGCTGAAACTAATCAGGGCGGGGCAGACAACCAAAACTGGCAGGAGAACACACAAAGGCAGGAAGTGATCTGAAAAGAGAGGAGCGGTGAGTGACACAGTGAAACAGGACACACACGGAAAAAGACATATTGAGAGTTAAACGTCATTAGGAATATACTCTGCACCTGATTTGGTCACAGTTCAATGTCGGTACCATTAGAACATGTCCGGTTTGCTCCACAGTGCAGGAAACACAAAAACACTCTGCCCTTCTGCATCTATACAATAATAACTATTCCTCTGGCTGCAACATCCTACACTGTTTTTTCATGAGACTTAGGTCCAGGTGAGTATCTATAGCAGGTCGAGAGAAAAGTTTGCGAGCAGGAATCAGTCCATACAGTTATGACCTAACTATGCAGTTGTAAATGCCTGGAAACAGGTATTTCAAGTTCCTTGAGCTGGTTTGAACATAGTTCAAGGTTGTCACCGGCAAGTTGGTAGTCCTTTTGATTCTATTTACAATTTGGTTATTAATGCATGTTACATTTAATGGTATGGCTTTATATATTAAATATATATTAGAAACGGTTGATTCCAAACAGTCCAGTGTGTCCATTCCCTTGATAAAGCTGCAGCAACTGAGTTGTTTAAAAAGAGGAACATTTCCTGGTGGGAGCCGCTCGTGTACGCTCATCCACCAATAAGTGACGGCCTGCATTTCGTCAAACTGTCAAGCTGCCATGTATCACTATTTCAAAAGTCAGGTACTGGTTGATATATACTGTATATGTTCTTCCAAAGTTAATTCCTGAAGCTTAGGCCACACTATTCCATATAATGCTTCTCATCGCCCTCGAAAACATTGTATTTAGACCAAACATAACTATTCTAAAGCATTGCAGAGTGATACCTAACAAAGCCATCAACAAATATAATTGCTTACGACTAAGAATACAGTATACTGGAACCGACTCGGAGTCCAATTGATTATTGAAGGCAAATTATATATTTTTCAGATAATTGAGCTATTGGGAGAGAAAGAAGGGTATTATTACACTGCATCGTCCTTGGCCTGTCATTGTGCTAATTCATCCCAATCTCCACCAGAAGTCATCCACCATCAGCAGCAGCAAGGTGAAGAAAACTAAAAACATGGCTGACATTTTTTAATTAAGTTGTACAACACTCCCTGCTGACAGTAAGCAGTTAAATTACTGTGTGTGAACGCACATACAATCAGTTAGAAAACCTTCTTGACCTTGTGTAAACCAAAAACCGGAATGCATTTTTTGATCAAAGACGAGCAAAAACAGATGTATGCAGTTCTGCACATATACTGTTGACAAGAACAGGGCAGCATCTGTGTCTGTGTTCTTGTCTCTGGGAAAGAAGAAAATGAGGAGCCACTTTACTCACAAAGAGTAAAGCAGCAGACCCAAGAAAGTAAGATGGAAGATAACGGAAAGAATTTGGAGAATAGAGGCACCACATCTACAACAGATTTAAATATTATTTTTTTAAATTACAAAAATTAAGTTATTTCAGTGAAATCAGTGAATTCACTGTTTTCACAACATTGTGCCATTGACCAACAGAAAAGATGGTTGAAATGTTTTCATCGAAAACATCCAATTAGTGTCCCATTAGCAAGCTGGTAAGATCAGCTTCCTTTGATAACTTGTTATTGAATTAAATGATGTACAAAGAAAACACGTTTTACTCTTGTAAAACAATTCATTAATTGACTGTCTCTTATGTTTTGAGCTTAAAATGGCTCCAGATTGGAACCAAACATTTGTTTGACACAGTAACTCATGAGGAAATTTACAATATTACCACACTCGGTGATGATTAACAAACATGTTCGCGGAATATCATGTTTGAGAAGTAAAATAAGTTTTATTGCGTTTTCATTGGCCTTGAAAACAGAACGAAGCACCTTTTTTTTTTTTAAGTTCATGTTTACTTTCATAACCTCAGGTCGGGTGGAGCTAATCTTTCAGATGTGGACAAGCTATGATTTGAGATGCGCCTATGCACGCACACACATCCCCACGCTCTCAAATACACACGCATGCGCATCCCTTGGGAGTGAGGGGACTGCAGACATTGTGGTGCCGCGGTCACTGTACTCACCAAAGTGCCAGAGGACTTATCGATCCATCAGAGAACGTTTTCACATGTTCACATCCTGTATGCATGGCTGCCATGATTAAAATATATGAGAAAACGGCGATCCTGTACCAAAACAAATTGTTTCCAGAGAGTTTTCCCTCCACAGTGCTAAACAGACTCAGAAAACATGGTTGGTTTAGATATGGGCAATTGCCTTTTTTATCTTGCTCTTTAATGATGATGAGTCATTGAAGCCTGATGATATGTATTACCATTCATGGACTTGTATCTGAAAGGCTGAGCAGACTGTTGGCAAAATAGATTGGGTATGATTTCTTCAAGTTTCTTGTCAGTATTGAAACTTGGCCATGAGGCTCCAGGAAGTGCATGGCATATCTCCAGACAAATCTCTGCACACATCCCGGTGGATCACCCACAGTTCACTTCTAAGCCCCTGAAAGACATGGAGCACTGGCCACGACTTAAACTGAAATTGCAATGTGCCGCTGGAGGAAAACTTAAGTTTTAAAGGATTAGAGGGTGACAGGTTGGTAGATGAATTTACACTGAAGATGCCTCGGTATAAGTGAAATTCAAAGGTAAGAGGAAGACATGAAAGATGAGTAGATAAATAGCTTTATGACTGATTATAAAATGTCATTAACATGTTTTGACATGCTCTCTCAAACCATCTCATCTCATCATTCTATCAGCCTCATCAGCCACCACCAGTGTCTGGACTCCACGAGGGGGATTTGTCTTGCTGCTGCTCAGGACAGACGCCCCTTTGATTACAAAGAGTTCAAGCACCAAATACTTTGTCAAGACTTTATCATCACATATCATCTGTTAATAATAAACGATTATCTTTTCTTCATCTGACATGTCTCTCCTGATTAAATTGTTGCTAGTAGGTTTCATCAGGTCTAGCCAGCTAGCTAATTATGCCAACAGCTGGCAGTTTTTTTTTTTATGTTTCCAGCTGACTATTTTAAAAACCTGATAAAAGGATCATTGAAATGGACTGGATGGCTACTTAAAGGAGATGAATAACAGCACAGTTTTTGTGTGAGCTAGATGTAAGTAAGAAAAGGAAAACTCAATACTCGCTTCAGGAAGAAAGCATAGAGAATAATTTTTCCACTCAGTAAAAATCGTAAAGAGAAAAAAAATAAGTGTGACAGATAAAGAGGCAGAGATGGTTAAATATATAACAAAGGATATGTTCCATAAAGTATAACTTGTTATAAAGAGTATATGTTGTTAGAAGTCAGGGTCCGATGCCATTGTTATCCAGGAAATCTAATGGATTTCTGCATTCCTAATTATAATCACAACTTTTTAGATTTGTAATCGTCATTCAGCAGATGAACATGTTTAAATGCTTGAAATTAACTTTAAAAAACGTTTGCACTCTGGGTAAGTGTCAAATATCAAGACATTTTTATGGCTCTATATATCTTTTTGGGGGGATTTTTGATACAGAATTAAATGCTATGCTATTGGAGCAGACACGCAGTTCAAAAGGAGAGTGGAAACATTTGTGTAATATCCCGATCTCCTTCCTGACCATCATTCCATCTGGATCACATGCTGATGACTGGTTTCCCCATACTGAATAGATTGAACTGCTGTCAGTGTGCAGGCCTGATGCATGAAGACGACTCCTTATTATTCAAGTTCTTTGTATTGTAGAGATGGACTCACTACTAATTGTCATAGAGGACAAATCAACGAGGACAGTACATGCAACATGTACATAATTTATTTCAATACAAATGTTACAGCACATACACTTGCGTTTTTATAAATACCACAGGACACCACATTTCGTAACAGGCTTCATTACCTAAACAAACAGTGACAAAAACTTGTGCAAAAACATTTAGTAAACATTCAGCTGAGTGACGACTTCTTTCACTCGGGGGGGGGGGGGGAACGTTCACATGTAATAGGTTCGTTTTTCATATGATGGCTAAAGCAATATGTTTAACTTTAATAGAGAAATCACATTCATAAATTTATCAGGACAGTCCACCTTAAATAACATCAGTGCTGAGACTCTGCAGTTTCTCATGACTCTCGGTCTTTTAGTTGCAAACAGGAAGGAGGACTTCCACAAAAATATTATGGCACAAGTGAACTCAAACCAGTAATTGTTTATAGTTCCCGAACTTAAACGTGGATTCAATTGTAAAACGATTCTGCAAATGTTTCATGAAAGTGCCATGGAGTGCTGCTTTAGGTGAGTGAACGATCCTAATCTAAATTGTGGGGAGCTATTTATGGGGGATAATGTCACTTTTCTAAAATATGGACAACCATGGATCAGTGAGGATAGCATTAGCCCACCTCAGCCTTAATCATATTAAACTATAGAAAAGACTAAAGTTATACATGCCACATTATAATATATTATCTAAGACTTGTCTCCAACCCATACTCCACTATTAAAATAACCTTTCATGTATGCAGAGTTGGTACCAGTGGATATGAAGAGTGATCAAGGGCCAAACTTCAACTGAATGTTAATGGTATGCATCAGTAGATGAACCATCAGTGGTACTTGGAATGTTCTAGCGTCAATTAATGATTCAAGACTCATTGGAAATGAGGAGGTGAAGACATGAATTACATTCCCTATGATACAGGCGTATTGATGAAACAATAACCATTAATACCTCTGAGACACCTGAGGTGCAAGGAGAGGCCACTGCCAGGAGGGAGCAGTGTGGACGTATAGTTCACAATCTACTCCTCTTGGACTTAAACGGATCACTTTGAAAGGAGGTGGCTCCATAGTCCACAAACACATTACCACACATATATATATAAATATATAGCAGACATGCAAACCATCACATGCAAAGTGCATCTCAAAATGGCAGACATTTTAACCTTTTTTTTCAAATCCAGCAGTGACTCATCAATATCAATGCGTCAAGTGAGTAAACACAATGGTCATATAGGAAAAATCTTGGTCTAGAATCTGCTTTTCTGTTTTGTGCTTTGTGCATCCTGTACAGTGAAAACGTTGAAGAAACAACAACAACCTGGAGAACATTTGTTATGACATTCAACCCCTGCATTTACTTTGCTGTAAATCCATGAAAAAGAAAAACAGCAAATAAGATCAACAGATGGGAAAACTTGTTTTTCACATGGCAATCACTGACGTAAGTTCGCAACATATTTGCGTCTATTCCTAAGGTCAGGGACAACATCGCTGACCAAACCTAGCGAAAAGGTACATATGGATTCCTTTGAGGGAACAAAGTTCACAGTTTTGACTCAAGTCAGCTGACCAGAGGCAACGCTACATGCACTAAAACACAGGTCACTAACACCGATTTAGACTGTCCCTGCTTCCCCCTCCCGTCTTCTATAGCCACATTTAGAATGCTGTCACTTTGATCAGGACGTAAGCGACACCAAACTGACAGGGGAAAGGGGCTTACACCTGTCACTTAGTGTGGGAAAAGTCGGTGAATTCAAGCACCTGCGTGTGAAGCGCTAATGTTCCATTATTGCTTGCCAATGTCAAAAAGTCCCAAGAGCCCATGGTTTTAAGACGGGAGATAAGAAAGAGTCTTATTTCAGGTTGGCCCTTTGGATCTCATCAAATCTCATCATGTAGATTGGCAACTGTATATTTCCTAATGTACTAATCTATTTCGGTGTTCCCTCAGAGGGAGTTATCTGATTCTCCAGCTAAATGGTAGAGATAATGGATTTATTTGTGTTTATCGTGCTGGGCTCAGCTGGATAGGGAGCATTTCCTGGAGACTGTGCACCACGCAGCGGCAAGAGTAGACTGACTGAAACTGACTGAAACGACTGGAACAGCTGAGGCGCTGCTCACATATGCAAATGTTAGACAGATTTCACAAAGATCCAGACATCCGTTTACAGTGAGGAGACTCTGGGAAATGTCAGGGAGCAGAGACAAAGGTGCACTGCTCAGGACTGTTTTTCTCATCTCCGTTTATTGGCCTCTGAATAGTCAAGACTATATAGTCTCTGGCCTGGAACGCTGTTATCACTCGGCTATTTTGACGCACTGTTTATTATTGTGTGTAGTTTGTACCCTTGTGCCATGACTAAGGAAACGGCTTCTCTGATTTCAGTAAACACTGTACATGCTGAAACACAGCAACCACATATTTTAATAAACAAACCGGCCTTGTGCAGCAAAAAGGAGTGTAACTTTTGTTTTCCTTATACTTATGTAATGGCTTCATAATTTATCAAATACTGGTTTACATGTTACATAAATGAACCAGTAGACTGAATGCAGGATATGACTGGTAGGCTGTGCAGTAGAAAACCTTAACCAGTGTTAAACACTGCATTTATTTGTATAACAGGTGCAAGCTCTAAAGGTCAATACCCAGGATTAACCACGTTAAAGATACTATATATCTTTAGTGCTCACAATGGAATCTGGCTGATACAACGTATACAATCCTCGTTTTCAAGGATGGCCCCAGGCGTTTCTCAGCTTACACCAGTTAGATATAGATAACATAATATCTCTGCTGCAATCTGCTGGCAACAGGAACACCCATGCAAAAGGCTGTAAAACACTAGAGCATGCAGCAGGGCCTCACAACATTGCTGAGCAGTGAGGAGAGAGAGAGAGCGAGAGAGAGATTATGCCACACCTGTTCATCATCATTGTCTTTCACACTGAAACAATCAATAAAAAAATTAAAAAAATAGGGTAAAAAACTAAAACAATTATGAAATGAAGCCAAATTATGATTTTGGTTGACTTGGAATGTATGTCTTCAAACTAAGCACCAAAGAGGCATTACGTTTAATACTTCCATGTTCCTCATCCATTCTCTGATGGAAAACATTACTCGCTATTCGTGCCAAATTGGCATGTCCGATGGGACATTTACAGCCTCCAACAACACTCACTTTGAATTTCAAAAACATTTTTATGCTAATAAATTGTGGGATCTTTTGCCCAGAATTCTGAGACAATAAACATGCCCACAAATGCAATCTGAGCCAGATAATTAGCAATTATATAATGCACAGATCATTTAGTAGAGTAAATAAACAGCTGAGATACTGCCCCAGTGTAACTCCTGTGGACAGTGTATTGTGAAATAGTCAGTTACGAAACATAAAAAAGATGAGGTAGATGAAAGTTAAACATGGGAAATGTAACAAAAGGAAAAAGGATCTACCTACAGTACTTATCTCTTTTTATATCAAAGAGAAATACTTTCCTCCGCTGAACATGTATATTACAGTTTCTGCAAAGCCGTCTCCACCAGCCAGCTTGACTGGCCTTACCTTCATTAGTTAAAAAAGTTTATGACAGCAGTGTAAACATGTCTGGATCTTCCTGTTGACAGAAGTCTCAGGGCTCCAGGTTTAAAGAACAGTTGTCACAGCCGATAAGCCTTTGTTGCAATTCCCGTTGGGATCCACTGCTCTGTCCACAATGCTGCGGACCCCCGCTGCTTTCCCCAGACAACCTTCATTAGTGTCACTGTCTTCCAAGCTGCCCTTACTTCTCCCTTGCTGCTCGCTCTGCCAGCTATTCCTGCTGTAGACGTATCCGTTCACAAGCCCCGGGTTGCTGAGGCGGTTCCTCTTCATGCAGAGGATTTCCTTGAAGGCGTACCTGAACTCAGGACTCCGACAGTAAATGAGCGGGTTGAAGGCTGAGTTTGCGTAACCTATCCAGTTGAGTATCCTGAAGGTGAGGTCAATGTCCTCCACCTTCCATATGGCCACGACCACATTGAGCAGAAAGAAGGGCAACCAGCAAAGAGTAAAGATCCCCATGATGATGCCCAATGTCTTTAAGGCTTTGTGTTCCCGCAGGCAAAACTTGGCCTTCTTGTTGCCACGCCCGTTGTTGGCCTCCAGAGATGTGAGGTTGCTGTTGTCGGTGTTTTGAAAACGTCCAACGCTTTGGTCAATCTTCTTCAGTTGGCGCCTGGCCTCCTGGAAAACGCGGCTGTAGACAAAGACCATGATGACCACGGGGATGTAGAAGGAGATGATAGAGGAGGTGATGGCGTAAGCCGTGTTGGTGTGGAACTCGCAGCAGTTACTGTCCGCAAGGCAATCCTTTGATACCTGATCACCTGATATCCACCACTTACTGTGGATGGGCAGGAAAGAGATCAAGGCGGCAATCACCCACACCAGCACAACCACAATACGAGCCTTGCACTTGGTCAGCATCGACTGGTAGCGGAAGGGAGAGGTGATGGCTAAATAACGGTCAATGGCTATGACACACAGGGTTTCGATGCTTGCAGTCACGCAGAGCACATCAGTCGCAGTCCAGAACTCACACCAGAAACTGCCAAAGGGCCAGGTCTTAAAGATGATGTAGCAGCCACCGAAAGGAACCACAACGAGACCCATGACCAGGTCAGCACAGGCCAGGGATGTGATGAAACAGTTGGTGACATTTTGGAGACGCTGGAAGCGGCCGATCGCTATTATGACCAGGATGTTGCCGAAGACAATGACCAGGACGAGTAAGGACATGACCATGCCCAGCAGGATCATGGTTACCTCACTGTAACCCTCCTCATTGTTAGCTGGGTCCGATGACGAGTTGGTCATCACAGTACTCACATTGGGGTACAGGAGGGTTGTACTTCCCATCTGAAGAGACCATATGTAGATAAAAACACACACACACACACACACACACACACACACACACACACACACACACATGTAAATATCACAATTTAAATGTAAATGCATCAAAACAACTAGCACTAATAATTATCTGACGTGTCTGTTGTTGGTTGTATTTCCTCAAAAAAGGGGAACAGAAACTAAAATCATTACATTCTGCTAGTCTTCACCAAGCACAGCTTAAAAAAACAGCATGCTAAACAAGCCACGCAGAAATAAAAGTACAAACCTCCACAGGTTGTTGTCTGGTTTCCTGCCTCCCATACAAAGTAAAAATGTCACTGTTCAGTTAGCTCCTTTACTGTCACATGTCCTTCTTTCTACTGCCTGTTTTTCTTAATCTCCGTGAGTCTCACTCACTCAGTCCCTCAGTTGAGCAGTGTTTCTTCTAATGTGTCTCCCAGGCTATTTGACAGAGCCCTTATAACGTGCAGTAGTGACATCACGGTCAGTGCTCAGCCAATCAGACAACCAGCCTGCGGAGGGTGCTGAGAGCTCCCGAGAGTTTGAACACATTGTCCCTGCAGCCGCTGCCGCTGCTGCTTCATGAGACAAAAGCTGCAAACACAAGCACAGACCTTATCTGACTTTTAGTTTGAACTAGGAATCTTTTAAACATGTGCAAATTACATATTTTAGAATGCAAATATTAAATTTAAAGTTTAGAAAAAATAAGTAGTCAGCTGTACATTTCAAGCACTGAGGTTCTACAGCTTTTGCCTGTTCGTCTGGATCCTATAAAAAACAGGTGAAGCATTCTTTGACTCTTTGTAGGAGAAAGTTGGATGCACAAGTGGTCCAACTGGCATGTTTAACCAGCTTCAGTGCGCACTCTATGATTTATTGGAAGCTTTGACTATTACTTTTGCCTTTTCCTGACAAAACTTTGGTGTGTTAGTGTTCTTCCTGCCATGATGCTTTGACATAAAAACGTAGACCAACTGCATAAAACTAAAAACTGAGTGGTTTAGTCTTTGTAGATACAACACATTAAATCAAAAACATGCACTCATGTAATGCAACATGAATAGATATGTAAAGGTTAAACTGCAGAAAACTCCTATTTATGTTATCAATCTGCTTCCACTGCCCAGGAAGAGTACCCTGCAGGACAAGAACAAACTCATGCGCTGTACTGCATCAAAATATATATATATATATATATATATATTTACATTTTTGTAAAGCATACCAGGTCTATGCAAATACTGCAACATTGGGCTGTTCATTGAAATGTTTCTGTATCTGGAACACTATTCAGATTCTGTGACAGAAGAAACTGCAGAATAAAGACCTCAGTGCTGGAACTGAAATGCTCCCTGTGACAGATAAAAGGTGGAGAGACAGAGAACAGATCAGTGGGGTGTAAATGTTTTTCCTTCGCTTCAGTTAAATGCCTCAGCCATGCTTCTAGTGAGTCAGCGTGATGTGCTTCCACTAAATAGCACTATGATTATGTATACACATACATGATTGTATACGAGAATAAGCTAAGTGTGTGTTTGAAAAGTTGGCAGGTTAAGAACCATGTCATCCTATTTAAAGTGAGAGCCCGGATAAATTACCATTTGGACTCGGGGAGGCACTGGAGGCCTAAACTGACTGCGTTCAGGTCCCACATCACACACAAACAGTTTTCATTCTGTGAATAAAGAATACTCCCTGCGTCCTGACACCACACAACTATCAAAGTCAAACAGGTATGTGCTGTGGACGGGGAGTTTTCCGTTAAATATTTAGTGCATTTCTCTCTTTGTTTTTTCTGCTAACTGCAGTAAAGTGACCAAGGCTTGCAGGTGTGTTTGTGTGAGCATGCAACCCAAAACACTAGAGCTCAGATGCATGCGTTACCTCCTGCTATGAGTTCTCTTATTGCTTTTGAGCCTTCAAATAGTTTACCTTATGCTGCGCCCCTCGTGGAGGTCCATCCATTCAGCTCTTTAATCCATGACAGAATCTCACACATTTCAAGACAGATTACCATGAAATGGACTAAAGACCCTGTGACCTTTTGTCTAGCTAAACACTTCTTTGCAGCGTATCTTGGCGGGCTTCCATGAACATGGATATTCATGATCTCAGAATTAATTCAAATGTTTTGATGACCTCCTTACCTTTCTTCTAGCACTACCATTGGGCTGACATTTCCATTTGTAATACAAGACGCTTTGCCCTGAAGCTGACACATCTCCCTTCACTTAAGGAGAGACCCCTTTTAATTTTGAACACCCCTTGAGCTTGAGTCTTGCATCAATGAGGCACAAATGTCACAGCTGCACCTCAGATTAACGTTATTGGTCCCTATTGAGTCAGCTAACATGACTTCAGTGACACACATGGCCTTATCTCTTGATCAACCAACGGAACAATCCCAACGTGTTTATCACACTCCTAATAAGGTCAGTATGGTGTCTGTAACCCTCCACTTGTATGGATTGTGGGGTATAACAAACACTGGGACCTTTGTGGGCTCAGTCTGATTATACTTAAAAACAGACTTTAAAAATAATTTAAAAGCTGTCTACTTCTTATTTAACCTGTTTGATCACATTGTTATTTTTACAGAGTGATGAGCTATTGGCTTTGTTGAACGTTGTGTACGTACCCTAAATGTAATGCAAATCCGATTTCTATTTTGGAAAGTGTGAGTCTGCACGTTCGATTAATCATGACTGGTTTCCTCAGTCTGTCTTCCTGTATCCTGTCACTCCCAGGCAGAGCTAAGATCCGGTCCCCAGTTATACAGTATATTGTACACCGCTCTGTTTATTCAAACACTGTGAGAATAAATATATCTCCTCACCATCTTCTATTAGATTCCCATCTCTATCCTTCCTTCATAGAAAGTTGTGATGTTGACCTCATGACCCAGCACACACCTCCCACCTCCCACACTCTATTTTTCTTGTAATCTGTGAGGAACAATACCTGGAGGCATTGCTCCTCTAGGGAAAGCACTCAGGAGCATGAGAGGAAATGAGAGAGCCTCAATATTTTCTCTCACTTGTTTTCTTAAATGTCAATTGACTTTACTGGTATTACAGTTGCCTTGTTTGTAAAAATGAACCCAACCAAAGAAAGGCTTATTCAGTTTATTGCTGAGAGTTGGATGAAGAGAGTGATACTGCTCTATAGATCAGATCATCTAACACTCTAAACTGAATTTATTTCCCAAAATGTTGAATAATTCATTTAAATATCAGCTAATTATTACTCTCTAAAATGTAAAACTGTGACAACCAGCAGAGGTAATTAAATACTTTGAGACAGTGCTGCACCAGAGCCATATCAGTCATTATGAGTGAACAATTTAATTAAATATCAAAACTGGAGTCTAGCTGATGCTTAGATCAACAGCATTTCAGAAAAAAAGATTCCATATAAGTAGCACATGGATTTGCAAATATATTTGCAAGGTGCAAAGCATAGATGCATTTCTCTCTGTTACACCCACCTTTAAACTCATACACAGTCATGTTGTCATGACTCTTGGCAACATTACATTGACTTAAATTAATTTCCTGGAGACTTTTCCCAACCCCAACCTTAAACCAAGCCATAACTTTAAAATGTAAGGATTTATATTATGAGGATGTGCATTATGTCCCCATAAGGAAGGTGAGTCCCCACAATGTCACTGTGTAAAAAGTTGCATGTCCTCACAAGTCATGAAAACATACCAACAAATAGGCACACATGCACATTATTTTGTCCCAAAAAATCTGTGTTTTATTTTAACACACAATAGAAATAGAAAATGTGTTTTCAAAAGTTCTCTACCTTCAGACAAAGCCGTTACCAATTGGTGTATGTTTCATAAGCCCCTATTTTCTCTCTAAATGTTTCATACAGGAGACAGAAAGAAATGAGAACATAAAAAATTGACTTCAAACTAAATGCAATGATGCGAAAAAAGAAAAGAAAGATCTGTGCTGTTGACTGTCCAACCATGTCTAATACATTCAATCAATTTAAGGAATTATTGTGAGGCCAATCACAATGTCCTTATTTAATTCACTGGAAAATGTCCCCTTGGGATTAATCCAGAGCCTGAAGCGCTAATTGGGTCTGTAGTAAAGGCTGGGGTACTGCGGGTGAAGTCCACCCAAAAACAAATGAGTGTATAACACATCAAAGACCAGAACTTCAACACTGTTTTCACTGCCATGCATCTACAGACGCAGAGTGTGTTATTGATGCTGGGGGAAAGTATCCAAGTTGGTGTTACATGTTTTTCAGATAAACAGAAACAGTAAGACAAAATTGTTTGTATATTTGGAACGCATCAGACCATATAAAGACGAAGCAGTTACTGACCCTGAGTCATTGTTCACTCATTTGTTTGCCCCTGATGAAGTTCAGACGGAGGAAGAGGTTGTAAAAACACTTCACTGTACTATTCAACAACGTTTGGGCTGTGGCTTCCAGGCAGAGTTCAACATGTACAAAAGATAAATTCAGAAATGTTGTTATGGGGGTCTGACCAATGTAACACAGAGTGTATTACAGAGGGTGCTGTCACGTTTTAGAGTGCAAACAAAACACTTTTTGCCATGCTCTAGTTTGCCACCACAAATCAACAAACATTGTCCTGCATGGCTTGCATTTGACAAGGGACAGCTAACTCTCCTGCAGTCAATGGAAGAGGATATAATAGCTTCCCAAAGCCTTTCTTTGCAAGGCAGAAAAATTTACGGACTCATGAGAGTCACATGATTTGTTGTATTAATCGTAACACGCGAAGCGAAACATTCAGAGGGTCTTGGACTTATTATAAGGCCTGTTCATGAAGGTTCAAGGTTGAATGCTGGGATTGACCCCATAACCAATTCAGTTAACTATAATTTTCTGTTGGTAAGTCAGGAATTCTGCTTTGGTTCTGGGACTTAGGGGAGGATTTATGATGCAAATTAGGTAGTCAAGGCCTGAATGAAATTGTAACCTTTGTTTAATGTGTTACTGTCCTTGTGGGGATTTAATTAGTCTGCAAAAATCTGTACCAATCAGCAAAAAGGTCCCTGTAGACCTCCGGTCAGCACAGAGGGAAATTACAATTCATCTTTGCCTGAAAAAAAACTAGCTTCTTTAATGCACATAACAATAACAATAACAATAAATCCTTCCTTCTTCTAATAGTTTACGGCATTTCTAATATACTATAATGTTTATACTCTTAGTTTTTTTTGCCATTTGAAGCCTGACTATTGTGCTGTCTCTTTTACTGGTATGGCTATAGGCAATGGTGAATGTCAGTCGATGGTGGTACAATAAATAGAGATATAAATAAATGAACAGCTACCATTTCATCTCCCAAACAGATTGAATGAAAGCGACGGAAAGAAGCATCCCAGGACCAATCCTGGAGCTGCCAAGGATATTAATCATGAACTTTTGGACACCAGTTAGTATTCATGGAATGGGAATAAGGATGCAAGCCCATTTCTCTTCACGCCTTCAGACCATACTGCCTTTTCACATATTTTGAGCACACTGTGCTTTATCCATGACTCTACACAAAATAAATTCATATGTTCACAACAGTTGTAACCCAACATTTGTAACTTTTCAACACATAATTTGAGTTAATTTGCTCTGCTAAATTAAGAACCATATCTTCAAGAATAAACTGCATAACTGAGACAGCGGGGATGGGGCTGAACCATGGAATTGGTCCTTTGTTTTTCCTCTTCCACAATGATTAATGTGAGAATAAACAGGGCAAGGGCGGATTTATTTGTCTTTGCCACTTAAAAAAGCCACTTCGTCCTCTAACAACTCGCTGACTGTTCCCTGTTACTCTCTACAGTGATTGATTGCAGGAAAAAGAGTCAACTTTTGACCGTTTCACTCCAAGTGACCATAAGATGTGTAACCAACGGCCTTCTTTGGTTTTGTTTTTCGCCACAACTTTGGCAGATATTTAACTTGCATAAACATTTGGAGTCTTGAATGGTTTCTGTTCGTTGAGTTAGGAATGAGACATATTCACAAGAGGCCTTCACTGTGAAAGAGAGAGAGTCAGAGCGAAGCAGTTGTGATGGGATCTTTACGGTTCAATGATAATACTTCAGAGGACGGCTTACCATTCCTTTGGCAGTGTAAACTGAAAACAGATGAATGGAATCACACAACACAAGCTCAACCAATCATGTATCACTCATTAATTGCTCTGTTAGAATGTACCACCCTTACAAACACACACACAGACACACACACACATGTAAAACTAGTATCTGTGGAATTTAACTAAGATGCCTCCATCAGCCACTCTCTCCATGCCAGTCTTTTGTTTACAGCCTCAAATGAATGATTAAAATTGACAGACCACACCAACCCCAGAAAATGTGACAAGTGAAAAAGCCCCATTTAAATTAACTTTGAGAGGTTTTCTGAAACCGCTCCACATGACCCAGCATGATCTTTTGATGCTGCTTTTGGTGTGTGTGTGTGTGTGTGTGTGTGTGTGTGTGTGTGTGTGTGTGTGTGTGTGTGTGTGTGTGTGTGTGTGTGTGTGTGTGTGAGCATGTTTGTCATGACTTGATTTTATTTATTTTCTTTAGATCGAATTAAATATCTGATTTAATTGCTAAGAATTTAGGATAGGAATATATAAACTTTATGCTTCTATCTCTGTCTTGCAGCTGCAAAAATGTAACTGCATTGGTATTTTGTTTTATCTTTACAAGTTATACATCCTCTGGCAGTGCAACCACTTTTATTAGATTCAGATCTACATAGATATGAACAAGCTAACATTGGAACATTAGCTTATAACTTAATACATATCTGATATGCACACAGCGTTTGGCAATTGCTAAATCACATTTTCTGAAACTAGGGCCCTCTGTGTCAAACTCTACCCACAAAAACATTTACACAAAGTACTAAATATCTTATCTATCATAACATATCTTGCAAAAGCAAACACGTAATCCAAAACTAGATAAACTCTTCTAAACATTACTTTTTTTTCACATTCAATATATAGTATGGCTTTTTTCAAACACTTATCTAGAGCGTTTGGCATTTGCATCTGTTGCATGCTGTAAATAAAGTATATGAACAGTGGATCAAAAAGCAAATGTATTTATAATCAATACTTATATACTCATAACAATATCAGACACAATCACTTTAACTGAAGATGACATGGACATTACTGTAAACAAGATACAATATATTGCAGTTGTAATTCTCTAACAGTTAGCTTACAGTTTACACCTGCATTAGATACAGATCTACACATATATACAAGCTAACTGAGGTATATACAGGATGCTGACTACTTCAACAGCATCCTGTACAGCAAGTCCACCAAAATCTTCAACAAACTACAATACATCCCAAACTCAGCTGCCCCTCTGCTCTCCCACTCCCACACCAGAGATCACATCAGCCCAGTCCTTCAAAACCTCCACTGGAGGAGCAAATAATACAGTTTAAAATTCTCCTCATTACATACAAAGACCTTCACAACCTCGCCCCTCCACCTTTCTGACCTCCTGCACAGACACTCTCCCACCCGCAACCTCAGATCCGCAGACGCTAACCTCCTTACTACTCGGTCAAAGCATCGGACCTGGGGGGACAGGGCCTTCTCTGTTGGTGCCCCCACCCTCTGGAACGCTCTCCCCCAGCACCTCAGACCTTCTATGTCACTCACCACTTTCCAAACTGCACTGAGGACTCACCGATTTAAATCTGCTTTTAACCTGTGATGCTGGTTATGTATGTATATTTTAGTTTTGTTTCTTACTGTTATAATGTCATATATCTGCCTATATATTACATTTATTGTTTATGTCTTTGCCATGTAAATTACCTTTGAGTACCTTTTAAAGCGCTATACAAATACATGTTATTATTATTATATATTAACTTAAAATATATCTGATATCTACAAACATAATCTATGGCTGCATTTGGTCTCAGTTACCAAGAAGTAAATCTGAAATCTTCCCTTCAGCAGGCCCCGTTATCAAGATTATCTGCAGCCACGGTTCATGTTGCAGCCACATGTCTGAGAGCAAAGCAAACTGGCGAAAGCATGATAGCTCAAAACATTTTGAAGCTTCACCCAAAGTCGAGGAAAGACAGTCTCTCCCTTAGGACCGGGCCGCTGTCAAATTTAATATGATTTATCTTGTCTCTGTCACACTTTCTATTTTTTTGTGCTCTACCGTGCATCACTCGGTTCTTCGTTTCTGGACAAGATTACAGTCAAGTTGAGGCACATATTTGCTTTAATATGAAGACCAGATGGACTGTGGATTGAAGTTATGCATGCAGCATTCATGCGATGTGAATGTAGTTTTTGTTGTTTTGGATGTTTAAGATTAGTAGGCCTAAAACATTTTTTAGAGGTATCCCTGATTAATGAAACAACGTTAAAGACTTCAACTTTAACATTTAAAAAGTTGGGATTTGTATATGAAAATGTTTTCCTTGTTATATCACAAACTGGTGGATCGCTTCTGCGTCTGTAACCAAGCCCCACTTGCACTGTTGCAGGTTCTGTTGGTCATATGGAAATGCAATTGCAATGGATCATAATTTCTGGAGAAGTTGAATGTAATTGTTTTGCAGTAATAGTACTTTATATGTGACTTTCATTACTGTGAAGCATGACATTGGCCACAGACTGCAGGCAACACACTCATTTCTTTCAAATGAAGAGTAATGTGTCAAAAGAAGTGTACAATTCCGGACAAATGTGAAATCAAAAGAATGAATTGAGAGATTATATAATAAGCATAGTGGATTGTGAGATTTATTCTTGATGATCCATAATCATTCACATATATGTAGCATGCAAATCAATGATTACATTAATTAAAAAAGAAAGTCTCTGACACTTGTTTTATGCACATTTCTTACTTTAATGGGTCGGAGTGAATCATACACACGTTTTCTGGCATTTTAAGAAGGAAAACACATGTGATCTTTCTGGAGCATCATCAGTTGTTAACCCTGATACTTTAGTGATTCATTGTGAGCATTTATTAGATAAAGCGGATTCCAGCAGCTGTAGTGCCAGTTTTTGACATTGCTAACACAGCTGTCTTGGATCAGTTGTAACATTATGTATGCATGAAAAGTGCATTAAGATTTTAAAATGCCATAAACTTAAAGTCAGACTATATAACACACAGACCTCCTTTTATAACTTTTAAGTGGAATTCATAAGCAAATAAAATGCAACCTTCGTCAGCTTTTGCCCTTGGGGCAAGCAGGGGTAAACACTGGCAACAAAGTGTGAAATTAACATCACTGGTACAGTTTGTTTTTTTCCAAGCACTGCTATGGCCACTCGATCTGGTGACTTGTCAACTGTGAATCCAGAGTGAACCCAGAATAATCCTCCTAACATATTATTTGAGCATAATGTTATCTCTGATAGCATACAGATAGTAAAACGAGCTGAGTGACCAGAAAATGTGCCTTCTTGTGTTGGGATGCAAAATGAAAGTGCTGTCATCCACTAACCATCCGCTGTCTGTGTTTGTGCATCTGGCTGTGTTCATCCTGCAGATGTGAGTGAGAATGTATTTACTTCTTGGTATTGTTTCTGCAGCGTTGATTGTGCTTTGCTGATTTCCAATGAGAGGCTTGTGTGGAACAAATCAGCAGCGACCGGCTGACCTGGTGCACACGAGCACACACCCTGACCCTGACTTTGCAGGTCAACAATAAAAGCCTCAGTCAGTCCCACTCAACTGACCCTGTCCGAGTAACATCATGGAGATAAATGTAACGTAGCTGCTTTCCCTGTGATGCACCTCTGGGTGGCCTAGGAAGGATGGGACAAGCCTGCAGGATGAGGCAAATTAGAGGTCATTATTACACTAAAGACTTTATGGCACAATAAAACAGCCTTGTACGAGAAACACAAGTTAAACAGGACAGGGCTTTTGTCGTTTGATCTTCTTTTACACAGAGTGCTGTCAGCCATTCTGGTGGATTTATGTGACAGAAGTATTTCAGGGAGTGCTCAGCCTCACTGCTTAATAAATGGAGTGCAACAGATAGATAGAATTGATGAGGCAATGAATGCCACTACAATGTTACCTCATGTAGTCTAATTTTAACAAAACAACACTGAATCATGAACAAGTTTGTAAAGATACCAGTTTTCCTGTGGAAATTGATTTAACCTTTTAGCCCCAAACCCCCCAGCGCCTCTTTTTCGCAAAAAAATAAAGAAAAATAATCTTGTTTTTAAAAACGGAAACCTAATTATTTCCACAACCAAAGGGTTGTTTAACTTCATTTAAATTGCTACAATACCGTAACACTTGTGAGATGGTATGGTTTGAACAAAATTAAAGTAACCGTTAAGTTTAAATATGTACGTAAACGCTGTAACTTGCGATCGTAACGTTTCACTAAATCCTTAATAAGTATCCCTTACAAAGTCAGATTTCAATTAAACATCCCTGTAACCCTACGGGCTTGTGGGAGTCTGAGAAAGCAATCAAAATCCTTATAAACCCCCTATTAGTACCTGTAAAGTCACAAATTGTCCGGAGCTTTTTTTTTCGGCGCACATTTCGGTACCCAGCATGCCCAAATCGGCCAATGTTTTGCCATAAAATAAGTAATTTTTCCATTGTTGAACCGAATGACACAATTCTTTGACTGAAATTCCTTCCTAACATGCCAATACTTTGTTTTATTGTGATTTTTTTAATTCTGATTCTTTAGGTCCTAATCTTTCCAAAAAGCTGCCTTATTAGTATGTGGGCTCGAGGAGGCATTTTTGGGGAATCTGGCTCATATCATGCTGGATGCTCATAGTTATGATCAAAATATGGTATAAAAGTTAGTTTTTTTTTAAATAATTTGTTTTTTTTCACAGAAGAATTCTGAAAAGAATCATATTAAATAACACAAGTATTATAATTCATTTGGGGTTCCTACGACTACTGGTACATGGGGGAAAAGAGGTGCTTAAAAGGTGGTGCCTAAGAGGAATACAGTGGCTAACAATAGAGTACTGCAAGGATGATATATTTTTGTAGGCCAACCCATGAAGTTAGAATTGCGCTGTTTCCTATAATTTAAAGTGTTGGGGATTTTACCATTGTATTCTGGATAAATGCAGAAAAAAAGCTCCATGATAAACACATGTTCATGATATTAACTAATTTTTTCAGCAAGATAATCTTCACAAAAGAACACCACTTTTATTGAAGCTTAAGGCTATCAACAAACCACACCACGGTCACATGAGCGTGAGTACACACTGAACCTGTGAAGGCGGACTAGTCTGCGGGATGACATTTAGTAGTCTCATTAAGCCACTTTTTACCAATCGCCGTTTTTAAGTCATGTAAAAGCTTCAAACATGACGAGAGGGGTATTTAGAACCAATCATTACCAAAAGCCCAATCAAAACCCCCGAGGGCAGAAGAGGGAACCAGAAGTCCAAAAATGCTGACTAATTACTGGGGTTTTAGAACTCATCCCTGCAGAAGACTATAAGAGGAAATGACAATATCCATTGACATGACAATATCCTTTTACATCAATTTTCAAAAGCCCATTGTATTACTGAGACAGAACACGTATTCATCAGGAACATGTTGCGCAAGGTTTTTCTCATACATCGTAGAAGTAAAAAGATTATATTGTTGTCTTGAAAAAAAAAAAATGTTGGTTTGTCACAGACATATCAACAATAATGTTGAACTTATTTCACTGCAATCAAGTCAAGCTATTACCGACTGACCTAGAGCCACACTGTGTGTGTGAGCACATTGGTGAACAGAAAATGATTGGTAAAATCAGATGGGACATACACATTTTATGGTTACAGGCAATTCCTGAGTTAACATTTTCTGACAAATGTACCTCATAAGATTGAACAAACTGTGAGGTAAAAGCACATTCAGGAAGTTTTGATGGCTAATTTTAGGCATCTAAACGGTGGTGTTCTTAATTTTTTCTGCTTCGCCTTCACTTCTAGTTCCTTTTTTCTGCTACCAGGAGACACACTGTTTACCACTTATCAGATACCACCCAGAGGAAGAAGCAAATTGTAGTTGCATAATCACTTTGGAGCCACGAATGAGGTCAGTGACCTGCGGCTGTATGGCTTATAGATAATCAGTCATGTGTTGTTGATCCAAATCTTTTATAAAACAATGAATGATAACAGATGGGTCAATGTATCATGAAAGTTATAAACTTAATGGGAATGTGTTGGGCATTCTGGGCACCAGATGTATTGAGGTAAGTTTCAGTGTTTGCGGTCTGTCATGCTATGTGCTCTTCACATCAAATAAATATGTCAGTTCAATGGTGGGTTGCTGCTCGGTAAAGACCATGTAACACGTTGATACCCACATGGGAGAAGGTTGCCTTCGGGGCTTTCTTCGGGGTTGATTTTAACCCAAACCACCCTCTGTTCCTAAACCAATGGGAGATTTCATGCAGAAAGCCGTGAAAGCAAACTCTCATGTGCCAGTGACCTCACTAGAAAAACTCCAACTGGCGATACAAACCCGTAAAAACTGCAGATATACTCAAATGATCTCCATTCTCAGATTTCTAGAACATCAGATAATAATTTGCTAATAATTGTAACAATTTATTTTAAATGGCCTGGTTTTCTGCGCAGCATGGGGTGCAGGATTGTCTTATTCTTCTCATGAGTATTTTCACAACTATGTGGAATGACCTTCAGATTCCCACCACATCGCTGTCCTAATATCCATCTGATTGATCAGGGGGTTTGGTTGAGCGGATTCCCTCCTGCATTAACATGTTCTTCATCGATAATGTTATTGAATGTGCTGTGCCACCGCCTCTCCATATAAGCCTTCCCTGACATCTAAACATTGTGTTCCACTCGGTAGGTCACATGAATATATCCTCTCTTGTGACGTCCAGGGACAAAGCCCAAAGCCAGAGAGAAAACTGTGTGCATAACTGATGAAGATTGCATGCGTTGCTCAAGGACCTCAAGCAGAATGAAATGAATGCTCACTGTTACAAGAGTGGATTGACCCTCTCATAACCCCAAGCCTTTCTTTTTTTAATTTGACTTCCATTTTATCGACTTTTCAGAGTAAATGGACAGCAACTTAAAGTGATGTAGTCACTACACATATACAGGAGAAGGACAAAGTCCTTATAAGGAAATTGTTAAGAAGAAGATGAATTAATCTCTCTGCCAAAGAACACTGAGACATATTGTTCATATTGTCAACAGCATGGAGGGCAATGAGGACCATACTAAGTATCTCAAATTTGAAAGTCTAATAGCACAACTCACAAATCTGCCTCACTGGCAGATTTGTGAGTGTGCTTAGGCACTGTGCTTAGGCACAGTGGCTCTAATGTTTACCATGTTCACACTAAATACATTTGAGGCTGATGACAATGCCCTTTGTTTTGCATGTCATGAACCAAAGTATTGGTGAAATTGAAAAATGTACCTGATAATAAGTCAGGGGTCACCAAAGTTCTCACAATTGGAGGATATTAATTATGTTCATTACCGTCATTACTTTAATTTTTTTATTGATTGTTCTTTTGTCCCAAGTGATTCATTTACCAACCACAACTGATTCAACATAATTTTAAAATAACAAGGAAGCATCAGATTGTGACATGGAAGGCGAGAACAACAGGGAAACAGGATGATTTTTCAAGAGATCAATGCAGCACATTTCATTTGAACTGAGCTTTTGAACTGAGTGCACGTCATACGTTTTTCATAATTTTGTTCACTTTCAGACAACTTTTGAGTTTCTTCCCCGCAGATTCTTGGATTTCATAATCACACCAACAGTAGTTATATCTAACAACTTTCCTCCTGACATAAACTCTTCCTTAGTGCCTTCCTGTTTCCAAGGCCCTTTATCACCGCATCAGTACAGTGTATTGACAGAGTATGTGCCATTAGATTCCTGTTGGTAAGCTTCTCATTTCCTTGTCTCGGCACTATTCCTCCTACAATTTTGCACAACTGGTCTGCTAGCCAGTCAAGTTCCCTCTCTTGAGAAAACAGAACTGAGAATGCAGGAAACCTTTGTCTTTGGATGTAGCTGTAATGTGTGCGTGCAAATGTGTTTGCATGTGAAAAACACAAAGACAGTTGGAAGAGAGGGAGGGACAAAAGAAAAGAATGGAGAGGTCGCACAACCCATGTCAGGTTACGACATGTAATAAAACTTGCTCCTGTGCTTTTTGGGGAAGGGGATGAATACCCGTCGCCGATATATTGATAGTTTGGTGTACTTCTTCAATATGTATTTCCACTTTTTTTTGTGCCTCTCTGTAGCTTCTGGTTTGCACACTGACCACAGAGTGCATTGTTCTCAGTGTTGTATAAAGTACCCAAAAGCCGTACTTGAGTAAAAGTAAAGATACCTTACTGGAAAATTACTCCAGTAAAAGTAAAAGTCACCTATTAAAATACTACTTGAGTAAAAGTCTTAAAGTATCTGATATTTTCTGTACTTAAGTATCAAAAGTATTTTTCTGATATAAAATGTACTTAAGTATTGAAAGTAAAAGTACAAGTACATGCTTTTAATAAAAAAGCAAAGGGTCAGAATTTTGAGAATTATGAAGTTTATTCTTTTAAGTGCTGTGGCCACCGTGACCAAGGACCAGGAGTTGTGTTGATACAATAACTGGGTTGGCTGGGATCATCCATATATATTATGTTCAACATAATATATTGTACCTAAGTATACTTTTGCATCTACTATGAACTTATCATCATAATTCTCCAAAAAGCAATATGACACTATGAAGGACTTGTAACAGTGTGGTTATAAGTATGCTCATTCCGCCCGCCGTGGGTCTCTTGGTGCCGGTCTGTGGGTCTCTTGGTACCGGTCTGTGGGTCTCTTGGTACCGGTCTGTGGGTCTCTTGGTGCCGGTCTGTGGGTCTCTTGGTGCCGGTCTGTGGGTCTCTTGGTACCGGTCTATGGGTCTTACCGGGCCACAGAAAGAATGAATGAAACATTTCAATTAAATAAAAAAAAATCAAGGCCGGAAAGATGTTTTATTGTGAAAAATGACCGCATACATCCGTCTGTGGTAACCTCAGACGGAATCTCTTGACACATGTCAAGATGTTACGTTACTCTAAAAATGAAACGTAAGTCTGTTACAACTCTGTCGGTGATCTGGAAACCAAGGCAGAGTATCCTGAGATCGCCAAAAAAGCATGAAAACCTGCTTCCATTTCAACATCCTGTCTTTGTGCAGCGGGTTATAAGTTAAGCAGTAGACTGGACTAAAGGTTTAGTTAGGAGTAGAGTCAGTAGACTGGACTAAAGGTTTAGTTAGCAGTAGAGTCAGTAGACTGGACTAAAGGTTTAGTTAGGAGTAGAGTCAGTAGACTGGACTAAAGGTTTAGTTAGCAGTAGAGTCAGTAGACTGGACTAAAGGTTTAGTTAGCAGTAGAGTCAGTAGACTGGACTAAAGGTTTAGTTAGCAGTAGAGTCAGTAGACTGGACTAAAGGTTTAGTTAGCAGTAGAGTCAGTAGACTGGACTAAAGGTTTAGTTAGGAGTAGAGTCAGTAGACTGGACTAAAGGTTTAGTTAGCAGTAGAGTCAGTAGACTGGACTAAAGGTTTAGTTAGGAGTAGAGTCAGTGTACTGGACTAAAGGTTTAGTTAGCAGTAGAGTCAGTAGACTGGACTAAAGGTTTAGTTAGCAGTAGAGTCAGTAGACTGGACTAAAGGTTTAGTTAGGAGTAGAGTCAGTAGACTGGACTAAAGGTTTAGTTAGGAGTAGAGTCAGTAGACTGGACTAAAGGTTTAGTTAGCAGTAGAGTCAGTAGACTGGACTAAAGGTTTAGTTAGGAGTAGAGTCAGTATACTGGACTAAAGGTTTAGTTAGCAGTAGAGTCAGTAGACTGGACTAAAGGTTTAGTTAGCAGTAGAGTCAGTAGACTGGACTAAAGGTTTAGTTAGCAGTAGAGTCAGTAGACTGGACTAAAGGTTTAGTTAGCAGTAGAGTCAGTAGACTGGACTAAAGGTTTAGTTAGGAGTAGAGTCAGTAGACTGGACTAAAGGTTTAGTTAGCAGTAGAGTCAGTAGACTGGACTAAAGGTTTAGTTAGGAGTAGAGTCAGTAGACTGGACTAAAGGTTTAGTTAGCAGTAGAGTCAGTAGACTGGACTAAAGGTTTAGTTAGCAGTAGAGTCAGTAGACTGGACTAAAGGTTTAGTTAGCAGTAGAGTCAGTAGACTGGACTAAAGGTTTAGTTAGCAGTAGAGTCAGTAGACTGGACTAAAGGTTTAGTTAGGAGTAGAGTCAGTAGACTGGACTAAAGGTTTAGTTAGCAGTAGAGTCAGTAGACTGGACATAAAGGTTTAGTTAGCAGTAGAGTCAGTAGACTGGACTAAAGGTTTAGTTAGCAGTAGAGTCAGTAGACTGGACATAAAGGTTTAGTTAGCAGTAGAGTCAGTAGACTGGACTAAAGGTTTAGTTAGCAGTAGAGTCAGTAGACTGGACTAAAGGTTTAGTTAGCAGTAGAGTCAGTAGACTGGACTAAAGGTTTAGTTAGCAGTAGAGTCAGTAGACTGGACTAAAGGTTTAGTTAGGAGTAGAGTCAGTAGACTGGACTAAAGGTTTAGTTAGCAGTAGAGTCAGTAGACTGGACTAAAGGTTTAGTTAGGAGTAGAGTCAGTATACTGGACTAAAGGTTTAGTTAGCAGTAGAGTCAGTAGACTGGACTAAAGGTTTAGTTAGGAGTAGAGTCAGTAGACTGGACTAAAGGTTTAGTTAGCAGTAGAGTCAGTAGACTGGACTAAAGGTTTAGTTAGGAGTAGAGTCAGTATACTGGACTAAAGGTTTAGTTAGCAGTAGAGTCAGTAGACTGGACTAAAGGTTTAGTTAGCAGTAGAGTCAGTAGACTGGACTAAAGGTTTAGTTAGCAGTAGAGTCAGTAGACTGGACTAAAGGTTTAGTTAGCAGTAGAGTCAGTAGACTGGACTAAAGGTTTAGTTAGGAGTAGAGTCAGTAGACTGGACTAAAGGTTTAGTTAGCAGTAGAGTCAGTAGACTGGACATAAAGGTTTAGTTAGCAGTAGAGTCAGTAGACTGGACTAAAGGTTTAGTTAGCAGTAGAGTCAGTAGACTGGACATAAAGGTTTAGTTAGCAGTAGAGTCAGTAGACTGGACTAAAGGTTTAGTTAGCAGTAGAGTCAGTAGACTGGACTAAAGGTTTAGTTAGCAGTAGAGTCAGTAGACTGGACTAAAGGTTTAGTTAGCAGTAGAGTCAGTAGACTGGACTAAAGGTTTAGTTAGGAGTAGAGTCAGTAGACTGGACTAAAGGTTTAGTTAGCAGTAGAGTCAGTATACTGGACTAAAGGTTTAGTTAGGAGTAGAGTCAGTAGACTGGACTAAAGGTTTAGTTAGGAGTAGAGTCAGTAGACTGGACTAAAGGTTTAGTTAGCAGTAGAGTCAGTAGACTGGACTAAAGGTTTAGTTAGCAGTAGAGTCAGTAGACTGGACTAAAGGTTTAGTTAGGAGTAGAGTCAGTAGACTGGACTAAAGGTTTAGTTAGGAGTAGAGTCAGTAGACTGGACTAAAGGTTTAGTTAGCAGTAGAGTCAGTAGACTGGACTAAAGGTTTAGTTAGCAGTAGAGTCAGTAGACTGGACTAAAGGTTTAGTTAGGAGTAGACTGGACATAACGAACACACGTCAGGTGTCGTTGTCTCCCGTCTTTCCGAGGTCGGACCCGGTCCGTGAAAATATTGTCTTCACGTAACCGGTCCGTGACGCATAAAGGTTTGGGAGCGCTGGACTAGAGGATGTAGAGGAAAATGCAAAACATTGTGATTCTCAAAACCTGCTTGGTGGAGTCTGTGTTCCACCACAGTCCCCGATGTTTTTGTTTTTTTCCTAAAGGTAGATTTGATTTTGTAGCGAGTAACGAAGGTTTCATGAGAAATGTATCGGAGTAAAAGTATCAGTTTTCTTTGCAAAATGTAGTGAAGTAAAAGTAAAAGTAAACAGAAATATAAATAGTAAAGTAGAGTACAGATATCCCAAAAAACTACTTAAGTACAGTAACGAAGTATTTCTACTTCGTTACTATACACCACTGATTGTTCTCCTTGTTTGGAGAGAGACAGGGTACAGCCAGAGCCCTGTATTAAACCTCGACTGCAGCCAACAGCCTGGGTAACTGGAAACCTCATTTAGCAGATGGGTAACATACAACAGTTAGTACAAACGCTGACGTGCCCAGGAGTGGGAAATATTCACACATGGGCACGCATCCGCTGACACACACACACACACACACACACACACACACAGTTGTAAATCCTCACCCATGGAACACAGTTAGCCGCCAGTGATATCTCTGGCGCGGCTGCAGAGAAGTGCATTCACCAGGGTCTGAAAGTGTTTTGAAACTTTCCTTCAGTCTGCCTTATTCTTGGCAAATCATTAACAGTTGTGATCATGCATCCTCTGCTATCAGCAAGCAAGCAAGGATAACTTTTATTTAGCATATTTTGTCCCAAAGGAAATACAAGGCGCTTCACAGAAAACCCAGATCAGAGAAACATTAGGCAAACAAGCATCCGTACTTCTATCATATTGGGTGCAAAGATATTTTGTATGACTCGCTAGAAAATTGTATCTTTTAATATTTTTACATCCCCGCATGACAAAGTGGTTCAATAAGTTAGCGCCATGACAGGAAAGATGCAGGACACAGTAACACCGCTGCCATCACAGGATCAATAACCCAAACAAAATCTTGTTTGAAAAGAACTGTGAGTTATGTTGTACTTCTTACAGCTAGCATTAATACAATAGCTCAAACTACTAGTAACTGTCAGATGACACTATCTGTGTCATGTCGTGTTACCGTTGCAACATAGTGAATTAAAGTAAAGTAAAGCAGTAAAGTAATATGGTATTGACACCCCTGTGTACACGGACATTACATCACATGTTCAGTACACTGTGCAATGTGTTGCATACACTTGAATAATCATGAAGCAAGATATTCACTACAACTCCTCTCGACATAACCGGTCCCGAGCGAATCTGTAGGTTAGCTCATCCTGCTGACCTCAGAGCAAATCCTCTGTGATTTGGGTTTACAAACAGAAATCCCTCTGCTATCACTGTGGACAAGGCCACACAAACTGAGCTACAACTAATTACAAACACCCCTGTTGTGACCTTCTCTATGCTGAGTTTGCTCCCTCTAACCTTCGTCTTTGATTGGCCATATTGAAGATTAGTCCACCAAAGGAACAATGGTACCCTCTAGTTTTACCCAGTGAGAGATGAACTATCATTATTTACACCGTACTGACATGATCAATACTGCTCTATGAGACAGAACTTTAATATGAATCCTAACCATGCATCAGACACCGTGGCCTTTCATCCTCCCCTCTCCCATAACAAAACTAATCTTTCCTAATTACAGACTAGTGAACTCAAACTATCCAGTGATTGGTTAGAGCATTGATCTTAATTCATAATGACCTCAAGAGCTGTTTGCAAATGTGCAGCTAGTATTCTTTAAGATGTGTATTAATAGTTACAGATGGGAGCACAAATATAGGATAGGATATATACTTTATTCACCCACACACAAATGTGTGATCAATGCCATTTTGAGTGATCTTTGTTGTTTTTTCCCCATCATATCTGACAGCTAGTTATCTTAATTGCTGTCAAACCTGCTTGATAATCTCCTGTGACTGTGACCATAATAGGTATTATGTTCTTTTCTTGATGCCTTGTTGAGCAGAGTGACATAGGTACTTGTCAAATAGACAAGTAGGAATGGCTGGATCAAAGTTCTGTCCTGTAATTTCCCCACTGAGGGACTAATAAAGGATTATCTTATCTTATCTTATCTTAAGTTTGTAGCTACTGTTGACTTGCACAGCACTCTGACAAACATTTTTGACATACATTTTTGTCTGCAAGATCCACTTGTCTGTCACACACTGCATTGTCAAAGCAGATACATGTCAATATTTGGGAAAAAAACTGCTGTAAGGCGACGCGACCAGCTCGCGCATGTAGAAAATCCACGGCCCGCCACATAATAGACCCAACTAACTAATTAGCAAATTACGAGTAGAAATGATGTACTGACACAGACAGAACTCTTAGGTTCTTGAGAATTAGGAGCCTTTGCAAACTGTTCTTTAATTAGGCCTGAGCGTCGAAAAATATGTTACGTGAAAAGCAGACAGCTATATCTGCGTTTTAAACGCTCCCAGGGTGAAGATGGCAACAGTAGCTCTCCTGCGAGGAACACCGGAGTAGCTCTCTGAACCCGGAGGAGCTCTCCTGCTCCAAGTGAAACGAGCCAAAGTGCTTGTGTTGTGTACCCAACAGCCTGCTGGCTTCACATATTAAAAAAGTACATGGACATAAAACTAACTCATTAATAAATACATGGAGAAATGCCTGACCTTTCGTGTAAATGTTTGTTACACCGTTAACAGGTTACGTTTGCGCGACTCACCGATTCTTGGCGTTTTGCCAAAAGCCTACCTATGCGAGATCTCCGCGAGATCTCCGTGAGGTCTTTTCTGCTGTTGCGTCTCTCAAAACAGAATACAGATCTAATACAGATCTTAGCTCAACATTGAGCATGAATTGAGAGCGGCCGTGTCAAGTCTACAACCCCGTTTTAAAAAGCTTTGTAGAGGAAAGCAGCTCACTGCAGCCACTAATACTGATACAACTTGATGGCTCACATATCTGCACTAATTGTGTTTTGTTTTGCAAAAAAATAAATAGCTTATTGTTTTCCACAATAAGCTATTATTTCTTTATTCTATTATTTATAAAAGCACAGATGGAGTCACAAAATTATGTTATTTACAGAAAAATCACAAAACATCTCACTTATAGCTCCATAGACAGGTTTTCTCTTCCTCTGTGGTAGGTTCAGACTTTCATCATATCCTGACCGACAATAATTATATTTCATTATCTTCTTGTGCCAATATAAATCATGCTCATTATCTTCAACTCAACCTTATGAATCAAACAGACTAATTGTACTGAGGGATCAGGGAAGCAGCCAATCAAATGGCCTTGCATCTTTGTGCACTGTACAATTTGTTTCAGATATCGTTAACCTTTTCTCATGTTTCGCAGCAAATGTCACTGAGTGGCGATTCACAATGATGCAGGAAACACTTTGTCAATACCTGTAAAGATTGATAGCATCTGAACCTTCTTCCAGGAAGCAATCATTACAAGTCAAGATAAATAGAAGTTTCTTTAAATGATGTTGTAAGTATATTGGTATAGACTTGTGTTCCAATCCTGATTTGCAAATTTGATAAATAGTTCATAAATATTTTACTGTAAATATGAAGCACTTATAGTAGCGTTCAGTGGAAGTGAAAAGCACTTCTTTTTTTTAAACTTTTTTTTAATATGGTCTTTTTCTGGGAAGGTATTAGTGAAAATGTCTTTGTTGTTTTGGGCAATGATCATCACTGAGGGGCAGAATTCTTCACCAGGAGGTCTTTCTCACTCTCCAAGTCCTCGTACTCCCATGAATCGATGCCAGAGCCACTGATGTACTGCAGAGCATCTAAGTCCATTTTACATGTTTATAACACCATTAAACCATAAATATTAACATAAATCATAAATAGGACTTGAAGGACTCGAGAGAGCTCCCCAAGTTATGAAAATATAATTTGTTATATCCCTAGCTTGATGCCACACATGATTGGCACACCTTTCCTCGAAAGCTTACGATCTACGGAATCTGCCAATTGCGCCAAAACCACTGTCAGACAAAGCCTCAGCAAGATATCAACCACATTGCAATTTTTTCCAGCCAAAAAAATGAAATATGACTTACTAATGGAAGATACAATATTCCACACGGCCTTGCTTGGTATGTATTGGTGCATCTGCTTGAGCATTGGAACCAGAGGCGTCCAAGGTCCAGGGAGAACGTTAGGGCATTTTTGCTTTCAGCGGACCTAACCTACGGTTCACGAAATCTGCACTAAAGAATTACTAAAAATATTTAACCTCACTTAATCAAAGCCAAACATTGCCGAGATACTGTTAACACATAGTGCTATTTTATAGTAGAAAAGAAAGCAATGATATGCATAATTAAAAAGAGGAAATACATACTGGAAGTTTTTTTCTTTCCTGTGTTCTATCATCAACCAATAAACCAGTAACACATATCCTGCTATATGAACCTCTGAACTGGTCTCACATGTGTTTTCTGTATATCATACCTTTTGAAATTATTCAAATAGCCCTTGTGGTTGAGGAAATATTCTGTATTTAGTATGAGTATGCAAACCATTCGGATTTTTTTTTTTAAATGGCTAGGGCTCAACTGGGGCTAAACGAGTTAAAGTTTAATTCAAAGGCTACTGTGCACCCGGACATTCTTGGGAGTGGGACGAATTAGAGAGTCAAACAGCCTGTTATGTCATGGCTGTGTGACTAGACATGCAGACAAACAATGCCTCTTATTGCCACAAACAGATCAAAAATAAGTAATATGATAGGAGGTCAAAACATCTCGACAGGTACATGTTGCTCTGTAATTTTCCATGTATCTTCAACATTTAAAGTGGGTAAACCCCCATTGTAGAAAAGGCAGTGATTCAACTGTAGCAACTGGCAGTAGGATGTATTAAAGAAGAATATGATGCTTATAATAAGGGGGTATGGGGTCTCAGTGTGCTAGAGGGTGGCACACATAACTCGACACATAGCACATTCACACCTCTTCTGTGGGGTTTATCAAATTATATTGACCATTCACTGAGAGCCACCTCTCTTAGTAACCTTTCCTACACTTGCCAAGTTTGCATTCTAGTATGACTTAATTAAAGTTTACAAGCCCCTCAAAATTCCTAGTAATTTTTTAAACAGTAGGCAATGGATTTAACGAGAGACTAAAAGGCGTCTCACTTTTAGCCAGATTGTAGCAACTGTAGCAAGCTAGTCACTCAGTGAGTTGGTTGCTGTTTCTGGTTGAATTTATAAAGTTTCCATCTGAATCATATGAAAATACAAAACAAGAAAAGGGATTTTCAACAATTCTAAAGTAACTTATAACTTGTGCTACAGTATTTGCTTCCCCTTTGGCTTTGGAAGAGTTAGCCAGCCAATGTATGTGGTGTGCAGTCAAGCGCACGGTTTGATCCATTCCTTACATTACTTTCAGGTTTTTAGTCATGGGAAAATATTACAGAATTTTTTTACTATTTTTTTTTGTAAACTAAAATGCTCATGATACACAGTATTTGACGGTAGAGTCTTCCTTTAGGCCACCTCACCTCGGTCACTCTCTCTAACCTTATCCTTTTTTTCCACAAGGGTCAAGAGGAAGCACGGCCACAAACCTTTCATCAGATGGAAACAACCTTTCCAGATTGTCCCCGCTGGAGATATAATTATCACACAAGCCCTGGCTGTGTGTGCAACTGGCCCCTGAATACCTTGCCAGATCCCTCTGTGACGCTGGTTTGCCATGGCCGCCCATCATTACCAGGTCACACAAACCTTGGACAGGAAAGAAAAGAAATATGGCTCACATACGTACAGTAATGGTCTGTGGTGGGGGGCCGTAATGATCAACCTACTCAGCAGGAGTATAAGGTCTGCCGCTGATTAGGGTCTGATCGGAGTAGTGTATCACTCCGCTCTACTTGTTTTCTTTGGTAATGCTGATTCACCTCTCTGAATACAATGTCTTTAACTTTCTGCAAGGAGAGTGTTGGTAAAAGAAAAAGAAAAGTAGACTAGTCAGATAGTAAAAGTTGCAATATACGGTACTATTTTCTGTTGCATCCTGGACCTGGAGATGGACTCTCGGTGTGCCGAGCAGCTGGTTAAAAAGCAGGACAAAACACAAAGACAGTGGCAGATGGATGCACAGCTTTTAATGATGCCTCTGGTCACAGAGGTCCTAAATGAGCTTTATTCTGGGATTTCATGGATCCTTAAACTGAATGAGGGGTGAACGGGTCCGCTTTAGTGTGTGACAATTTCTTAGCGGAGGAGAGAAAGAAGCACTGTTAAGAGAAAAAAAAAAGTGAGATTGAGAGAAGGAAAGAGATGCAGGGGGGAAATGCTACATTAATTTCCTGGAGGCAGAGTGAATTGTATGAGCCAATCAGCTGCTTTGAAAGGAACCGGACATTCTTGTGTTGGGGAATTCATGTGGACGCACGTTCCGGTTCAGTGGAGTTCTTCGGAACCAGGGGATGAGACCCATTTTACTTGTGCCACATCAACCCCCAGAGAAAGTAACTCATGATAACCTGCAAGATAAGAAACACTGGCAGTGTTTCAATGGGGATGTTTACTGTTGACTGATGCCTCTGGAGAAGTCAGTTTGCACCAATGGCTTAGGATCAAACGAAAAGAGAACACTGTGTGCATTCAACACATGGAAACATTTCACTTCAACATTTCATCTGTCAGTATGCCGATTGTGTACATTCAATGAAATCTTTCATCTAGGTCTACTTATACCATATGACTTAAAAGCAAGAAGAAAGTGTGCATTCAGCTTTTGTGGTCACATGCTGTTGCAGAAGAGAGGCTTTGGAAATTCGAGACGAGGCACAAGACAAGTACCGCATGTTAAGCTGGCTGAGAGTTTCATTCAAATTCAGGGACACACAGCTGTGTGTGCCAACTAATGCAAACTCTGCACACATGCTTGGCTCCTGGTTGGGTGTTGCTATGCCTATGTTTCTGCATGCCTGCATTTGAGTGGTGTATCGCGCCTTATCTCCCTGTTCCTGTGCACATGACAGCAGTGCATCACTGGCAGACCATATGCGTTTCGATGAAATGAAACCTTGCACCCACGAGTGTTCCTGATAGCTGGCAGTTCAGACTAGGATAGCACAAGGGCCCACATGACCTCCAGACTGTTGGATTATTTATACATAGCCTACTTCCCTCTTTATCACATGACAGTACTTAAGAATTACAATCACTGAGATAAAAAGGTGGACATACAGTACTCTGGGATTTTTGTGAGACAAATGCATTGGTCATTTATAAGCCTAATATATGTATGTTTAACATGATTTTGACAACAGTTTAAATAAGAATAATGATGAATAAGAATTATATATGTATACATATATAGTATTATATAATAATATTAGAGAATTTTAAAAACGTACTAGCCAATTCCCAGCTTGTATTTTAAGATTAGTTACAGCAGAATGACTGAAATATATGTCCTCCTTTTAAATACATTTTATAAAAAGCAATTCACTAGTTCACGGTCACAAGAAAAGCAAGAATATAAAGTTCAAGAGATGTAAATAGAAATGTCTCAAAAAAGAAGCAGCCTCAAGTATTAAATATGCTATTCTACAGCATACATCGTTTGACTTCAGCAGTCTTACGTCAGTGTTTTAATGACAAAAATATACCTGTCAGTCACCACCATGGCTGCAGGCTTCTCTCTAATATTTATGTACTAGAACACTATGTGAATAGCCAACAGGCAGGAATAGAAAGGTGTGAACAAGTCTGGCTGGTCGGCCGAGTTCCCATTCCCTGAAACCAAACTATGAACTACTAGAACAACGCTTTTATGGTTCACCTTTTGAAATATTCAACCGTCTGCACATGTTTCAATTGTCTATAGGTCATGTGTAGGAGCTTGTGTACATACCGTACATATTTAGCATTCCCCGTACAAATGATATGATAATAATCAATTCATAAACCACAGCCACATCTAAGGTATGACTTTGAGTTTAAAGGATAGCTGCGTTTGAAAGTCGGCTTTAATGACGGCAGCTATAAACATACTGTATGCCTGAGTGAAGCCCTCAAATTGGAGAGCGCTGTGGTAATTGCATTAGAGAGATGCTCTTTTGCTACGTTATCTTACTTCCTGCAGGTGTTGAGCAATGCAGCTTCAAGTTGCTCACATTCTTTCAATAACAAGCCGAGCCAAGAACTGTGACAACTACAAAAACAGTGTCAACCTCAAAACTTTGTCCAAGATATATTCATCTTTACAGACGCATAAAAAGAAAGTTAGTTTAAACAGTTTCATGATGGAAACATGCAGCCTCTTGCCGTTTGTTTTTTCTCCACGCATTATTATTGACACAAAACAGCAAATCAATTCTTTTGTGGTTAAAGCTACTGCAAGGAACTTTTACTTTCTGTTGATTTTGGCAATCCCCGTGGACAAAAAGTGTACTGTTTCCGAGCACCAGAGTCCCTTCAGAAAACCTCTGACAGTTTGTTCTGCTCAGTCAGACTTTGTGGGGAATCACACCCAATTAGGCATCGGTATTGCATTTAATTAAAGGTTACTTGGAGTAACTGTAATAAGACAAAGTATATATGCAGTGTGAGGTGAAGTTGTGTTATTTCTTTAGTCACACAAGTTACACTGTGTACAGTCATACATTGTTCAATATGAAAAGTGTCCTAAATGTGCATGTCAATGTGTATGTTTGTGGTGGAAAACAGGCTCTACTACAAGCTAGTTGGTTTGCATATTCGTTTGTGGATGAGGATGACTCTTTTCTTTTTCACTCACCTTTATTGCTGCTCATTGGTTGCCATGCACACAGAGAGCGCAGAGGGTCGGGGAAAGACAAGCTCTGGGTCTTGACGTTCTTAGGTTGAAGCTAAAATGCAAAATGACAAAGGAGCAACAATTAAGGACTCCATCGGCAGAGAAAACACTCAGCAGAGGGTTTGGAAAATAAGTGGACTTTACTTAAGGAAAGCTGATATTCGTTTAAAATGCTGCCAATAGTAGGAGGACAAGGAAGACAAAGGGATTTACCATCCTGCTCATTAACAACTTCCAAACTGTCTCTATGTAGAATTGTATACTGTGCCTGAAACAAGACGTTCTGTAAAGCAGTAAAAACAGTTAATTTCTACCAAAGACGTCAAAGCCAAGACTTTAATCTCTGAGTAAAACATAGTAACAATTAACTATTTTGGGAGCAGAAAAAGAACATTGGCTAACCTGTAGAGCACCATGGAGTTCCTGTGCTGTCGTGTCAATATAATCAAGACAATCAGAGAAGGAGAAGCAAAACAATACACCAGCCTACCAATCATGTACTGAACTACTCCTGAGCTACCAATATTACTCATCTATCATTGTATGCACCATGCATATTTGAGTATTATCATCCTATTACATCACTTAACACATTTACCATGCATTGCACTAGTACATTGCATGATCTTTGCAGGTTAAAGTTTTTTATTTTTTTATTTTTATGTACTGTATAAGAAGAAAACTATGCATTCATTAAATATTTGTAAACATTGTTATTTTTCATGTAGGAATGTAAATGAATCAGCAATGTTCTTATATTTGTTGGAAGTTGTGGTTATAGTTGTCAGTGGTGACTTTAGTACTTTGTGAAGAGCATCTACCTGTAAAAACTAGCAATAACTATAACAATCAGAGCATATCACACCAAAAATGAGATTATGGCAAACACTAAAGAAGCAAGACTCTCCAGAAGACAAAGTTTCCTCCTAGACAATGCCTCATATCATATCACCAAAAAAGTACCACCAGCACCAATTATGTTCTTATGTGGTAATGAAAGCATGCTGATAACACACTAGCTCAGCTGTGGCACATCTTAGATTATCAGGCAGAATGCTCAGAATTTGAATGAACAGAGAAGTCCAATTCCTGGGAAAAGAAATATCCAAATTAAGTTGACAGCTCCAGTACAGCTTCTGCAGAGTGTGGTCACGTGAAGTCTTTCCGTGAATGTCTCCTTGCTTCCTGCCTTTCAGTTAAACTAAGCCTTGACACAGCTGACGTACAGCAAAATGCAACAAAAGTAGTTTGGGTGGCATTATCATCTCTGGAAAACAATAGCTCACATTTCTTTTGATATACATTGAATTCTGACCTCATGGATAACTGACTGGTAGAATTCTGGCACGGTAAGTATTTCGTCACCAAGAGCTTATTCATTTCTCTATAAAAGTCTGGGCGACGTCCAGATTTATAAATTTTTGTAGTGCTTTGCGGTGCCACTTTTAAACCACTTGCATAACGCTCAATTACGTGCAAAATAGACGTACTAAGAGCTCTGACAAAGCACGGTAAGTGGGACCTTCACAGAAAGGCCATAATCTGTTTGATGTAGGCGTAATGACAACATTTAAAATGATGCTTTAGTTTTAGTCTTTGTTTGATTTCCAATCCAATCTTGAATACTGAGACAACACCCTCCAACACTGCACCGTCAATGAACTCAGTGGTTGTTTTAACTCTGCGGAGGATGCAGTGGATGGCAGTCATTCATTTATGGGATAATTTTGGCAGCAAAGCAAATAGCCCCTGGGGGTTCCTGTGCGAAATATACGTATCTAAATTGGTTAATATGCAAACTACTTTCTATGCAAATGAGCCTCACCGCAAAAACAGTCAAATTCACAAAGATCAGCGCAAATAGCCACATGTAGTTACGGTGAAACTAAAGCGTCTTCAGAGAATTGGTGGTAACTGAAGCATGAGCGCCGCCACATCTAGATCTTTCCATTGATCATGGCAGCAGTGATTGTAACCAGGATAGAGCAACTGATTTATTTCAGGATGCAATGCCAGTTGAATAAAGGAATAAACCTCCCCTACATGTCAATAATTCACGAGTGGACAAAAAACGAACAAATTGGGCAAATTGCCCTGGGGTACAAAATTTGGTGGGCGTGTTTTCGCTGCAATATCTTTCGTAAATCGGACCTTGAGATGTTATGAGCCTAACAGATGATGAATAAAGACAATAATGTAGTGTATTTGCACTCCCCCCATTCAGGAGAGAAGCATGAGGTAGAAGGAGGCCAGAGGTGAGAGATTGAGACAGCAGGGTTCTGGTTTATGGTTCAGATAAGCACGGTCATGTGTTATTAACAATGAGGAGCCGTTTCATTATACCGCCTGTCACGTTACATCAAATATGATCAATGTGACCTTGCTGCTTGGACCAGGTTTGTGCTGAGAGTGCTGTACTATGTGTAGCTGCACATCATCTAATGAAAATGCACTGAAACATCTTTCGCTCTTTTACTGCTAATGCCAAAGTTGCTTTGGTACATCAAGAGGACTTCTCTGTACGTGATGACTTTATTCTGCCCTTGTACTTTCTGAAAAGAAAACACACTAATTGCCATACATTCGTGCTTAACAATCTTGGCACTTATCCAGTTTTGACTGTTTACAACCAATAGTTTCTCTCTAATTGGTCCAATTGAATATTAATAACTTCACCTGAACTCTTTGAAACGAAGCACTTGGTGTTGCATTTGTGAAGATGTTTTCTCCTCCTTCTTGTCACAGTACTTCCCTTCTCCCCTGCCATTCTTCTTCTTTGAGGTTTATTGCCGGTTGGCAAACAACTGTTTAGTGCATTACCGCCACCAACTGGTATGGAGTGTGGATCAGGATGTCTACAACTTGCCCTATCAACAAATAACACTACTAAATAAAATAACAAATGACAACAACAACCCACAACAAACAAAAACAAAACAAAAAACACATATCTATATATTAGTGCTGTCAAACGATTAAAATATTTAATCGCGATTAATCGCATTTATGTCATAGTTAACTCGCGATTAATCGCAATTAATCGCAATTTTATTTTTTTGCATTTTAATGCTCTTATCAACATGAAAAAGTGGATTGGCTTGCTTTATTTTATTGAAAAACAACTGCCAGGGCGGTACAAAATAAAATTACTGCACATTTCAGGTAAACAAGGGTTTACAAAATAAAATTATAGAGTGCACCAGGCATGAAAACGGGTCAGGGGTGAAAAAGGTGAGAAGGATATTACCCCTCTAGGAGGGTCCGGGGGCATGCATCGACCTGATGCATTTTTTGCCAACCTGGGGAGAGCTGGAGAAACTTAACTTCAGCCATGAGTCAAAAATGATTATGGCCTCCTTACTAAGTATTATGCAAGCCATTTCATGCCAGCCTGTCACTGGGTCTAACATTTACAGTATATGAGGCACAATGTGGTAAGGGAGAGCATGGCTGCCTTTGTTAGCATCATTTATATCTTTGATGCAGAGAATGCATCTGGTGAATCCCTGCCTGTTGATTTTGGAGAATACATCTCCTAGATGAAAGGACACCTCTTGCCCTTTTATTGAGACCTTGCCTTCCAGTTTTAGCCACGACCAGTTCCAGCTGCATTTCAATCCAGCTGTTTAACAATGGCTGCATCCTTCTCCCCTAACTCACTCATTCTGCAAAAATAATGTTTGTATTAGTGTTAACTTCTAGTTTAGCCTTATTCAGACCTGCCAACCTTGATATTTATTGCTTACCGACGAGGGGGGGGGGGGGATTGACGACGACATTAAATACTCGTCATGCATTATATTGCATTGCATATAATGTGTGCTGGTCAATTAGTCTAAAATTAATTTTAGACTAATTTTTACCAGCGTACTTTGACGTCAAAATGCGTATCCGCTACGCAACTTGCGTACAGGTTGGCAGGTCTGCTTATTGATAGAACGGTGGACCACTTTACCGTCTGCCTTGTCAGTCCCCTCTCCTCAAAATCTACCTCCTCAAAAACGGTAGCGTTAGCTAATAATTTCCCACCGGAGCTTTAGCTGGCTGGCTAACATTGCGTTCTCCCCTGCTGTGTTCAATGTGTTCACTCACGCTCCCTTCTGGCACGCGCACCTGTTCGCAATTCACTGAATATCATTCATTTTGCCGTATTGCGCTCACCATTCATTCATTTAAACCGTAACGTTAGCCTAGCTTCCACACCAAACGGCGTGCCTATTGTTTTGCTTCCGGTTGAGCTACATCCGGCGTGGTGCTCGCGGAAAAAAAATTTGAAAAATTAAAATGCGTTAACGCCGTTAATAAAATTGACGGCGTTAAAATTGGTTTGCGTTAACGCCGTTAATAACGCGCTAATCTGACAGCACTAGTATATATACATATAGCTTCAACAAACCAAATCATAACTAACAAACCAAAACAAACCAACCAAAATAAATTTCTCCCCTGCCATTCTATCTCTCACTCACCTAATCAGTTAATTCAGTGCACCTGCTAGTCACACCCATCTCTTCAGCTCAATCAGTGCACCTGTTAGTCACACCCATCTCTTCAGCTCAATCACTCTCACCTGCCCACTCTGCTGCACCTACTCCCTTTTCCTCTGACTGCTTGGCGTTCCACCGGGTGGGTCTCTCCACGTGAACAGATCTGAGACCGTTTGCCTGATGCAATCTCTGCCTTGAATAAAGCCTTGCGCAACGATTCACTGTGTCCGTCATACTGCTTCTGGGTCCTTACCACACCAGTTACACTTCCTGTTGATGTATAGATTTTAGACCATTGCTCAGCCTTCACATGATAATCTTTTACTGAAGGGCTGAAGTAAGCTAACATTAGCATAGCATTAGTGAACAGGTGCAACCTCAGTGTTAGCTTGGATCATGTGAGTTTCAAAGAAATTTCAGGTTGGCCAGTTTTCCCAACAGAAGAAGAAGCACCAAAGTGTCTATTTGTTAACACCACTCATAATACATGTCTGGCTGTCCACCTTGGGGTAGGCCTATGACTTCTACAGTTGTACAGTTATATTTGGCAGTACAGTACAGCTGCTACGTAAATGTTTCCTTCAACATGAGTGACATTCACTGTCCTTTTTTTACCCCCACCACCTGAGCGGTGTGCCTGAACCGCACAACAGTTGAACAAACTAACAATTACCCACAAGCTGAACATCAGTACAGCTTTTTTTTGTGTGTGTGATTAATTTGCACGTGATTATATTTTGTCAAAAAGGCGATTTCTCTGAACTTTTGCACCGCAAATAACACCATCAACCAATCCCACTATTTGAAATGGTTTGAGTTGCACCTACATGTAAGACACAAGAACAAACCAAAACACTGAACTTTATTATTCCTTTCACTCTTGACAAAGGCGTACTAAATCCACTCCTTCAGTTTTCACAGATATAATATTTACAAGCGAGTTTTTCACAATTTCATGTTTTTTGTCACGCCCTGGTGTGTACAGTTATTGTTTTTTTTCATGTACCTGCATCTGCATTTAACTGGGAAAGTTCTAGACACATCCAAGCCCTGGAAATGCTGACAGTCACCTGACATCTTAAATATATCCATATATACTTATATATATATATATATATATATATATATATATATATATATATATATATATATATATATATATATATATATATACAAATTTACAATTTCCCAGTCTCACATTCAAGAGGGAGGTATTCTGATATTTCAGTATATTTTAAAGCCACTTCACTTCAGACAGATGGTTCATATTAAGCAAAGAATGATAGGCCTCATCTTTTGTGCCAAGATGGCAAGTGATGAATAATGCAGCTTTAATTCAGAATTCAACTGAAAGATGCATTAGCAGAATCTCTAATATTAGCGCTGTGTTCCAGAAGAGAGCTGCTATAATTATAGAATCTGATTCCTCTCCACCTCTGCCATCATCTCTGACGTGTTGTTTATGAAATAGGAATCAAAGCGATAATGGACTAGTGTTCACCTGCATATGAATGGGAATATTTAGCCGAGACAAAACTGCATCCAAAAGAAGCGGTGAGTGGGAGAAACAACAAAGAGGTTGAAGGTTCCAGGCTTCTCTCTCTTTTCCCCGCTCATCTTATCATTATACGACATCTGACTATAACGACTGAATAGAAGGATTTCTTATGATTAGTTATTACAATTTCTTATTAGATTAGAATTTAAAACAGTTGCTCACTGTTGAGGCTAATATCCCACGTCCCAAAGGGTGTTTTTTGTGTTTTTATTACTGCTTGAGCTGTGTTGTGTTGGGTGGAGGCGGTTGCGAATATTACAGTAAATTACTGCTGATTTTCTTTGATGCTTTTTTGTTTTTGAAGCACAAATTACACGGGATGTACGCCACTCCCTGACAGCAGCTGCAGTTGCTATAGCAGCGAGATCACAGGCACAAGTATAGCAGACTTTGTATGACATACGATCCATATAAAAATAAACATACAGCAAGATCAACTGAATGGACCACATAGTGTGCAACAATTTATTATGATGCTTAAAAAATTGTTAACATTCTGCTTGACTGGGAGGTAAGACAAGTTACCTTGTTTGGTATGTTGTTGGTCTTTAACTGTAAACTGTTGGCCTGAATCTAGTCTGACATGTCTGGGTGTTTAAGTGAAGCAGATCCTTGATAAAATATTAAAGTGAAACTATTTTAAAATCCTTTTAAAAATCTTTATCTGCTTATTAACTGTTTTTCCAAACACTAATAGTTTATTTTAAATACAATTTTAAAACAATGAACAAAGCTGTTCAGCTCTCATCTGTGATTTTTTTTTTAAAAGAGAAAAGATTTATCTGAAAATGTCTGTAATGCTTAAAACTGAGATAATACACTCAAAATTACCACTATGGTGCTGCCAAATCCTGAGATGAACTATGAATCAAAGACAGGAAGGCTACATTCAACAAAAATACTAATACAAGGGCGACGTTATTTGTGATGGATTACTTATTTAAGGCAAGTTTAAAATTCTTGGTATTTTTTTTTTTCACCATAGCGTGAGTAAATGTTCACAGACATGATATAAAATAAATGTGATTGTTAGTTTATGGGCTTCAGCGCAACACCAAGTCTGGGGAGGAAAAATATGTTCCAATCTTGCTTAATGAGGCAAACATTCCAGTGTATGAGAACAGTGAGGGCAGATTAAAGTGGTTAGCCCAAGCACATCACATCTCACCAAATATGCACCATTATTAAAATAATGTATGATAAACATGATTCCACTTTATAAGAAATATTTAATAAATACAAATAATGAATTGTAACTGTCATCCAAGTGTCGGACACTGTATGTTCTCAGCAACTCTCCCAAATTTAAAATATTGTATCACGAGACTCAAGGGACCTCTAAATGACACCTACTGTGTACAAAGACATATAAACCTCCAGGCCATTAACTGGATGTAATGCAGGTTCTCTGAGAATGTTCAGGCAAGGAGGGTCTTGGCTGAAAAACCACGTGGATATTTAAATACCTGTCTAAAATAGGGCTGTGTACAGAACGCCAAGACCAGATCATCCGTTACTATAACTAACCCTGAATCAAATATCGACTACCCTAAGAGGGATATTCTGTCTGTAGAGAATGCTAACAGTGCATTGACCAGGGTGCTAAAGGCAGAGCATTGTTGGGGGGAAGTATGACATAAAGGCCCCCAACATAGTCTAACTTCAACTGAAGAAATGCACTTCTGAACACAGTGGAGTGAGCTGGACCTTTAAAAACAAAATGGGGAAGGGAAAACGGTTGAAAGATATAAACAACGTGGAAATCAGCTGAAACAGCAAATAGCTGAGTGCATGTTTGTGGAGAAAATAAGTGTACCAGAAATTACATGAGTTATGACCATGGGAATATTTTTTCTTTGTCGTCTTTTTACTTCATTGTCGCATATTGTGGAAATGTATTCAAGGAAAAAAAAACATACTGCACGGCTGGGTCTGTAATGTGACAAAAACAGGCTGACTCTCCCCCCGGATGTAACTGGAACGTCATCCTCTGTGAACAACGTGATGTTTCCAAGATGACTGCATGATGCCTGGAGACAGGGTTCAGTTCAGTCCTACTGATGCGCTTGTAGGTGTGGCCATAGTGCAGAGCAAAGAGGCGTTGGAAGTCTTTCTACAGAGGTGTATCACAGATGCTGTTTTCTTTGGTCCAAGCTGAACTACTGATTGGTGGTGATGAGTCACTTGAATTTGCTTAGCTCAACCTCGTCCAATTAGGTTTATATACTGCTAATTTGTTATGTGAGATCCCTTAACATAACCATAGATAGCACTATATCTTGCTTTAGTTGGGACGAGCAGATATCATATTGAAAGAGAGGACTTTAAACAAATGACATTGGTCGATAGGGAACATTCAGTACCTTTTGTGACTGGTAGATGTTAAAGTCTGCCACCACTCAAAACAATGTTTTGCTTTTTGTTTGACCTTCTTCTTTGACCATCTTTCACAATGTATTTGCTTTTGAAAATAAGTAATATATATACAACATTTTAGAAGACAGATGTGGGTTTTCTTTACTGATCTACCGATGCCACTTGTTGTTTGCTCTTAGGTTTTTGAGTTTCTACCTCTGCTATTGACCTGTATTTCAGCTCTAAGCCCTTTGCATTGTAAGCCTGAATGAAATGTTTTAAATAAAAAGATGTAATCGTCTCACTGTCTTTCCTAACTTCCAATAAGCAAACTACACGTGACAAGATGTCCAGTGGCGTTTAAGGTCATCGGTGTAGCTACATCTAATTCTTTCCTGGAGGGCCCTGAGTTGTCAGACCGTTTGGACACAATCCACCAGCACCTCCATTTCCCCTTGTTATACGGATTGAGAGTATTTCTCGCCCTCTCGCTCGTGCGGATCATCAGGCAAGAAAGAGAAAGCAATACCATGGCGTGACCCTGCCTTTGAAGAGGCAGCCTTGTTGGACATTTGACATTCCACTGGCACGGCATCACAGGTCTACTTCTCCACATATCAGCTTGTGCTGCTCAGATAATACAATGTGACCGGACCAAAATAGACCATTACATTGATTGTGTTGGCCGGCACTACCACAAATTACACGTCCCTCTTTGATCCAAACTTACACCTGAATGCATCTGAGATGTGAAGTACTAGCTTCAATCAAATGTACAGACTAGCACATGCCTGACTGACATTGGATTAGCCACTTTTCTGTTTGCTGTTGCCTTTAATTGAACCAGATTCAATTGCTGCATCTTACTACTGCATTTCATTTCTTAAACTGCACTGCAACTTGTATTACATTTTTATTTTGCTTTTTGACTGTTTTAATGTTTTCTTAACTGTTTTTAAATCCTGTTTTCTCTGCATTATGTTTTGATGCTTTTAATGGTTTTATGTGAAGCATTTTGAATCCCCTTGTTGTTGAAATGTGCTATACAAATACACAGGTAATCATTGTTTCTGAGACCTTTATATTACATTCACAGTCAGGTACACTGTGAGAGAAATAAATGACTACAAAGCAAGTTGTTTAACAGCACTTTGCGCTGTTTTAGGACTCATCTAGACTCTTCGATCCAGCTAGTATGAGTATTATCACTAAAAAGTTTATTTTTATTTTTTATTAGATACTTTTTTGGACAAGAGCAAATTGTGAATGCAGACTTAGAACAAACGCTGGCTGTGTATGTGTGTTGGTTGTTAAAAGCTTTGGCAGACCAGATGTTGTGTAAACCATCACTTATGTTTTATTTCGAGATGTCGTAACATCCATGTTCTCAGGAGAACAAAAAAGGTGGGTTGATCCGAGGTTACAGATAATATTACCTTTAAGGTAACATTAGCCACAGTAGAACAGGACGGGACATTAATGTTCTCATTGTCTCTCTGTCAGCCATCATTATCATGACTGCACATGCAAAAAGTGTTTGACGTTGCTATGCTACGATTGTGATGTACTGCTTTGCACATAGCAGGGCAGATTAGGACATTTTGTCTGGTATTTGTTTGGCTTTGCATCCTACTGAAAAAGACAGCATCCGCGAGAAGAGTCCAGACATTTTCCCTGTGCCACTACAAGGACACCAAAATAGGAAGAAACATATTAATTACAGAAGAAAAAAGGAAAATGCAGCGACAGTTCATGTAGAGCTTGGCTCCGTGCCGAATACTTAGAGACGAGAGCCAACCCAAAGGTTGAGTCGTTCAAAAGAGATCAAGTCCATTTGGCTGGCTGAAGTCACTGTTACGGATAGTTTCTGAAAATAACACTTCAAGTGAAGTGATCAGGGAGTCAATAAGCTCATTTATCCTCTTTGGTTGGAAGCATACACACTTTATGCACACACACACACACACACACACACACACACACACACACACACACAAACATGCACACTTTCAACAGTCACTGACCTCATGAGACAGTCTGATGAAGTTGTCAGACAGAAACAACATTGTGTGCTTGAACCAGCTTTTTATATACCACCCACAGAGAGAGGCAAGAAAAAAAAAAGATTTATCCCACACCCCATGAGCTCTTTGAAAGGGAAAACTATCCTCCCTGGGAAAAGAGAAGGACATTCGGAGTTTGAATAAAATGGCCGTGGACATTTTAATATCCAGCCTTAGCTAAACCAGTAATAATGCAAACTTCAGAGTAATTTAATGAGTCAATTATTACTACCTGGCATATACATTCACCTAAATACTAAACTCCTGCACACTGTCATTATTTTGATTAACACAATTATGTGAAAGGGAGGACATTCACTAACTTTGTTCCTCTCTGTTCCGCACCCCTCCTCCTCAAAGGCAACTAAGGCAACTCAAATATGCCAATTGTGATTATAGTATTTCATAAGATGTCACTCATGGGATAATTAATACCTCTCCCATGTGGCTTTACCACAAAGCTGTGAGGATCACTTCCCCATCGTTATATCTTTCTTCTCAATGCACAATAGGAACATCAATGCCCAACACATGCTCTGGTGTTATTGCTCCCTTCCTCCTCTCTTGTCAATTGAGAGCAATCTTCTTTTCTTCTTAAGAATCCTGGCACAAAAAGAAGAAGAAAAAAACACTTTTTGTCAAACACAAAGGACCTCTTTGTCAGGCCAAATCAGCAGGCCATTTGCTGGACACTTCGATGACATCGATTTTTTACACGCTTTACCAATCCCCTTTACTTAAGAACAACATTTTTCTCTCTCATACGTTTTTAGTGTTACAAACTTAAATGGACTTTTTTCTCTCTCGAGTGTTAAAAAGAAACTTTGAAGACAGTCTGTGAAGAGGTGATATAATGCCTCCACCTTCCCCTTCTCTCCAGCAGGCTACCCCTCACTGACCTTATTCTTCTGAGCGAGGACGATAAACGGTGCAGCGCCAGCCTATATTTCCCTGAGAGAGGACGATAGAGACTGTGGGACGCTGGCTTCATTAATAATAATAACTCTTCATCTGTAGCGAAAGTCACATAAAAACTTATTGAACTCTGTGAACTCTCTTATTTACTCTAAACCAGGCTTTGGTATCAAACAAATATTTGATAGAAACAGCCTCAAGAGTTACTGATTGCAATGTGGATATGAACATCTTTTTATGAAGATAATTAAGATAATTAATTGAATAATCAACAATCTGTAGAGGAAAGTGCCATCTTTCAGAATTGTATTTAGGAAGTCAAAAATATAGTGTGCAAGAGTACAAGACTCACTTTATGTGTGATTGTGGCCAGGTTGTTTATTTGTGCAGCGTGTGGGTGTATTTGTGTTAGGTACGAGGAAGGACATCGAGAGGAAGATTGTTCTTTTAACACTAAACAAAACTAGGTGAATGGCATCACAATTACGAAACTGCGATTCTGTCTCACACCACAAGTCAAAAAGTTCAGACTATTCCAGAAGGCTGGAAATTCCTCCCTTGACAGTCGGACTTCACTGTCACTAACACAGTAAATCTGGTGTTGGATTAACGAGCGGTTCTCTGCTGAGAGGAATGTTAACAGCGGGAACTGCAGTCAGTCAAATAATGTTCCAATAATCTGTGAATCTGGATATGCAGTCTCTCTTTTTCCAACGCATATTTTATGAGATGCCTGAGAGAAATTGCGTAAACAAACACCTGCCAAGACAAATTAAAGGCCAGTGAGGTCTGTCCATGATGAAAAACAAATCTGTTGTTGCTCGGCACCACAAAGGGCCTTGTCAATAATAGAGGAGCCGTGGATCAGGGTGCAGAATCCATCACTTTATTTGATTTGACCTTTCTGTACGCCTGTCCACTCCTTTCCTCATCTCCCCTTCTCGGTCTGCCACATGCATTACACACACACACACACACACACACACACACACACACACACACACACACACACACACACACACACACACACACACACACACACACATTACATCATTACTGTCTTCTCGTCTTTCCTTTTGTTTCCCTATACTTTCCATCCTTCACACACATGAGATCACCGTACTGATTTCAGTCCAGCTGTTACGGTTTGGGGGCATCTGGGAGACATTCCAGTGCCGAGCCCTCCTGCCCAGCCTTGTAATTCTCAACAGCTGCAGAGCATACAGCTTTGACACTTGAGCAAGGACACCAGACCAACTGAATTAAGTCTGAATCTGTCCAAAGGCAACGTGCACATGTTCCACATTATTATCTGCAATATTATTGCATGTACGATGTAATACTAGTGTGTAGATGATGATTGCATAAGTGATCATAAAACAAGGATTCAATATGAGGGTTGTCTGAGCTCATACTTCAACCGGTTGGACGACTTTTCATTTTCAATGGAAACTGCAATATTGTTCAGATTCAACTTCAGGTTGTGCTCTCAACTGTAACTCTCTGGGGACATCTAGTGGTCAGACATAAATACTACAAGATATACACACGTTTTGAAAACATGTGGTTGATCCTCGTTTTTACTTCATTGTCCGGGTTCTCACAGACTCCACTACTGTATGTGTAAAAATAGATATTAAATATTAGCCTCTTTCTTTCCTTCGGACCTTATAAAACCAATATGTAGTGGTATTGATGTGAACCCCAATGGAATTGAAAAATAATTTCCTGAAGAGGATTTCGGAAACATGTTATCAGTTCGAAATCATGCTCTTACATTTACACATATTACATTTCATAAAGCAGCAAACAACTATTTGCTGTGTGAAGCTCTCCCTCTGTGTGTGTTGTTATCAGAGTTTCTTCATACTTTGTTGACATAGCCTGCCGTGAGCTAACCAGCGGGACCCGCTCACATGCACTAACTTGTGCTAAAAGCCCGCTCGGCCAGGAAGGTGTCGTTGAGGAATTAGAAAGATCCACCCTCCTCTGTTAGCTGTGAGCCGCCGGCTCAGCCGTCGGCATATTGAGTCATCAAGAGGCAAAATAAATTCTCACAAACTTGTACATACAGTAGCACCTTCAATATTTACAAAAAGTATAGTCGTGGCAAGCTACTACTACTACTACTACTACTACTAGTACTACTGTAAAGTACAGAGATAGAGATAAATGTCATCCTAGCAAACTTATGGACCTCAAAACCTGATTGACACAAACCAAACAGGGCTTATGGACATTTTGGTAACTTCAAAATGATTCAGTGTAACTTCTCAATACAAAAATATAGCCTTACTAAAAGAAAGCAATTCTTTAAAAACAAATAAAGTCACATTTGAGACGAGAGTTTTATGTTTTTAGTAAAGATCCAGTTTAGTATCCACCTTATATTATTTGCTCAAAGGGCAGTTTGTCTGTCTGCATTATGTTGCTTGTTTTGTGTGAGTGATACATCTTCAGTTGTGGCATCACATCACGTAACGTTGTGAAAGACTTGAGGATCTCAGTCCTTTGTCTGTCGACCTCGTTGGACCAAGTCCCATCTTCTGACTGGCTCATGTTTCTTTTCATTCATCATATCTCAATCTCATGGCCCCATTTGTTGTCCATTTTATTATCATATCCTAAATATGACATATTTAGGATATGAGCTCATGGACGTCATCTTGGACCTGGCCAGCCTATTTTATTATGAGTTGACATGTCCTGCAATACACACCCTGTTCTCATGTGGTTTGTCTTGTTACAGTACATATCATACATCATTTCAAGGTTCAAGGTTTTTTATTTGGCCATTTGAGCCTAGACCAACAGTCCAGACTCATTTGAATTTTTTTTCGCAGGGCTCCGAGTCAACAGTTTTGGAAGAAGAAGAAGAAGAAATAAGAAAACACACTATACAGGAAAGAGACAAAATATAAAATATGAGAACACTACAGAATATTAAATATGAAAACACTGTACAAAATATGAAAAATGAAAAACACTGTACATGTGCAAATGTGGTCGTATATACAAGGAGGTTATAATAATTTTTTATTTCAGTGATAAATAAATAAATAAATAGGTTAGTCCTGAGTGCTGTTCCTATCATTTGTTGATTACTTTCTATTTTGAGTTTTCTGTGGCTATAAATACACCCGACAATTAAGGATTGTCAAACCAGTTTTAAAGATGACACATCTAAATGGTATTCGGACATCATTGTGGTGTATCAAGGATACAAAACATGCTATGATATTATAGGCTATCTTAAATATAGTCCTTGATCAAAGTAAATATTTCCCAAGATGTCTAGTATTTAAACTTGGATTTCAAGCTAAATCCTAGGGAATACAAAATAAATAAACAAACAGAGAAAGCTGAAACAGAAATTTAAATTGAATTATGGAAATACTTTGATGCTACACCATGCATCATTTTGGTGGCTCTGATGACATGTTGTTCACTTTGACGGACTATCACCTTTGTCTTACAAACAGATGGTGTTAGTGGCTGTTATAAATCCCACAATAAACCCTGACATTTCTAGATCACAATGGGAATTCCCTGACATCATTAATTGGTATGTTAAAAACAAGAGAGAGAGACACACACACACACACACACACACACACACACACACACACACACACACACACACACACACACAGCTCAAAATACAAATAGGGAAATAGAAGATATATCTTTAATTGTATAAAGAGAACAGATAAAAGAAACACATCGTATTACAGTGGTATATCATAACATTGATAAAGCAATATTTGTAAAACGCAAATGATGAAAGGCATGCGGACAGCATAAATAGTTATTATGTAATTTGGTTATTTTATATTTTATATTATGTATGGCGATACAAAAGTTGTGTTACGAAATTAAGTCTTCTGCGTCCAGTTGTCGTTTGAATACCTTTTTATTGTGAAGGATCTGAGCCGGAAGTCGCATTACTGATGCTGCAGGTGGGCGCGAGCAATTAGGGCCCCGTGTATTTCCTGGGATAACGCCAAAACTTTCTTAACCAAGTTTTTACCAGAGGACGCGAAAGTAGGTCTTTTTCCCTCTCATACTTTAAAATGAATTTCCTCCCATTCCACACGAACTATGCCTGATACTAATATTGGTTTTAATCTTTCTCATGATAATTGTGATATCCAGTAAACGTCGTGTACTTCATTTCAGGTGACAGCAGCTGTTTATCCCGTGGTTGTTACACTTGCAGGTTTGCTAGTTTTGCTATGCCAGTTTTTATCATTAAAAAAATAGGTATTACTGTTACAAATTCAATGTATTATTCTTAGTAGTGTGACGTTATGACGTGAGGCAAAACAACGTAGTGCAATGGGGAGGCTCTGGGGAAAAGGGCTTGACATTAAACTGTGTGTCAACCTGCCTACAGGTGCCAGTGTTGCAAAATGAAAATGAAATGCATGCCAGCCTACGAGTAAACAAACACGCACTGCCCACACAAATTGCAGCTAAATAAACGTTAACATTAAAGGGTAACGTTACAAATACCCAATAATAGCCCTCACATTAATGTCGCGTGACATTTAAGGATCGTAACAAAAGAATGGAGGTGAATATAACCGGTGGCTGGACACCTCTGTCGATGCTGGAAAGTGAAGTTCCTCTGGACTTTTTCTCTGCTCCAGACGAGGATGGGGAAGTTTGTCTCTGAAATGTCAACTCGCCTCTCACATAAAAGTCGCCCCGGAATCGCAGAACGGGAGAGAGTAATTGCTGCAAGGTAAGGTCGCTTTTTGACTGATTAGACAAGTTGTTACTTACCGCAGAGGAATGTGTGTGTGTGTGTGTGTGTGTGTGTGTGTGTGTGTGTGTGTGTGTGTGTGTGTGTGTGTGTGTGTGTTTATGTAACTACATTGTAGAAAGTATATATGCGATTAGAAATATAATTAATTGCGTTTGATCTGGAGGTTTTTAGGATAGCATGATGGAAATGTATTGTCAGTATGATGAAAACTATTCTTTAAGATGTCTTATTTTATTTCTCTTATTTCTCTTTAGTGTACGTTGACGTCCTAAGGATACAAATATAGCTAGTGCTCTTTGTAACTTTGAGTTTACTTGTGTCTAAGTTGTGTCTATCTGAGTGTGATTGTTATTATATAATGTCAGTGGTGGATTTAGCCTGTACTCCTAGTTATTGGGATTTTGCTTTCTCCTCCTTTTTTATTTTGTTTTTATTTACTAATTTACTACTATTTAGATGATTTCCATACTTTTGTATTTACTATTTACGACATCAATTTGAGCTTTCTGTGTCATCAACTAAAGACGTAATGCCTTTGGACATATCTGTAATGAGTTTGTTCTTTTGTTGTTTACCTTGTGGTTTATTTCTGTAACCAGCTCTTCTTCCTCCTCTCTGTCTCCTCTTTGTTATTCAGATGAAGTTATTTGTTTTCAGTTTCGTCTGTGCTTTTCTGCAAGTCAGTCATCAAAATCCAACCAGCCAGTGGACTATGTTGCCCCACGGTAAGCTTGAGCTCTATGAAAACACATTACTCACTCCAAGCTCGAGCCCTTCTTTCTTAACCGACTTGCATTCCTGTGTGTCCTCGGTTAGTTTTGGTCGTGGTGGTGGACGGCACTTTGGACCAGCAGCCCTTGAGCTGCCTGGAGCAGCCGGAGGAGCTTCTGAGGAGAGACCACAAGGATGAGGATATTTCCTGGAGGAGGGATGGAGTGGAGGAAGCACAGAGAGGAAACGTGTATCTGCTGAAGCTGATGGAAAGCCTTGCAGGGGGAAACTACACCTGCCACAGAACGGATGGGTCACTCCTTAATCACACCGAGGTCCTGATCCAAGATGACGAAACTACAAGGAAGAGAATTCTTGTGGAAACCGGCCAAGGTGCGGTCTAATTTGAAATATTGCTTTGCCACTGTTATACAGCAGCTATAATTGGGGAAAGTTCTTAATCTGTTTGGCATGTTTATGTTACTTCTCTCTTTAGGAGATCATTTAGATTGCTCCGCTCAAAATTACAACGGAGAGTTCCACTGCTCTTGGACCTGGCACAGCCAGCGCGTTGGCAAAGTAGCATTTTTAAAAGCTCGGCGGTAAGTTCACAAACTGACATGTTTTCTGTTTCGCTGTCCAGTAATAACACAGTATTCAGGTCTCATGTCAGAGCTGAGACTATATGACATACTTAAATACCTCCTCATGAAAAGATACATTACAAAGTACTTTTTATATTTCATTTAAAGATTAAGGTCATGTCTTGGGATCATATTACATGTACAAATAATACAGCAGTAAAAGCTCCCAATTTTAATATCTTTTGCCTTTTCACCTATGTGTCTATGAGAAACTGTTACAGCTTCTTGGCATGAAATTCAAAGCCAAATTTATAAAGTAATTGTGTCGTCTGAATAAAATGATAATTTTTTACGCTGTTCTCGCAGTGTTTCTGACGACGACGACACCCAGTGTTCTGTGGATGAAAGCGGGCAGCGTTGGACCTGCTCCTCGGGTCAGAGTAACTTTGGCTGTTCGGTGGACGACAGCGGACACAGGATCTCGTGCCTGGACCAGCAACACTGCCCCTACGCCGAGGAGAGCCTGCGGATCTACGTCACTGTCTACGTGAAGACGAAGCACTTCCTGGTGGAGAGCTACTCCAAATACTTTTACCTGTCAGAGATAGGTGAGGCACGCCTGGGACTGGACGAAAAACAGCGTTGTTTGTAGTTCTTTCCGCTCCTGTCTTTGTTCTCATATCACTTTATCTTTTTTGTCCGCCCTCGATAGTGAAACCTGACAGGGTGGCGATCACTAAAGTCAACACCATGATGATAGAGTGGAGTTACCCGAGCTCCTGGAGCCGTCCCTACTCCTACTTCCCTCTCACTTTCCAGATCGCACAGTTAAGAGGGCGATGCAAAGGGTGTGCCAACCTGTGCACTGACTCAAAACCCTTTAAGGTAGACGGGACCTACTGAATTAAACTGTAAAAGTGGAGTGAAAATAATGTAGAAATGTCACTTACAATACAACGTTTGTGTCAGATGACAAACCGGTGTGTTACTGCACACACAAAAATGATGTGATGTCATGTATTTGTATTCCTCAGACCTCGACAGTTCACTCTACTTGTCAGTTCCAAGTCAAGCCCAGGGCTAAGGCCGTCTGCATCCGGGCTAAAGATGTCCTCTGCAACTCCCAGTGGAGCGACTGGAGCTTTATCAGGTCAGTGCCTCCCAGTGGTGTGAGGACCAGTTGTCCTCAGGGTTTTCCAACCTTTCGTCAGTCACCTGACTCCTCCTCCTGCAAACCAAACTGTGTGTACTTTCTTAGATTTAACTCTCTGCCAGGTTGTCTGTTGTTTTTAATGTCGCTTGTTAGTTTCTACAAAAAAGACATTTTCACTGCATTCTGTTGTGAGTTTTGATCAAAAATGGGAGAACATCCTTTCTGTTTATTACATTTTTACTTCTATCATCACTGATTTTGCACTGATTAATAGACTACTTGCTTTACGTAGTAATGTTCTTGACGGCATCAAACTAAACTAGATCTCAGGAACTCGCATGGCGTAGATAAACTTGTAACTGTTTTGAAAAGTGCTAAATTAATAAATGTTGCTTGCTTGCTTGGAATATAGTTGGAAACATTATTATTATTATTATTATTATTATTATTATTTCAGACTAATTTCCTTATTCTGTGTTTTCTATTCCAGATTGAGGAGACACAAGAAGAACAAACGTCAGCAAAACTAATGTTACAGAAGAAAGATGATGTAATGTTTATTTATGTTTTCATATATTTATATTTATAAAATGTGATATCATGTAGCCATTCTTTATCATGAGTGAATAATTAAATATATATATTTAACACAACCGTTTCCTGCCTAATACAAAACACAACTCCCTCACATGTGCTTTTGCTGTATTTTGGATTTACCTTTGTTTCATAGTTACAATCAACCACTTCCTCTTAATCCAAGTCATAATTAGAAGAACTGAAAGTTGTCTTTTGTACCACATGCTCGTATTACCTTTAACAAGGCCCGTACTATACACTCTCAACCGTGTCGTAGAGAACAGAAACCTCGATAGTTGTTTCTAATTTACCAATAAACAAAAGGTTTGAATGTTGTCAGAGGCTTATGGCTTTTCCCAAACCGGTTAGGTGAGAGTGTAGGTTTTGGTGGAAACTCTCCCCCTCACACTGCAACAAATCACCCAACTGCCATTCCGCTTTGAACCGTGTCTTTTGTCGGTTCTCTCAAAGGAGTTATGGCACGAGTGGCATTTCCTCTGCAGCATGCCAAGGCACACATGTAGTTTGTGAGTCATGTTCTCCTCCCGTCTCTCTCTTGCTCTCTCGGCCCTGCTCCTGAATACAGCTGTGGATTTATCATTCGTACCACGGAGTCACAATCTTGGGACTTATCAGCCCGTATCTGCTTTAACTCATCTAACATATTATAAAAGTAGTAAGTCACAGTTTTACTTTGGATCTGCTGACTAACAACACAACTTTAAACTCAAGGGTTCAAGCTATAAACTAATGTAAATGAGGTAATGAAATAGTCTATTCAGAGTCCCTGAATACGCACAGTAATATGCAAACTGAGCTCTCAGACGGGATTCCTCAATATGCTTTGTTTCATGTGGGGACTCATACACTATAGTGAGCGGCAAGGCACTGACCTCTGAATCACAGAAGAGGCTCATGTTGCTGCCGTTAGGTCACAGCATCGGTCACTGATCCATCTTCATCTCCAGTAACTCTGTCCTTCTGACAGCAGAGGAAGTGTCTGCGTTACTCAGCCTTACAATCACAGTGATGGAGGTTTAACCACAGTTCACTAACAGCATGATGGTTTATACATTAGTCCAGTGCTTGTGGCAGTCGTATTTATTACGACCAGTAACTGGAATCACAGTGAGAGGTATTGAGTTTGTTTAGTGCAGTGGTTCCCAACCTTTTTGGCCTGTGGCTCCTTAAAGGAAAGCATGTGACTCCACATCGTTACGGCCTGTGAATTGTAAGCAGTTCAACCAAATTATTATTTCTATATTCTCGTTTTTATATTTGGAGAAAGTATCTAGTATTTTACAAGAAGAAAAAAAAAATGTTAAATCAGCATTTTCTTTTTGTAACCACAATATTGTTTTTCCATTGTTATTCCTTTCATCATCCATCAACTTGTGACTTAGGGACTTATTGGTGGAGACCAGATAGTGGAGAGTTTAAGCACACATTGGTGATACTTTTACTTAAAGTTATAATATACTGTACAACAAACAATGTACACTGTAAAGACCCTGCCCTCTGCCAATATTGTTCTCTTTTCTATATACTTTCTCTTTATTTTTGTATTCATCTTTGCCAGGCATAGCAGAAAATGGTAATCACCCTGCCATAAATTGTATACTAAATTTAAACTGCAGACTGTGTTTTTTCTCTTCCTGAAATCTGTGTAATCATACAGTCACATCCCTATAATTGAATAGATATAGTAAAGTGTACGAGGCTCAAATGAGATGAGAGACATTGGCTTGGGAACCAGACGTATCTGAAAGCTCATGTTGTATTTTTTTTCTTGCATATGCGATGCAGATTTGTAGTCGTTTGTCTCTAATAACAGATAGCCTGATTACAGATTTGATCATTTATTTACATTTTAATTCCCCTGTAGAATCATGTGTGTCTTTTTACTCTATGAAAACAATGCTGTGGAATTAAACTAGTCGTTAATGCTATTATTCTATGGGAACTAATCACTCTCCGGATATAAAAAGCAGATCCAAACTATATCCAAAACTCCATTGCATTATTAACGAAAAATAATTCCACAGATGTATTCATTACCAAAACTCCATGTCGCATGTCAGAAAAGCCCAAACCAACATGGCACCTAAAGAATAGTAAGCCTCTCTTCCCAGTATTGGTCCCTTGACTGTCAGGAGGTGGTGGTGAACCATCTCTTCACTTAAAAAGCAGAAGCGGTAAAGTGATGTAAGTGCTTTCGGGGCTGACGTACTGCACATGTTTAACCATGCGCATGTTCAAATAACAGATAACGCAAGTAATCTGTGGAGTTCTGACTGACCAATAATTATTTCCATTATCGAATACTCTGACAATTGTGTTCTCAATTAATTTAACGCAACTCATTGACACTTTTTGTCTATAAATTGTCCACACAAATTGCTTGTTTTATCAAAACAGTCAGAAATCAAAAGATATTCAGTTTACTTTTATATATGAAAAAAGAGCATCTAATCCTCACATGAATGCATTAGGAACAAGCGAGTGTTTGGCATTTTTGCTGAACATATGACTGAAATAATAGTATTCAGTATGTTTAATGGGGATGATTAACAAAAACTGTTTGACAAGCTACTACAAGTATCTGCATAAACATCAACATGAGCAGACTCTCGAGACAAAGCTCACCATGCACAGCTGAAACGGAACCAGAAGAAACAGATATGAAGATGAGTATTAGGAGTACTGATGAGTCAGCCGTGACCTAGAGGCTCCAGTCTTTCTGTAATGAAGTATATTTGTGCGCAGCATATCTCACATCAGTTGGACCTCACTGAATAATAGAGGTCAAAGGGTAAACATGATGTATCCATCAGTACACAGCATGTTTAGTGGTCAATGGATCCTTAGTCCTGAGGGTGCAGCTTTTTGTAGCCCAATATTTTTTGCTCTTTTAAATCTAGTAAACATCAAAAAAAGCTAATTTAGTACATGAAAAGTGTTCAAAAGAAACGAAAATCACAGCTTTGTTGTGTCACTGAGAAGAAGCAAAACTAGATCACAACTTGCAAGAAAAAGGGAGTTAGGGCATGTATAGAAAGAATAGCATGAGAAAGGTTAGCATTTGTTCCCAATTTTCCTTTAATCTGAGCTTTTATTACTCACTTTCCTACTGGTACTCAGCCCTCTAAAAGATGATTAAATACAACAAAACTACAAACAAATGTCAAATATGTAAGAGGTGAGGAGGCACTGGTTGGTTTTAAGGGGTCACGACATTTTATAAATTTTTCATTAAAATAATCGAATAATTAAAGTACATATGATAAGAAAACAAAACACATTGTAGTCATTTTGAAATAAAACACTAGCTGAGCTGCAAATGGAGAAGTTACCCTCTGCCTTCTTTTATGACTTTCCCCCCAAACTGAAAGGTCATACCTATCACAAGTTAAAACCTCAAAACAATGAATGTATTCATTCAGAACAAGAACAGAAACAATCTGGAACATTTGAATGGATCTGGTAAATCCCCCTTCAGACAAATACCGAATTAGACTGAATCCACATGTATTCTAACAGTTTATTTGATATCCACATCAACCATTACATTCCAGACGTGTTCTCATGAGTCCACTGTCTCATGGACCTGGTCCACATTTGTTGACCATGTTAATTAAAGGCAGCAGAGAAACAGCAACTTGGACAGATGGCATGAATCTGCATGAAGTGCAACATTTGAGAATACAATTGATTTTAAGGTGGACGGAAAACATTGTAAAGTTAATCGTTTCAATGTCTTTTTATAGCCACTAGATGGCAACATTGCATCACATAGTGGGGCACTAGGTGTTCTGCTCCACAGGTCTTTGAGTCCCCTGAAGTAGAAATGGGAAAGGTCATAATTGGTAAGCACCACGGATGTGTTGCACATAAAATGGGTTTTAAACTCACAATTGTTTTGTCCCTGATTTAAATCCGCATTTGTCATTCAGTTTAGTAGCGATGGAATATTTCCTTGCATCTTTTAAGTTTCAAGTGTGCACGCTCTAACATTGTTTTATTTATTTTTTTATTTTTTACTAAGGCATCAAGGAAATTGCATTCTGCTCGTCCCCGAGTTTAAATGGTAAACATCTATATCTGTCTCCTTTAATGTCGACTATGAGCATATTGTTAGACATAAGGCCCATTCTCGTCAGCATATGCCTGCTTCTTTTTTTACAACTAGTCATTTTTATGAGTCTTCAATTCAATCAGGCCATTATTATCATCAGCCCAACCTTTTGATTTACGAGAACATCTGGTGGTTGTACAGGGGCGCATGGCACTACAACTGCTTTCTGATCACTTACTTCAAAATGTCTATTAGAGTTATTTTTTAAATAGACTTCCCATATGTGCAGACTTGAGTGGAATTCACACACACACACACACACACACACACACACACACACACACACACACACACACACACACACACACACACACACGCACCTTTACATCGTTTACATGGCGTGCGCATTCCCGCCTGCGCGTAATTGCCGGAGATCTGTTGCAAACCTTTATGTCTGGGTGCCATGGAGTTAGTAGATTACAGTATTAACATGGCTGGATCATCGGGCCCCAACTGACATCTCTGTTTTTTTGGACACTGAGACGGTGATATTTGGGCTAACACTGTGTGTTGGTGCTCGGGGATATAAATATATGCCACCCCAGGGGCCTAGAGTGTTCGCGCTGGCCCGCATGCCGATCAAGGCAGACGGGATCATGGCGAGAGAGCCGGCCACAATCAAACAAATGTGCTGAAAGATAGCTCTGAGCGTGTGTGTCCATGTCCGTTTGTGTGTGTGTGTGTGTGCGTGCGTAAAAGTGTAGCAGTGTGAGTGTGAGAGACATTTTATCTCCGGTTGCTTTTATTTGTCGCTATTTATTTTATCGTGTACTCACGTGGTGAGGCGCTCACATGTCTCCCCCACAGCAGGAGACATAAATAAACATCTATAGACAATGATGGGATGATCGCGGGGGTGTGGTGTCCAACCTTGACCGTTTATGGCATATACAGCACCAGGCTGCTGGGACGTATGTCTGAGTCTGCTGCTGCACCGGGGATGAGGAGACATATGGAACTAAAGAAATGTCCTGTCATTAGATTGCTAGTTTGATTATTAGATCTCCATAAATATAATTATATTACACAGCACTGTACGCATTTTGGTGTTATATAATATGACGTTTCCCCCCCTGAGGCTCTTAATCGCGCAGCTTTACCAAACTGCGATCCCAACAATTTAAACGTGTCAAACCGATTCATTTCAGCAATCCCTGATAAAAATCTTAATTTTCAAAGATGCCCCCCGCCCCTGATAAAACAAACAGACGAACTGACTATCTCATTCTTTCCATTTCATTATAATGAACCGAACAGTACTTATTGAACAGATGGCCCTCAGACAATTCAATTTGACAATTTAGAATTTACTCTGTAATGATGGGGAAAGCAGGACTGATGCACGAGGAGAGCTCACATGCTCGCTCTCTGCAGGCAGGAGCACACTTCTTCATGCACGTGAGCCCAGCGTGCAGTTTCACGGTTCAGTGGGCAATCGTGCTCTTTAAAATTGTTTATTTCATAGACCTTTATTTTGTTTTTAGACACTTATTTTGGAGTGGTTTTTATTTTTTGGACCGCGGGACACTGCGCAGTTTAGCTGTAATCCTCATATTTATGTTGGATTCAGCACTTAGTCCCGCAAGACTATGTAATGCATCTAATCAAAGCTAATTTCAAACCATCGGGCTGTAACAGAAAAAGAAAGAAAAAAAGTGCGCAGAAGCTGCCAGGCTTTTTGTGAGCTGAAACTTTCTTAAGCTCATAATCTGCCAGAGTTGATACTCTGAATGAGCACTTGGACGCTCAACGCGGCGGATTCACTTCTTATGAGGAAGAAATACGTTGAAATAAAAGAAAAATTCAAATTAAATGATTTTTGTATTATTTCCAAAGAAACACGCTTGCACACTGGACCATTTGAAATACGGATGCTCGTTTGTGATTGTTGAATTAATTTGACACAAGTAAGCGCAATTAACTCTGCGCACAGGCGGTGAGACTATACTCCTCACACTGCCATCCACACTGGGCTCTTTTCCTCTCACATAATGAGACGAAACTCTGCTTTATTCCGATGCTCGTGTAAACATTTGATCGGCTTCAGTTTCGTCTTGTTTTGAAGACAGATGCGGGCACATTTCCATCGCTGCGGCTCAAGTGTCATCGCAGCAAACAGGCGATGGATGTTCCATCCCGCGCGGGTCTCTCTCCGCGCTGCCCTTTAGCCTCAGTGTGCAAACTGCACGGATTAAACTAATGTCCTCCCCTGAGCTGATGTTTGATAATCGCGCATACGTTAATTGTCAACTCTAAACACAGCACACACACACGTATACGCACACACTGGCATGCGTTGAGCACGCGCGCGCACGCACGCACGCACGCGCATCGTGCGCAGCTTCTGTCTAAGTGGCTGGGGCGGGACGAGGCGGGGACAGCAGGCAGGCGGACAGCGGGCTGGTCGCGTCGGTGGACAGCTGATTGTCCGCGTTATTAACTGGGGGGCGTTCCCACTCGCTTTGCAAACCACGCCTCCCTCACCTACTAGTCCTCTCCTGTTTGGCATCCCGGAGATGGTCCAAAGTGATTCCTCTGGGAAGAATCGAGCGCAAATCAACCCGAGCAAGGAGCCGACGAGGAGCGGAGCCGCCGTTGCCCAGGACAGCCTCTTTAATTGCGCGTAATCTTCCGTTTCATTCATCTGAACAAGGGGAGAAGAGACTCTGCGAATACAGACACGGAGCGAAGGAGGCTGACGCGTGTTTCATCTCCTTGGTTTTCTTTCCCACCGTGGACTGTTTGTTGCAGAAAGTGACATTTTGCTTGTGTTTTTTTGTCAGCTGCACCTTGATCCGGGGGACTGTCGCCAACTCGGTGCAGCCTCTCATCCTGCGCTTCCCCTTTCATCGCTCTCAGCGTTGTTCATCTTCACAGCTGCCGCTTCCCCCCGCTTCTTCTTCTTTTTTTTTTCTTCTCTCGTGGAGTCGCTGACATGAGGTGCAGCTAACCCTGGATGCCGACAGCTCCCCTTTTCCTTCCACATGTCGCATCTTTTGTTTACTTTGAGAAACAAGCGCAACTAAACGCCAAGTGAAACAGACCACGCCACTTTGCTCCTCCGACAGCGCGATCAAACAGACGCAAGAGGAGGGAAGGCAGGGAAAAAAAGGAGGGAGCCCAGGAGAGGAGGATAGAGAGAGAGAGAGAGAGAGAGAGAGAGAGAGAGAGAGAGAGAGAGAGAGAGAGAGAGTGTGTGTGAGAGACACAGCGACAGCGTGAAGGTGCGTTTTGATGTTTGGCATCCACGAGAGCATCCAGAGGAGTGGGAGTAGTATGAAAGAAGAGCCCATGGTGGCCGGGATGAACGCGGTTCGGACATGGATGCAGGGCGCCGGAGTGCTGGACTCCAACACAGCCGCCCAGAGGTGAGCCTGAGGCGGCCTCGGCGCTGCGCGGCACCGGGGCGTGGAGCGCTCAGAGCGGCGCAAAGCACGGAGCGCCACTCGGGGCAGCGCGCGTTCCCAGAGGACGCATAGTTGGATAACCACCGTTCCTGCTGGCTTTTTAAGTTTTTAGCTGCAAGTCCAACACGATATAATACTGCATGTGGCTCAGAGCGGTTTAGCATATTTCTGGACGGAAAGCTAAGTTAGCTCCGAGCACTTTAAGGCTGGCAGGGTTTTATATGAAGGCTTAGATTCACTTTTGTGAGGGGAACGTGTGTTCCACCTTACTTCTGTGGTTGTTTCTCTTCTTTGGTCGTGATAAAGTAGAGTAGCTTACTTTGTGCATACTTTAATATTTTTGTCCGGCTGGAATTTAGCATTTTTTTCTTCTTAAAACAATACAATTTAAATATTTCAGGCCTGTAATAAATCAAGTTGGTCACGTTGACAATACAATATCACACTTTTATCGACAGCAGCCATGAAAGCAATTCACTTTCCAAATTATGTTTGTCAAGTAAATACGTATAATTAACCTTTTGGGCCTATAGCTTAATATTTCAACTTATTTGTTTCATTATCGTTAATTAAACTATAAAAGGCACGTATGCGCATTTTAAATCGGTTTGAATTCAATTACGTGGTAGGGATTTAATCATCGGACAGTGATTGAAACATATGCGACTCTAGATTGTGTTTTTAAAAGCAGATCACTTCTTATGTTGCATTTTTTTTTGATTGAAACAATTTATTTGAATCGCCTCCGTGGTGGCTGGTGCTGGTTTGTGCTTGTGTCCGCAGCGGAGTGGGTCTTGCTCGGGCACACTTCGAGAAGCAGCCGCCCTCCAACCTCCGCAAGTCCAACTTCTTCCACTTCGTCCTGGCTTTGTACGACAGACAGGGTCAGCCGGTGGAAATAGAGAGAACCACCTACATTGACTTTGTGGAGAAGGACAAGGTGAGTTTACACAATCACACACACACGCGCACGCAAAAATACATTTTCAACCCATGACAGAATATCATACAATTTGTAAAATAAGTTTATAATGCGTGCTTTTTATTGGAGCATTGACTGACACAGTATACTGACTGTTTAGTCAGAGTGATAAATTACCAGACGTGTGTTAACAAAGTGGCCAGACGCACACAGCAGGGATCACGAAGGCTTTTTAGATGTGGTTTCCTGAAAGATTTACACACCTTCTGATTTACGTTCGGCTTTTTTTTTTTATAATTTAGAAAAACCGTCGAAATTAATTTTAAACTCGTGTATTTAAAGGTGTAAATCAAGTGCACGGACACTTTTGACACTAATGGCATTGAATGATATTATTGTGACAGTTCAGCACAGCGGGTTGCCTTATTCCTGCAGGTGTTGTCAGACACGATATTTACCTATCCAAACAAACATCAATATTAATGTTTGACACGTCGATCAAGTGTAATATTGATCTGTTTGTAAATTGCGTTTAAAGGGAGAGTTTTTCTTTAAATGCGTGTTTTATTCATCAGCATTTGGTATCGACTTGTTCATTATTTATCAAATACAAACGTCCTTCTACTGTTGGTCAGTAATAACACATTTAAATAGTATATTATACACAATGTGATTTGGGGAATATGTAATTAATAAATATGTCATTTTGTGTATTATTACATTTATTAATTGTCTTTGGCGACAATTTCCGTTTCCAATTTGGGTCAGTAAAGTTCAAAGTAAAGAAGGTTTATTTTTTCCCCATAAAATATCCGATTATTGAGAAATTGAGTTTACAGTATATATTTCGTCAAAAATAAAATAAAGAAAAGTTGTTCAAGTTACAAGCAGAACCTTGTTTTCTTTCTTTGGTCCGTGTGGCTGTTATAACGAAGTGATTTAAATATGATCACAGTGTTAATAGTCTACAAATCTCAAGTCGTGGACGCGCAGTAAAAGTCCCAGGAGGAGATGTGTTCTGGCTCTGACCGGCTCTGTGTGGTTTAATTTTCGTAGGAAACGACGGGGGAAAAGACCAACAATGGGATCCATTATAGACTCCAGCTCCTCTACAGTAACGGTGAGTTTAGCTTCCATCATTTTTATGAAGCAATAAAAAAAACTAAAAAAAACTCAATGACAAGCCAAACTGACGTGAGCAAATTCGGGAAACAAATGTTTAACGAGGTCACATCCTGTTTTGTTCTGTGCATTATTGTATTATTTCAGGACATTTAATGTGTTATCTGTTTAGTAAATGTTTTAAAAGTTGCTATCTACACATTACTTTTATTATCACTACATTAATATTTAATAAGAATAAGAATAAATAGTATTGTCCTTGCTGCTTTCTACAGTAAACAGATATTCTCAGGTCAGCAGTAAACAACCCAGGAAAGCATAATAAAATGTTTCCTGACCTCATTTTTAACATTTACTTTTTTCGTCTTGGTGCCTCGATTGAATAATCAAATTATAATGATTATAATTCAGTAAACCTTGGGGATCTCCCTGCTTTGCACATTTTGATAGATAAAATCAACAGGGGTAAAGAAAGTAAATAAAACCTTTGTGTTCCAAGCAAACTGACAGCAACAAATACTGAAAGTCATTAGTATCAGTTTGGACTCATTTATTTTCTCACAAAGTGCCTCAGAGGGGCAGTCAGGAGATATAAAATGTGTGCTACATTGTTATAGCGTTACATTTCAACCATTTCTCTGTCTCTCCGCAGGAATCAGGACCGAGCAGGACTTGTACGTTCGTCTCATCGACTCTATGACTAAACAGGTACGAGGTTTGCACTAAACTGCGGGTTCAAAGAATGAAACTGTGCATCGGGGTTTGATGGTTGTGTTGGTTTGAATGGTAAACCCCCCCAAGCCCCCTCCCTGGTCCCTTCCACATGCCTGTGTCTGAGACCCTCAACTTCAGCACAGCACAGCCGGCTTGATAAACGACCTGTCTTACCTGTGGAATACATTTACAGAGGCCCAGAAAAGTAGAGGACATGTGTCCTCATACTCTACCTCTGCACGGCAGCCAGTAAGTGCAGATGGTTTGTGTTTATGTGTGTGTGCTTTTACAAGCGTCAGGCAGTATATATATATATTTATATATTTGTGTGTGTGTGTGTGTGTGTGTGTGTGTGTGTGTGTGTGTGTGAGGCTCTGTGACTGTGTAGATATCTCAGTGAGGTGCAGAAGCGGTTGTGTGTTAGTGTTTGAGAGAGACAGTGATGCATGCCAGCTCACTCTTTGAGGACCTTGACCCTCATTTCCTCAATGTGAAACAGAACAAACTATCCCAGAGTGTGTTATGGCCAATTCAATCACACAAAGAAATACAGAGCAGCACATGTGGGTTGGCGCACACTGAGGGAATTCTCCGTGAGGACGACTTAGATGCGACGAAAATAAGCCCCTTCAACGCTGTTTTGATATCAGGTCTTTTGTTTTGCCAATTCTGCCTCTAGTGCCATTAGGCTTGAAGAGAGTTTGCCTTAGAATGAAAGGAGTAGGAGGGGATGTTGTTTGTGTGAGTGCGTTCGTGTTGGCGTGTTGATTGGCGTGAGTGTGTGTGCGCGTGTGTGTGTGTGTGCGCGGTGATCACAGCCCTGGAGAGCATGTTGAGTGGGGTTGGAGGGGTAACCAGACTAGATTTTTGGACGCTGTGCTGTATGGACCAGATGGTGCACTATACTCCAGTCTGGCAGTCCAACTGCTCACTGTACACAGCATATAAACATACGTGCACGCACAAACACATATGCACACGCAGGAGTACACACACACACACACACACACACACACACACACACACACACACACACACACACACACACACACACACACACACACACACTTTTTCTCTTACTGTCTCTGTCAGAACAGAGCGTTCCTGTTCAGGAGGACCGGATTCCCACGACACACACATTTGCTGGATAGACAGCACTACTCCCAGATGAAAGACAACACTTTTCTGTTTTTTTATTTTCCTCCTGCATCATTGCTCACTTTTTTTTTCTTCCTTTCTTTCTTTCAGCATTCCACATATAAATAAAATAAAATTGACAGTTATTTGAATTTTATCTCCATCCTTCAGGCGATTATCTATGAGGGCCAGGATAAAAACCCAGAGATGTGTCGGGTCCTGCTGACCCATGAGATCATGTGCAGGTAAGACAAAACATCATTCTCACATTGGAGGCGTATCTGTCGGTGTAATGTGGGGGCAGTGACACAAGGAGCACTGCTAAATTATAATAGAAATCTTATCATTTTCCTCAAAGTGGGTTGGGGAGATGGGCCCTGGCCTATTTCTGTTGGTAGGGATATGTGTGAGTGTGTGTGTGTATGTGTGTGTGTGTGTGTGTGTGTGTGTGTGTGTGTGTGTGTGTGTGTGTGTGTGTGTGTGTGAGTGTACATCCCTCTCATGTTCAGCTAATTAGGACAAGTAAAAGCTCATTACTCAAACCCATCCTCCTTAGTCTGTGTAATACATGCAGTTTGCTGTGTCCTGACAGTGAGCTATGTGCAGAAGGGGACAGACTCGGATTACACATAAAATACAGACACACACTCACATACACACGTACACACACACAGTCAAATATACTAAAGAAAGCGTAGATCTCCCAGGCCTTCGCTTGCATTTGCGATCAACAATAGCATGATTTAGCCATTTAGAAATACACGTCGAGTTACATTTAGAGAAATGGCCAGTGGCGAAGTGTAGCCACTTCCTGGTTATCACACAAGGCAATTTAGACCACTTGTTTTCATATGCCGGAGGAAACGGTCGAGATCAGAAATCTGATCTGGCTCTCCAAGCCTCCAGTCCTGAGGGACTCAAGAAAGTAGAGGGGGAGGGTCAATCTGTCTCCCTCCTTCTCTCCCCCTCTTTTGTGTCTTTCTCCATCTCCTCCCACATGCGCACATGTAGTCAGATACAGGTACACACAGACGAGCAGACGAAAGAAGAAAAGGTAGATGAGATGATACTTTTTTGGGGGGGAATTAGGGGGGTGGGTGCTGACGGCACACAACAACACTGTTACATTGTGCTGCAGTCAAATGATTCAGAAAGGACTCGTCACATCAGTATGCAACCCCCTTCTACCCAGCATGCACTACTCCCCAGGTCCAGTGGGACCACTCTGTGACCCACTTCTGAAAGCGAGAGAGAAAGAGCGAGAGTGAAAGAGAGAGAGAGAGAGAGAGGGAGAGGCGGGATAGAGGGAGGGGACGAGCGCTGAGGAAAAATAGAGAACATAAGATGTCTGGTTGTGTGATGTCTGACAGAAATGGAGCTAACCTGAGCCCTCGAGGCTAATTCAAGTTTGTATCCAGCCCCATTCAAGCTCCCTGCTTTTGCTCTTCTCCTCCAAACTTCTCCTAAAATCGCCCCGCTGATCTCAACTACTGTAGCGCTAGAGCCCCGGTCTTACCTCTGGAAGCCCGGCAGAAATCCAATTCACATTGTTTCTTAAACTCTGCCAAAGTCTCACGCCCTTTTACTCCTCATTCTCTTCCCTGTATGCTCATCTGACTTCCTTCTCTGTGATGTGCCTTATCTTTATCTCTCTGCCGTTCACATCTCTGTGACTAACTCCCCTTTGTCTCTGCCCCCACCGCAACCCTCCTCGCTCGCCTGCCTGCAGTCGATGCTGTGATAAGAAGAGTTGTGGCAACAGGAACGAGACTCCATCAGACCCTGTCATCATCGACAGGTAAGCAAACTTTGCCCTTTGACCTCGTCTGACGTGATGCTGCGCTGTCACCGCGAACACAAACACGACAGCCGGGTGGGTGTGAACAGGAACTGTGTGCAGAATACACAGGCAGCAGATGTTGCAGAAACACAGTAGTGGTATAAAAATCACGAAGACATTTCATATGAATTTCCAGTGAAGTAAAACGATTAAAGCTTTTTCCCACATGCTATTTGGCTGCGAAAAACATAACCTGCAGGCATAATAAAGCAGGCCACAGCTTGTTTAAAGTTTCAGCAGCCATAATCGTGTCTGTGTGCAAAATGTGTGAAACACTAGTAAATAATATTCCAGCGGTATGTGTGTGAAGTGGAGGAGCAATCACAGAGCAGTTGAGCTCCGCTTCAAGTGTGGTCAAACAGTGTTTGTGTGGTCGGGTTGATGATTTAGCTGATGAGCAGTTAGGGTTACAGCGTGTGTGTGTGTGTGTGTGTGTGTGTGTGTGTGTGTGTGTGTGTGTGTGTGTGTGTGTGTGTGTGTTCCTGGGTATAAATCTCACTCTGGGCCGGGTGTGGTAGACCGAAGCTTGCATGCCGCTTTTGACACAGACAGACACACTCCTGCAAACACACACTTTTCCTTGAGTGTACACCTTTCTCCTGCCGTCATAAACTTCCTCTGACAGATGGAGCAGCTCGCATGATTTACGGTCAGTCGAAAAAAAAAGAAAAGCCCAGTAGATTTACAGTCCGGCCTGTGCATGCATGTGGCACACGGACACACAGTGTGAGGGGAATTATGGTTTCTAGTTGAGCAGTTGTTGGAGCGTGCAGATTAAAGGCTGATTTTACACAATTTACACAATTTTCTCGATAATTTATTGCCTTTTCTGACTGTGTTCAACCTTTCCAAACAACGGCATTATCACATCAGAGGATCGCATCCTGGGTTATTTAGGTTTTATGTATGATTTGAATTTGTCACATTTGAGTGTATTTGTGTGAGTGTTAATCAGGCAGTGACCTGTGCTACCCGATGAACACAGCTGTCCCGTGCTCGCTGCTGCAGTCAAAAGCTACTCTTTACCTGTGTGTGTGTGTGTGTGTGTGTGTGTGTGTGTGTGCGAGTTTGTGTGTGTGCGTCACCCTCGTTCCGCTCTAGTGAAGCGGAAGGCCTCACCTCAGCGCTCCCTGAGACAGCTGCACCCCACCACGTGGCCTCGCACAACTCGCCTGCCCATCACTCTGTGCCACATTTCTGATTTTTGTTTTCGTGTGTGTGCATACTTGTTGAATTTCTCATGAGTGGGCTCCGACGCTCCGCCTCTTCTACGCGGCGCCGTCCCGGCTCGCCGCGGTTAAGCTTCCCCTTCAGTTTTGCCGCAGTTTGAGCAGAACCACCTTGGTAAAACAGGCTGATCTCTGCTGTGAACAGCTTTCCCACACTGAGCATGTGTTGTGGTCGCTCGCTGGCGGTATTCCCTCGACGCCCAATGGCTCAGGTGTGAGGGCAACATTAACGAACAACAAATTAGAACAGGGGGAGGGAAAACAACAGCAATTTCTCTGTTTTCCTCTCCAGCGAGCACTCTTTCTGGACAGGAAAATAGGTCAGGTGAGAGGAGAGCGAATGGGGAGGTTGGCTTGCTTTAAAGGGGGGACTGAAGGGGAATAACGAGAGGAGGGTTGATACGTTTGCTCATTTAGTACCAATATATTCTTGGCAGTTGTAATAATCAGGGATTCATAAACAAACAACTGTGAGGGTGAAACTGACTCAATTACCACGAGTTCCCCTCCTTCAAATTCATAAAGAAATACCATCAACAGCCTCTCTCCACCCTTGAAGTTGTTTAGTTCGTTAAATAAGGGCTCGTTAGCCCTCTGCTGTTTCGCAGAGATGATTAGATTTTACAGCCCTAATTAGCTGGGCTAGCTCTAACTCTTCTGGAAGAGTAATGGGTCTGATTGCCTAATTAGCTCTCTCTCTCGTTAAGATGGGAGAAACAGGCCACTGCAGCAAAACCGCAGGAATGAGGAAAAATAAAGTCAGCTAATGAGAAACTTATTTGATTGTTAGGAGAACAAATCTGGTACAGTGTGGATCGGCAGCACTCTGGGTACTGTACTCGCTCACCGGGAAAATCTCCCTAACCATCTCTTTATCTCCCCTCCTGTTGAAAAGCGAATTTGTTTGGGCTTTAAAGCGTCTGCAAGGAGCAATACGAGGCAGATTTTAATTATAAGGGATATTTGTTTAGGCTACGATAGCAGAACGCACTTTAACATTTCTTCGATTTTTACTGAAGTTGAAAGAAACATCCCCCACAATCTGTCCTGTTTTCATGTTGCTTCGGTTTGGGACTATCATGGTAGCAAAGACATTCAGTTGTCATCTCTAACTGCCTCTGATTTTCACAGTCCATCTGATCTGCATCAGCCAGTCCTGAAGATGAAGGAAACATATGCTATGTTTCATGCATTTAACCTTTGAGGTGATGAATTCTAAGAAATTCAGTCAGACCTTGGCATGACAAGTGGTGTCTGTGCTTGACACTGGGCAGGGGAAGCAGCTGAAAGGTGAGAGGCTTGTGTGCGCCTCTCTATATCTTCCCCGGGGAAACATGTGTGGTCCACTTTAGTCTCTTACAGAGGCAGGATAAAATGAGGGGAGTCCTTAACCCCCTCCACCAACTCCACTTCCATCACTCCTGGTTAGTGCGGGGTTAATCACATGCAGCTACTGCTAGTCAGTCTATCATGTGCCTGGATTGGCCTCAAATCACAACCACATTTGCCTCTCACCCGTGTGCACTTTTGCCATCTCTCTGCATAGCATTTCTCAAATAAGTCTCCCCACAGAACTGGTTTTGTTAATTCATTTGCTGCAGCCATCTAATTGTGGACTAGTCTCTCAGCCCTACTCGCTTTGGGGGTATGACTGTCCCTCCGGCCCCATGTGTCCTCTCTTGCCTTCTACCACCTGTGTCCCGTGGCCCTTTCCTGCCCGGCCAGCTCCCCCAGGCCTGCCGCAGGGTGTCCCCCAGGCAGGGAGAGCCTCTCTGGAGGGGGGAGAGAAACTCTGTGTGACCACAGATAAGGATCCACTGGATAGCCCAGCATTTCCCATGATCCCCCTTTCCATTGAAGGAAGTGAGTCGGTGTGTGTGGGGATGGATGGGGGGGCAATGTTATTTCAGGTTTATAGCTGCTTCTGAGTGTGTATTTGCGTTTGCACACACTCATGCAGCCCGCCGTTGATGTGGCCCATTTCCTTGCATGCGTGTCTTTGCTTGTGTATCCGCATCGATGTTGGCTATTTCCCCGGGAGAGTGTGTGTGTGTGTTGATAGAGGCCATTTCCTGGCTGGTGTGTGTGTGTGTCTTCAGTGAAGAATGTCGGGCAGGAAGTGCTCCTCCCGGGGAGGATGATGTCATGGCCGACAATTTCCTGTTCTGTGAGCCAGTGGAACGGAGAGACTCTCAGCTTCACGGTGGGTAGTTAGTTAACACTTGTGGACCTGTTTTTAGTTTTTTTTTCCCCGGCCTGCCATGGGCCTACACCTGCTTCGGTTTTACACTAGATCACCCGACACATCTGGAAGGAACGGGTAAACTTTGCAACGTCTTGAGGATTGCATTTTCCAAGCTGATGCATTTTGCTGCATAGCTTGTTTGTCACTCTCCCCATCGTTGTCTACCTCTGGAGAGGGGAACCCCCTCATTGTTTTGGTTGTTATGTTTGGATGCACTTCCTGGGGTGAGAGGTCATGTGTTGCCTTGGCTGGGCTAACGTGCGCTAGTGAATAATGTATGTCATTGACTTTATGTCAGCCCTGCCAGCCCCCCAAGCCGAGCCCACCCATGTTTAATTCATCCATCTCATTTGTGTGTGTGTGTGTGTGTGTGTGTGTGTGTGTGTGTGTGTGTGTGTGTGTGTGTGTGTGTCATTTAGAGGCCCAGTCTGCACCTGTCCAGCCATTAGCCCCCTTCTCATTTGCATTTGATGCTAATGTGGTTTACTGGCAGTGCCTTCCGTCCCCTCAGCTTAGTTTCACTTTCATATCCATGACTGTGTTAGTGAGAAGGTGAAAACACACTTACAGTGCAGCTATCCTGCATTCTTGACTGTATCTGCTGATGTGTCTGACGTCTGAATTTTGAGGTCTTCATTAATTCCTTCTTCTTTCCCACGTCCTGGATCTTTTTTTGTTTTATGAAAGATAGTCATTAATTTCCTTCTCTATTCTGCTTGTTTCTCTCAGTTGGTTTTCTATTGTGTCTCCGTCCACCTATCACTAGCTTTACATTTCCCTCCAAGACAAAGACAAGTCACGAGACCCAGACAGTAACTCTCTTTTGGTGTTTCTCTTTGTGGGAGGAGAGATATTTTTCGGCACGGTCCTTTTCTTTTTAGACATTATTAGTTGTTTCTCGTTGATGTGCTGTTTCTTTTGTGCAGTCTTGGAGTGGGATGTGGGGCGGGAGGGTGGCGGCAGCTGCATTAGATGTTATGGAAGGCTTTAAAAAAGGACTGGCCCTGAGCAGGTTGTGGTGTTTGTGCAGGGCTGAGGGGCAAAGAGGCACAATTGCTGGCTCATCGATATGCAGTCAGAACTCCCCTCCCTCAGGTGTTGGCTGCCTCACAAATCTGCCTCACACACACATAAGAACACACACGCACACACGCATAGACATAGATGTAGCTCACACGCTCAGATATAATCATACACAGTACACAAATACATATGCAAGCACACGCATGCGCACTTAAAATAATCCACAGGCGGGCAATATAATGTAACATACACATACATACACACACACATTGACCTGCAGCTCTCTGCATCTGTTTGGTTGTGTTCTTTCTTCCCTGCGGTGGTTCCCCCCCACCTCCCCCCAGGGTGGGAGGAAAGCGCAGCCCCAAGGGAAAGACGGCTGCCCTGATTGACAGCAGGGAGTTTGGAGGTCGAGGAGCCTCTAAAACTGCGCTGCCTCTTTCTGTCTCATCCAGACCTTCAGCACTCTCACCACCAACAACTGGCTCGCTTTCATTTGCGAACACACCACGAAACAATTTTACACGTCATTCTGAGAATAAACATTGGGTTTGTTTCCATGATATGAAATGTCAAATTAACGCAAGCTGTTTTTGTTTTGTGGTGAGGAAACAAGGAGGCAACACACCAAAAATAAGTATCCTATTTAGCTAAGTTTGTGTGTCTGTGTGTGTGTTTCTGCTTTTAATTCTTTCCCCAATAAACCAAACATAGCTGCTATCACACTTTATAGGCAGTTAAGCTAATGCTCCCCAGCTGAATGCAGGTAACAAACAGTTTATTAGGGCATAAAGAATGTAATTTACAAATGTCAAATCAGTGAAAAGTTCTGGGTTTTATGATAACTGGAGTTGGGCAAGAGCTACTGTAAATAGCGCTGTAGTAGCTCTATTTTTTTTGCAAACTGCTTTGTCATTACTGCTTAAAATTCCCTGCTTGACCTGGCCGCTCTCCTTGGCCGTTCCCACTGCCTTTGTGTCAGTGTTTGTTCTGTCCCAGAATGAAGGGGTTTGGCCGGCCACAGCTGACCCAAATGAGTAGCGTCCTACTTCTAAGAGCTATTTAAGACATTTTGGGTGTTGGAAATTGCAGGACAGAGAGATAGAGATAGAAGAGGAGAAATAGAATGAAGATATATTTACCATAAGAACGGTCCCATGACGTGTGAGAGCGAGCGGCGCTGCGGGTGAAAAAAAGGGGAACGTTTTCCAGGATTTAGTCCGTGACTTGCCCTAGAAGATGCGCTCAATTTGCTTTTCAAATGAGGCGTGAAGAGCGTGAGCGTGCGCCTCTCGGCGTGTGATGCTATACATTTGGACGTGCATGGTTATGTGTGTGTGTGTGTGTGTGTCTTTGTTTCCTCAATGCTCTGATGTGTGTGGACAGTCGAGCGCACGGCCCACTAAGTGCTCTCTCACAGCCAATGTGTTACATGGCCGCCTGTGTTGCTGCTCGTAATTGAATAGACACAGCAGCTCCTCTCAGTGAAGGATACTCGGGCCTCTCCCAGCAGGCTGAGCCAGTGTGTCATCGAGCAGTGTAGCTTCCAGCCGCCCCGATCCCGGCCCTCACTGATGATTCATTGTTTACTGATTATTTCTGCTAAGTGAGAACGCAGACTGCACGCCTCATGCCCGCTCCACATACCCCCCCCACACTCCCGGCCTAGTGTCTCGCCTCCTACAAGTTCGTTTCCGTCCCAGACCCTCTTTGGGAGCTTTACCTCAGCGCTGCGGCCCAGGATGTAAGTCCAGGTGTCCAGGATGAGTGCTGCTGACCCGCTGTGCCCGAGCAAGATGTATAGTCTGTTGATTGTTTTCCATCAATCTGTCCAGGAAGAATGGATCGCTGGCCAGGCTCTGTGTGCAGCGCTCTCAGTTTCACACGCTACAATGGAAGGAAAACCTGCACGGCATGGGGGAGACAGGGAGGGAGAGATATGGAGTGTGATAATGGTGGTGAACACTGGAGTGATCCTTTTCATATATTCTAAATTATTGTACGTGAGATTTTGCTGTTTAAAAAAAGAAAACACTCATACTCACATCTATAGGCTGTTTAGTTACCATATCATTATTTCCAAGTTCAACCATTTCACATCTGCTTATATATGAGTTTTGTGACATTGAGCTCGACTAATTTGAGCTGTAATGTTGAGAGACAAAAGGAAATCTTCAAGGAAGTATCTCTGGCGTAATTAAACGTAAAGCATCGACGTCAACATTCAGACAATTATGGTCAACAGCATGGTTCGATCAAAGGGATGATATATTCTTACATTTCTAATATATTCTTTTTTACTTTGCATTAATCATCAACAAATGAGACCCAAGCACATGTCACTGTTTCACTTCAAAAAGCCGAGCTGAATTTAAAGGCCTTTGTTTGTGTTTATGTAACTGATGAGGGGAGACAAAGTAAGGCGTAGGCAAACGACTGAGACACTTTGTTGTTTTACACCGCCTCACCCCTTTGTGTGTGTGCAGCTAACGTTGTTTGTTTGTTTACCGAGTGGCTTGACCTCGCTGGGAGGAATGTTCACTCGTTTCCTTTTCTTCCGCGTCTCCTAAAGTGTTTGTCTCTGTGATTTTCTACATCCACGTGTCTCTGCTCTTCCTCTCTCTTCCTCTCTCTACCTGCCCCTCAGTCTATGTGTCTTCTTCTTTGGTCCTCCCACTCAAAACTCCAGATTTAACTCAGAAGGTTTTTTTTCTTCTTTTTTTGTTAATCACACTTGGAATCTTCCCCTGCGTTTGAATGCTCTTCCTCAGCGGCGTGTGCTTCCTCGATCTCTGCGTGCGGCACGGGAGACAGTCACGCTAATTATCCCCGTTATTGGCTTCTCCAACACAGAGGCTGTGATTTACATGAGGTGACATTCAGTTCAAACAGGCAGACCTCCGCAACCTTTTTCTGGAAAACAATTAACAGCGCCACTTTCTCGTCTGCCTCCCTCCCGTACCCTTGTTTTCTCTCACTACACCTCTCTCTCTCTCTCTCTCTCTCTCTCTCTCTCTCTCTCTCTCTCTTCCTCTGGCTATTGTCTTCACACAAACAGAGAAGATTTACCGCCAAAAGAGTGAGGGGTGTGCAAGGAGTTTAAACTGTTGGTGTATTTTCCCGAAGCAAGAGATTACTTTCTTGTTAATTGACAGTCATTCTTTGTGGTAGATATGCAGAAAGGAGTAAAGCTGACATGGCGGAGCTACTAACTTTGATTTTGCGGGATTGTAGCTGATGGTACTCCATAAATTGTGTCACATTTGCACAAGAGAAGAACCCAGGTGACACAGCTCATCCACGTTTCTGCCCGGGACGTTCAAGAAACGCACTGTGCGGACCGACATGTAGCCCACACAGGCACGTTCAAACACAAAGACAAACTTACAAGCGTGCCGTTAATGAAGCGCGTCTCTCTTCTGCCATGACGCCCGTGTTAGCATGACAAGATGTTTACACACGCAATCACGGCCGCGCCTCTGATGTGGCCGGGATGAAAGGGAGATGAGAGGAGAGGGAAAAAGAGGAGGCATAGACGTGGCGGTGAGCGCCGGGTATGGACTGCTTTTCTCTGTTTGACAGGAGGACAGTCGGAACAGTACCCCACTGAGAGACGCAGAGAGGCAGATAGACAGACAACAGAGAGAGGGAGAAAGATATACCTGGAGGAAAATGCTCTGAATAGGAAAGACGTTTTTTCCCCCCCCCCTCTCTGAACTCAGCCACTTTCTCGAATCGGGAGTAAAACAATTAGATCCGCCCGCTTCCCCTTGTCCCGCAGTGTAGATTACAAATGAGCAAACCTGGCATTTATCACATCACTACAAACATTTATTAAAGCCGGTTCCCCTCTAAAGCTGCAGAGATAACAGTGGGTAATTGCAGAGACTGGCTCTATTAGTTAAGTATGCCTAATGTCACTGCCTCAGAGCATTAATGGACGCCGTAGTATTATGTTCCTGTGCTCATTACCACCCCACTCCCCTTCAAACAGACACACACACACACACACACACACACACACACACACACACACACACACACACACACACACACACACACACACACACACACACACATATATATCCACACACCCTCTCCCCCTCCATTGACCCTGCAGCAGGAGTCTGTGCCACTCTAATGAGAAATGGAAAACACTACTCCGCAAGCTCCAAGACACACACACACACACACACACACACACACACACACACACACGTACGGACACACACACATACACTCGGCGGGAGCCATTACAAGGGGACAGAGGGGTACAACAGTATAATCACACACGCCCAGGGAAACAATTGTGCCGTTATCAGAGTGATCACATTATAAAAGTTTAATAAACACCAAATGGCCTAATGGTGAATTAGCCTGCATCTGCCCTGTGTTGTGCCAGGCTATAATTAGTGATTTAACAGAGACAAACAAATGTTTTTAGCCAGAGCTTTTCTCAGTCAACAGATTTTTTGTTGGACATAAATTATGTGGGCTTGTCCAGCGTTGAAGGAGAATGCGCGGCTGGTGGCGATTTGTGAGGTTTTTTGTTTGTTTTGTTTTCATATTCTGCGATCTTGACTCGAAGAGACCAAAAGTCACACAAACACAGAACCAGTGAGAGCAGAGTTTGGCTCAAGCCCCAGTCTGGTTTTCTAAGTGGCACTTGAGATGTGTATGGAGAGAGGCGGATGGGTGCTTGAGATTGTTGAGGAGGAGGAGAGAGTGAACAGAGGGAGGGAGAGCGGGGGCTGGACAGAAGAAAAGAAACAGGAAGAGATGGCGTCGGATGACGTGGAATAAGTTAGTCGAGAGGAGAGGGAAAACAAAACGAGCAGTTGTGTGTCTATTTTGAAACGTGTGTCTGTGTGTGTGTGTGTGTGTGTGTGTGTGTGTGTGTGTGTGTGTGTGTGTGTGTGTGTGTGTGTGTGCGCGTGCGTATGTGGTAAAATCAATGTCAATCTATAATTTACAATCACAAGGACCTATCACTTTTTATAGGGCCTCCATCCTCGCTCATCAATATTACATCAGGACCCAGACTCTCAGTGTGTGGGAGCAGGAGGGTGAGAAAACGGCTGAGGAGAGAGAATATGGCTTTGGTCCAGTGTGTGTGTGTGTGTGTGTGTGTGTGTGTGAGAGTGTGTGTAAGGGGGTAGTGGGTGGAGGGGGAGGAGGAGGGCATCTGCTGAGGTTGTAGAAAACATCGCTTCCAGCATACACAAATGTGCAAACGCATACCCTACCTCGCATGTGTGTACGTGTGTGTCTGCATCTGTCCAACTGCTTTTGTGTGTGTGTGTGTGTGTGTGTGTGTGTGTGTGTGTGTGTGTGTGTGTGTGTGTGTGTGTGCGTGCGTGTGTATGTGTGCGAGTGTGTGAGTGTGTGTGTGTACGTGCGTGTGCTTGCCAGCTGAGTGACAGTTTAGTATTGATCTGTGGGAGGCCCTGGTGTCATTAGACCCAGTATGGACCAGCAGGCACACGTGGAGGTCAGGGCACGGAGTTTGTGCATGTGTGTGTGATTGAGTGTTTGTGTGTGTGTGTGTGTGTGTGTGTGTGTGTGTGTGTGTGTGTGTGTGTGTGTGTGTGTGTGTGTGTGTGTGTGTGTGTGTGTGGAGGAGTGGGGGACCAAGTGTTCAGTAGTGACAGGCTCAAGCCTCTGAAAGAAAATCAATCGTGTCATAAGAGGAAGGTTTCCTCAGCCTCCCTCTCCCTCTCTCTCCCCTTTTCCTCCTCCTCCTCTTCTCATCCGCTCTGCTCCTTTCTCCCCCTTTCTCCCTTTTTCCCTTTCATTCCTCTCAGCTGGGAGATCCTCTCCAGACCCTCCATTTATACCTTTACCACTCCCTTCTTCTCTGTGTCTTCCTCCGTCTTTTTGAGCAGCAAAAACCTTCCTTGCCAAAACCACACACACTTGCGCAGGAGACCACTCTCCTGGGTCAGAATGGGGGTTGCATGTGTGATGTGTGGATCAATCCGAGGGGTTATCCTGGCAAAAAGGAGCCATTAGTGACAGACCTGATCCTGGATCAGCCCTCATTAACTAAAAGGGCACAGGGGCTGTTTGTCCAGATAAAAGAAATGACCCCAAACCAGGGCCAATTAACTCAGAGGGCAGAGACTAGTTGAATTGATGGCATGCATTGTTTTGTTTAATAGAAGTTTGATTCGAAAAAGAAGCTGATTAGACTTTGCTTTATTGTGAATTTAAGCTCGTCCCTCAGTTATGTATTATTAAGGATGAGCGCACACACACTCAAACACACACACACACACACACACACACACACACACACACACACACACACACACACACACACACACACACACACACACACGCACAGGGCAAGCCTCCACCTGTTCTCCTCTCTCGCCTGAGGGGACTAGTATGGTAGATAACAGTTTGAGTGGGCCTGCTGCAAAACACTAATCAGACCTAACACTGCCTAATTAGCACAGAGTCCGCTGATTGGCTTACAGCAATAATTAACACAGGTGAGAATAATTAGCTCCCCATAGACCTGTTTGTGCGTGTGTGCGTGCGCGCCTGTGTGTGTGTGGAGGATGTTATTATGCAGTCTTGGTCCCCAGTGAGACTGAAGAGGCAGAGAGAAGAATCAAACTCATTACTGAAACCAGGCCAACCTGTGTTAGGTGCTCTGCTTTCCCACACCCAGAAAATTACCCACAGAGAGCCCTCCCATCTCTCTCTCTCTCTCTCTCTCTCTCTCTCTCTCTCTCTCCCCCCCACACTTTGCCAATGACTGCAGGTGTGTTTGAGGAATCTCACCGCAAGGTGAACCTGCTTAGATAAGATGAAACACAGACACGGGGCATCTTTTTTTGTATCATATTCTGTCACTCTGGTGCTCTTCGTCTCTGTTTTATCCCGCGCCTGGCCCTCTCGCCATCTCTCTTCAGGATGATAAGAACAAAATAGGGGAGGGGAAGAAATGTTGGCAAGCCTCGTCTCCCTCTCCATATTAAAAGCTTGAGATCATAGCCTCTCCCTCTGCATAAAAAGGTATACTGTACACTCCATGAACTACTACTTACCGCCTGGCTGTATGTAGAAGATACAGAATCAGGCTCTGCCAATGCCTCACGTTGCCTCTCTGAGAGAGAAAGATAGAAGGAGATAATGAGAACTGAGAGGGAGAGACAAAGACAAGACAAAAGGGGACATTGTTTTGTTGAGAGACTGGCCGTCGTTCATCAGTCTGTAAGCAGCATGGTGTCCTCCATCACGCTCTCCCCGGTTATTTTTTGCCAAAGTTCCGCTTCTTTGATCAAGGCAACATCACAGAGAAGAAGACAGGCACGCAGACACAGAGAGGGGGTTAATATTGGAACACAATTGACGGCTTGTCACTTTTAGCTCCGAGGCACCGACATCGCCGAGTAGTTAGTTAGGTGCCGGGGAGGGAGGTAGAGGGAGGTAACACACACACACACACACACACACACACACCTCTTAGAGCTTTTCTGTGCTAAATAAATAACAAGCGACGATGTAAATTGGTGTTTTCCTGGAGTGTGTGGCTGCTTCTGGGATGTATTTTTCATGTCAAGACATTTTAGAGTGGGTTAGGAGTGCAGGATGTATGGATAATGAATTCAACCCCCCCTCCCCGCAAAACCATGCACAAACACACAGTTTTGCTCTCATGCATACACACGGGGAAAGGGAGTCTAATATTCACCTGACCACAGGTGCATCGCAGCGTTAATGTGAGGCACATGTAGGCTGCCCCCCCGCCTCCCTCTATACACCATTGTTCTCCGCTCAGCAGGGCCCGGGGAGGTGCCGGGGGTGACATCAGCCTATAAGCATACACTAGTAGAGACACAGCACGAGAGGAAAGCTCATTGTTGGCTGACTGATCTCTAGTCTCGCACTGACAAGGCCCCCCCCTCTCCATGTTCGCTAGATTTGTTTTTTGTTGTGTTCGCTCCTGGTAAACACTTGCCTCTCAAAACGGGCTTCTACTACCTCTGTCACGCCGAGGCTGTCAGCGCAGCGCTCAGCCGCACTGTACTCCACATCACACCGAGCTGCACACATACTGTAGAGATGTATGCACGAGCTAAATGGCTGTACTCAAACGCAGCGTAAATGCATATAAGAGCTGTTAAAGCAGTGTTTATGGGATGGCATTTGCATAGTGTTCACAGCACTTTCAGCGTCCTTTCGGCTTCCCGTACACACACGTTCATAAGCTACACTTTTCCCCCTTGAATACTCTCAACATGCCTGCCTGACTAAAGAAACAAAATGAAAGAAGGTTGATTGAGACAAAACAAGGAAGGTTGTTTTTTTTCTTCATATTTCCTGTTTCAATAATTAATATGCATGAGTTTTATGGCCGCTTAAGATGCGATCAATTATTCATTAACAGCATGTTAATTGCATCCACAGTCGTGAATATTTAACCAAACACTAAATCAATGGGGTCGAATGAGCAGCAATATGGACATTTTATAAGCTTTGCCAAAATTAGGTTAGTCTTTAATGAAAACGGCAGACAGCAGATTGGTAAGGGACAAATGTGAAGGAACCGACTTCACGAAAGGAGGGAAGCAGATGTTGAGAAAGCAGACGATATGAATAAATGCAGGGTTATTTACTCATAATAGTACAGCCAGTGACTCTTAGCCTTTTCTTCTGCTTTGTCTCTTTAGTCTCACCTCCTCCTTTTTTTCAAATGGAGAGGATGTAATCTCTTCATCTGTGCCCACTGTAGCCAGCCTTTTTCGCTCTCAAAGACTCCAGACTCCTTTGTCCTGGATCTTTGTGTGCTTGTGTGTCGGTGCAGCTCTCTGTTTGTGTGTGTGTGCGCGCGTGCGCGTGTGTGCGTGTGTCACAGCGGTGTCTGGACGTTGACATTTCTCTGCTTGGATAACCATCGCGCCCTCTGTCCCTCCAGCCATGACGCAGGGTAATGTCACCTGTCAGTCTCAAACTCCTACTTACAACCGCTGTCCCCCTCAACTCCCCCACCCCACCCACATGGAACACCACCAGTCCGCCACCCTCTCACCCCGACCCTAACTGCTCCTCCTGGCCCTCACCTGGGAGACAAAAGCCTTCTACCACCGCTCCATTCCCACTGCTTTTGTCTTCCTCTCCAGTACCTCATATGACTCCATTACTAAATGTTCTTTCACTGCCTTATATCCAAATGGCAACTCACCCCTTCCTCCCCCTTACATTTGCCCCCAGGACTCCAGAATATGGAATGGGAAGACAGCTAATGTAGTGAATGGGAAAGTCAGGGGTGGGAAGTTGACTTTTTGTCTGGACCCCAGTGCGTTCTGCGCCTGTTTTCAATTACTCTCCCGGCACAGGCGGGGTGGAGGTTTATGCGTTATATGGGAATGTAATTGACTATAACTGCCCTCTTAACATTATCCAGGTGTACTAGCTGAGTGTGTGAGATTAGGCCCCGGGTCTTGGCCGTTATGGTGTGTATGGACTGTCTATGTGTGTGTGTTGTTGTTGATGTATTTATACCCTGCTGCTGTGAGGTGCTGCCCATTAGCACCGTATTTAAATCTGCCTTTTTTTCCTTGTGGGTTTCTGTGCGTGTGTGTGTGTGTGTATGTGTGTGTGTGTGTGTGTGTGTGTGTGTGTGTGTGTGTGTGTGTGTGTGTGTGTGTGTGTATGTGTGTGTGTGTGTGTGTGTGTGCGTGTGCGCACGCTCCCACTACATGTCCCTTTGTGTCGGTTTCATCATTCATCTGCCTCTGTGTGCATATAAGAGTGAGAGGGAAAGTAAAAAAGAGGCAGGATACAGATCCAGTCCGCTTCAAGGGGGGTCTGACTTTACAAGGACAAAGTCAAAATGGGTCCATTCACAAGGCTGACACACTGTGATTTGTATGTATAGTGCTGTGCAGCCTGCGGGGCACAGCCCAGGGGCTATCACAGACACCCAGGCCAGTGCACGAGCACGGGGAGGTGGTGGAGGCGTACAGGGAGTGTGTTTGTGTGTGTGTGTGTGTGTGTGTGTAGAAGGAGAGGATTGTGTGTTTGTGTGTGTGGTGGAAAAGAGAAGCATCAACAGGCTGTCAATCACACCCTGGCCACAGCCTGTCACTCCTCGATAGAGCTCGTCCGGGGGAGAATGGGAGTCCCTGGGACCCTGAGAGAATAAGGCAGGAGGTGGAGGAAGCAGGGAGGAGGTCCGTCCGTCTCAGTGACTCGGGCTTGATTTGATATTTGATACCGAGCATGTGGCATTTGAATGCAAATCTATTTTGATTGTCCCCACGTCTGATAGGGTTAAGAGGATCCTATAGGGGATATGCATGTATGCATGTGTATAAGAGAGCTGGTATTTGGAGACAAATACAAAATGATAAAGAGAATTATTCAAATGGATTATATTACTCACCAATTCACTTGCATTAGGAGTTTGTTTTTCTCTAAAAGCAATATAGAGATATTTAATTTAGAGTATATATATAAGATGATGGGTCAGAGGTTACAAAAATGTTTTGTGTAGAGAATCTTCTCCCCTTGTGGTTAAAGTAGTTATCTGGATAAACTTGTCAGTGTGTGTGTGTGTGTGTGTGTGTGTGTGTGTGTGTGTGTGTGTATACAGCATGAGCACTGCTGTGTGTCTGTTTGAAAATGTGAGCATGTGCAGGATAATTATTTCCCCTGCTAGCATTTGGAGGATTGTGTTTAAAAGCAAGTAGGCAGACAGACAGGCAGAAAGATAGACAGGCCGGTATTACTGCAGTATGGAAATGTGAGGCTCAGTTCCCTCCCAATTAGAGCAGTGACTTCTGAAATGCCATAATACCCATTAATTAGCAGGCTGCTATTTTCTCAGTGATATGGCTAATTAGTCTGCGAGGCTCTACACTATCTGGACCATTATTATTGGGTTGAAGCCATGCAAACACACTCACGTACACACACACACACACACACACACACACACACACACACACACTCTGCGGTCGAGTCGACGCGCAAACACCAGCGCACTCTTGTTCATATACATACCGTACGAGGGGGGAGAGATACACAGGCAGCGCACACTGCAACAATTTCCCACAGTTGAGTGACCCTAATTTAAGTGACGCCATTATACGCTTCGGTGGCAACATAGCACAGCATGAGAGAGATAATGGCCAAGGAGGGGATGTTGATGATCAGGTACAGACTGGCCACACTCTTCTTCAACTATATGCTTGTCACACCATGTTATTATACTCTGATAAAAACCCAGCGAAAACAGCAGCCCCGCTCGTCCCCCCCGTGAGAAACAACAGGGAGACGTTTCAACCCCCTGTAATGACTTGGCATGTGTGTGTTTGGTGCTCCCTCTGCCTCGACAGTCCATCAGTGTCTCCCACTGGACAGACAGGCCACTGACACAGCACCAAGAGGCCGGGGAACCTTTTCAATCACTCCCTCACTTTTCCCTCTATGTCAGTCGGCAGAAAGGCGTGATTGATCTGTTGTTTCTCCACGGCGGTGAAAGAGTGGAAAGAAGTTGTGTTCGGTGAAATAAAAAAAAATAAAAATAAAAAAAAAGGTCTGGCATGTGTGACAACCACTTTCATAAGTTTATTAATCATCTTCATCAATAATGCAGTCCTGGACCTGCTGTTGGTTGTCATGCAGTGTGTGTGTGTGTGTTTGCATGTATGCGTGCGAGCGAGTGTGTGTTCACACCCCTCACAGCCCGATGAACTTCATAAGTGTCCCATCACCACTTTAATCAAATTACTTATGAACCAAAATTGACAGTTTTCATTAATTATAAAGGATTATTCTAATTGCGATTCAAATTTATTCATTTAGAACAGACGGCATTCAGTAATGTTTCAGGAAATTTGCATATTAAATGGAGAGGGAAGGCCATTAGCTATGCTAATGTATGCATGATTCCTTATTTTGTGATTGGTGGGCCATATGTAGCAGGCTGGGGGTGTGCAGGTGAGGAATCTAGAAGGAGCTGTAATATGTTTGATAAACACAGAGGGATGCAAGGCCAAAACGCACACACGTGCACATGTCCGCACGCACACGCACACACACATACCAGCCAAGCCATACGTCTCTGTTCAGTATCAGTCTCCATCCGTCAAACACACACACACACACACACACACACACACACACACACACACACACACACACACACACACACACACACACACACTCTCTCTCTGTCCTCACATTTCTCTTCCACTCTCTGCTTCCATGTTGCTCCCTCAAGACCCATTGGAGGGAACAACTTTTCACCCGAGAACAAACACGGCACACTAATTAAGTTTCTGATTTCTGATCTTGCTGCATTTAGAAACATAACCTTGAGCCTGTGCACAGTCACAGTCATAGCTATGATTTAATACGGTGCTTAAATGGAACAAAAAGAAAGAACTTTTGCAAGCGGCACATTCATCCCCACAATGTATGGGGCTGGTCCCGTGTTGACACAATGCTCTTTATCAAGCTATATATAGTCGATGCATTATGCATTAAGTTTAACATGTGCTTAAATCAACACTATTCAATATGAATATCAGTCTTCAACTAAGGTAGAGAGGAGAGCAGTTAGGGTAAATGACTGCGCGGGGACGCACGCAGGCAGGCAAAGGCAAACGGTTTCTCTCACACACACACACACACTTGCGCGCGGTCACACACAGCCTTCGGCGGTGCGGCGGCGTCTACCCAGGCTGATGACAGGGCCATTATTCACTGGTCAGTCCCACGAGGGCAGGGCTTGGGCTGGACAGGGTAGCAGCGTGTCCCAGCATGGCAGGACAGCACTGAGGTGAGAGGGACCAGGACCCTTCATTACTCTCATGGTCTGGGGGCCTGGAGCTTTTCTCTCTCTTCCTCTCCCTCTTTGTCTCTGTCTCCATCAGATTAATGGGCCAGGCCCCGACAGAGGAAGTGTTTCAATCAGCACCGCCTGCCAAGCTTGTCCATCAACCAGACAGCCTCTTATTCATCATGGCTTTGATACACGCACACACACACACATACACACACCATGCAGAGATGTTTATTTGGTTGCATTTCACCCCCCCCCCCCCCCCCCCCCCCCGGTGCTGTGGTGTAAAAGCCAGGCCACAGGTATCGATGTTATCAGGCTACAAGTTGTTGAACCCAGCATTACTTTCTCCCACATGCGAGCATGCAGGCGAGATCTCATAGGCTGTCTGTCAATGCTCCTTGCACGATTTCTCAGTTGAATTTTGAATGATCCTTTTCGGATGAAATGGATGAAACACAATTGGTTAAGTGTCTCTGGGACTTCTGTCCCCAAGCTGGGATTGGAGCTCTGGCTCCGGGGGAAGCGAGGAGCGATCTCTCCCAAGTGGGGCTTCTCCCTCAGCGGCGTAGGCGCAGCGCGGATCCTCCCTGACCCAACGTCTCCCTCCTCCAGGGTCCATTTGTTCTAAGAAATATTTAACAACGGGGCACATTCAGCTGACATGACATGAGCAGATACAGACGGGGCGGAGGATGGGACGACGCACGGAGCGAGCTGGAAATGAATTTTTCAGCGCAGTGAGATGTTTTACTTGAATAAATCATGACACTTAAGATAGACATGAGGGCAATATAGAGGTGCTCGCTGTTACTTTGAGGAGTAGCACTCCAAAGGAATGGAGCAAAGTGTGCGTTGGTGTGTGTGTGTGTGTGTGTTGGTCTCACTCCCTCTGCATGTTTCTGTGTGTTCAATATGTGTTCTGCATATTTTCTTTCATGTTTTGTCTTCTTTTAGTCAATATTTGTCCTCTGATATTAGTAAGAACTGGATGTTTCACTCCCAGTAAACTGGGCCACTGCAGCCTGTTACAGCCGGGTGTCAAGGCCCAGGGCCAGGCCCAGAGACAGACCTGGTTCTGGATTATTAATGTCCCCCCCCTATGGAGGCAGGCCTCCTCCTTCACCCAGTGGCCCCTACACCCCTGGGGTCAGCCTACATGGCTCCTGGTGCAAGGCCCCCCTCATAAATCTCCCTAAATTAGTGTGTGTATGTGTGCGGGTGTATGTGCCTCCACGCTTAAACATATACTGCAGGCAGGGAGACAGGTCACCACGAAAACAAGCCAGTCAGGCTCTCTCGGTTGAAGTGTCAGTGATGCATAGCGGAAAGAGCGAAAGAGAGTTTCAGAACAGAGAGAGAATACGGGAAGTGAAACAAGGGGAGGAAAAGAAAATACACAAAACAGGAGTAGAGGTAGATATTTGATTCTCTGAGAACGCCAGACTTCACTTAAAGTTTAGTCGCCTATTTGTCACGCACTTGTCTTCCATTGTAACATTACATTTGCTTAGAAATATTTACATTTCATTCGAGCTTGCCTCTGACTTCATTAGCATCGATTTCCCGAACAAGATCTCAATGCTTAATTGCAGAAATGCAAGGCCTCCATTCCTCTACCTGCCTAGATTAGTTCAGCATGTCCCACGGTGGTAACAGGCATGGGGAAGTGCTGTTGTGTCACTTAGTTAACCCCCGAGACAAATGGCTCCCCTCCGGAGCACAGTGAATTACACACCTCATGAAGCATATTATGAGGCAGACACAGTGCTTTTCTTCTGGAGATGATCTGTGCAGCAGAGATGGATAGAGGGAGAGGAGAGGGCTGAGTTATGGCATCACCCACAGCCATTTTTACAGCGCATCGCCGTCAAAAATAGAGAAAAACAGAGAGAGGAGGGGCAAAGAATAAAGAAATGAGGCCCAAAGATGTACAGCACAGTGTGTAACAAAAGGCTGGAAAGATGAATAAACTAGAACTACAGAGGGAGAGAAAAAAAAACCACAGTTCTAAAGTTATCCATGTTACATTTGACAAGGAAAACAACTCTTTACCTCATTTGTTGCTAATGTTGGAAAATTATTAGAAAATATAACAGCATTGTCCCTCGGAGGCATCCTTGCTGTTAGCTAATCGCTTAGACAATCTTTATCACCACAGTAATAATATTTAGATGCTACAGGGATTACTTAAAAGTTGTGTTATAATTGCTTTCCTTGTTTTTTTGTTTTTTTTATGGGCAGAGGGTGATTTTGTGTTTAATTGCTCCAAAGTGACAAATAATGCCCCTTATGATATGATGCAAGTGTGAGATCATTAAATTACTACGGCGACGGGCTGCATGTGTTTATTCATTCGTTTTTTTTCCGCTGTTACAAATTTATGCCATGAGGCTTCAAGAGGCCAAGCAGTTATTTACACAAATTCACTTCCACAGCCATTCCTGGATTTGGGGGTAATTACGTGAGAGCAAAATGGTTTGATTTCATTTAATCCGGCCGGCACAGCAATTTGCAGGGGTAATATTTGTAGCTGTAGAGTCTGCAGAGTAAAACAGCTTTAAACTGGGGAGAGTCTCAAATACAAACAAGTCTGTACATTTTATCTCAATTTTTTTTAAATCTAATTAAAAGATATTAGGTCTAAAGAATATCAGCATCCGCCTTAAAACTATATGCACTATATGCAGCATTTTTATGGAATTGTAGAATGTATACAATTGCTCCTCTGGTTGTTAAAATACTCCGATTTCCAGATAATATATCGATCTGACCTCTGTGACCTTAATGGTTGCTACGGCATTGATCATATGGGTATTGTTTCACACTAGGAATTGATTAATTGTTACATTAGCATCAAAGACTATTTCTGATTTCATTCCCTATTATCTGCTTTCAAGGCGGGATTGAACTGAATCTGTTTGCCATTGTGTAAAGGAGTTGTTAGGATTCTGGTGTAGCTCATTAACAGAACTAATCGTGTTTGGATTAAATAAATATATATAGACATTTAAAGCGTTAAGGAGGAAAATAAACATCCAAATAGGATTACAGATTGGTGTGATCTTTAGGAAATGTATTGTGACAATAACCAGCAAGCTACAAAAGGCCCAGTACTCACCTCCCACCAGTCTGAGTCAGTTGTGTTGCCATTACGATTGCATGAAAAATAGTTAGCAAGTGAGAAGACAAGTGATTAAAAGCAATGAATACATGCTTTTCAATAGTGAGGGAGAACATTTGAAATTCATTTTCCAAAAGAATGGGATAACAAACCAACGTGTTGTATAAAAGAACCATAGCAGCAATATCCATTTCTGTTTTGTTCCTTGACATGCACTTTAAAATCAGTTGAAATGAACAGACGAGATGTTGTTGCTGAAGGGATACTTGAGCTCATCGCATTTGGATGTGGGAGTCAGACTGTAATAAAAGTTATCAAAGCTAACATTAGAAACGGTGCAACAATTGTGAATCTTTAAATGCACCTTCTCATTGATTAAAAAGCAAAGTAAACATGATAATAGAGAGCTGAACAGAGCAAATGAGAGAATTAAAGGCTATCGTCAGCGATCTGTCCATATTTACTGGTCAGCTGTCAATCAGATTACCCATAAATCCTTATGGTAATCTCTTTGCTGTTGCATATCAACACGGACGGCTCTTCGCCCACCCGCCCCCCTGCCGCACACCCACACTCTGTTGATCCATGTAAATGTGTGCAGCGGTGATTCCAGTCCCCCGGCTCCCGGGGAGATGAGATAGAGCACCGTGGAATCAACATGCCGCAGTTTTGTAATGTTTCCGTGCGGCTGACTCCAGACACCTTAAGTCATGTAAATAATGAATCAGATGATCCACGCGTGCTGGAGATCGAGGGGGCACACTGATATATGGCTGAGCGAACGAGGCACGCTGACTTCCTCTTACTGTCTCTTTTTTTTGCACTCAATGTCTCAGCAAAGTCTCTCGCTTCCTTTTCCTCCACCACCTCCTCCTTTCTCCAATCCAAAGTCTAATATTTAACCCCCTGATTTGGTCACCTCTGACTCTGGTGACCCCAACTTTCCTCTCCCCACTTATCCATCATCCGTCTATCATAAATGCCTCAGAGGAGGAGGACAGTTTGGGAAAGAAGCGGAGTCAATGAATTAAACAGGAGGTGCAGCGAGGAAGGTGGAGTATGTTGGACAAGTGGATGTGGTCCACAGCTGTCTGCAAGGCTGCTCTCTGACCTCGAGGAGATAAGAAAGTTGGGAGACCCTCAGCCTGTGGGGTCCAACAGCCACAGTGGGGGGAAAAAAAACAACCTCCATCTTTCTGCTTCATGAATTATTGAGATATTGGCCTACAGCTTCTAAAATATACAGGAGGATGGTCTGTCTCTCCTTGCGGATTTCACATACTCTACCTTGTCCGTCCGTCTATCTTTCCATCATTTTTCCTCTTCTCGCTTTCTAGTTCGCTTCCTTTCCTCCCTCTCTTTCTCTTTTTCCTCTCCCCCTTCTCATTCAGATTTAGCCTCTTGCGCCAGCGAGATCGTAAATCAGAACACAAACAAAGAAGAAGAAAAAAAAGAGAGAGCGGCAGAGAAAGACAGTCTGTTATTCAGATCATAAGAGGCTTTTTTCTTCTTCACTTGAAGAAGAGCGTCTACCACTAACCAGCTGTCATGCATTTAAAAGTTGTCAGGGATAAATTCACAAGTTACATCAGATGCTTGTAATGTGCACAGCAGTGTGCTGGCCCTTGAAATGAGACAGAACTCTGGTCCGGCCATTTATCTTCTTCGCTCTCTTTGTTTTTTTTTCTTTGTTTTTTTTCTTCTTCTTCTTCGAGATGAAGCAATTGTCCAAGTCACGCTGCCGCTTACTGTGTTTCTCTTGACATGCCTCTGTGTATGTATGTATGTGTGTGTGTGTGTGTGTGTGTGTGTGTGTGTGTGTGTTTGCCCGTGCGTGATTATATCTAAGGCAGTTGGCTCCAAACGCGCTGCCCAGTGCAGAATCCTAGCCATAACAAATGAACAGAGGGTAGAAAATAAGACATATGAAAGAAAAGCTGAGCAAAGGAGTGATTCTCTCTCTGGCTGTTGGAGATCTGTATTGTAAGCAGTTTCAGCTGTCAGCACTTCTTTGAGCTACCTCAAAGAGAGGAGGAGGAGGGGTGGGGACCGGGAAATGTTGTAGTTTTATTTTCCCCCTTTTGAGGAGTTCCTGTTTATTTGTACACGCCGCTGTTTATTTTCGCGGTTCATTTGATATTGTTTTTTTTTTTTTTTTTTTTTTTCTGTTCAGAGAGACAGACACTGCAGAAGGGGTGGTGGTAGAGAGACGTACAGTACTGTAGTTTCAGTTAAAGAATAAGTTGTCAGGCTTAAAGCCTTGGGGTGGGGCTAGGGAATAAATTGTCAGCCGTCCCCTTTCTGCTTTTCAGGCCTCCGGTGCTCCCATTCCCCCCTTTACTCCTCCCTCCCTCCCTCATTAAGTATTGATGTGGGTAGCCATACTTGCCATCTCAGCCTATTAATAATGCATGGCAGGTGCTGTTGATGTGGTCTCTCACACTGAGATTGAGAGAGGCAGGAATGGCAACACTGTGCTGCATAGTAGCTACAGCAAAACCTCCGTCACACGGCTCTGTAGCAGGGGGTGGGGGCTGCGTCTGCCCCGGTGAGTTTATGGCAAGCTGTGACAGCAGCTCGGAGATGGATATACAAGGTAGCATCTTACTCAATATCCCGGAGCTGTTTTTACATTGAAAACTCCCATTGTCATAAACAACTGATGGATGATGGTGGGACAGTGTGCGAGCCTTGTCTGCCACTGCTGTTTTATTAGTTTTATTTGTATCTTGTGATTTATTGAAGTAGCTCAAACTGTACTTTCAGTGACAGACAGCTGCTCTTTCACTAACTCATTTGTCTCTTCTTCTTTTTTTTCTGCATATGCAGGTTCTTCCTCAAGTTCTTCCTGAAGTGCAACCAGAACTGCCTGAAGAATGCAGGGAACCCTCGAGACATGAGGCGTTTTCAGGTTAGATGCAACCGCCTGCTTGTGTTGTAGAGGACAAACACCACATTTCCTGGGAATATTGTTCATACGTTTTATACAAAGCACCAGACATGGCAACAGCATAACCTCCCAGCATTTCTTTCACAGAGAAACAAAGCATTTATAGGATCTCTCTCACAGTAATGTTCGGTGTGCTAGCACAGCCAAAGTCAAACATAGTGGAGCATCTGGCACCCAAAGAGCCTGATATTCCCCTGAGGAGACAGTGGAGACCAAAAGCAGAGCTAAAAGGGGGGTTAATATTGGACATCCACCTGGTGGTCAGAAACACAACTCAAAATTCATGTTTTAATGTTGCTCTCTGTCACTTGGATGTAGAATAGGCAACTTTTTTCTCCATATAAACTCTCCATAGTTCTCCATATAAACTCTATAAGGCGAATATATAAGTTATATAAGTTATTCCAGAATAAAGAAAGGTTTATACAATAGAACAAGTAAAACTGTATTTCCCGAGGACTAATGTTACATCAGAAAATATTTACTCCCTTAAACCACTTTTGAGGAAGATATGAAATTGGAAGCATTCTTATGTTCCCTTCAAAATAAATGTCTGCAATCCACATAAAGATTTTACAGGAATTTATAATACAATTTAAAATATAGATCAACAACACAAACACCATATACAATTTGCAGGTGCTTGTATCAAAGTGAGACTTATTGTTGTTTCCATCTGTCCTCCCCTGTCTCAGGTGGTTGTATCGACTACGGTGAGCGTGGAGGGTCACGTCCTGGCTGTCTCCGACAACATGTTTGTGCACAACAACTCCAAACACGGGCGCCGAGCTCGACGACTGGACCCGTCGGAAGGAGCACCCTCCTACCTGGAACACGGTATTAAAAGCAGGAACAAAATACCAGGCTCTCTCTTACCGAGCTTTCTTTGTCTTCCTCACTTTCTTTCTTTCTGTTCAACTCCCCTCCCCTCCTCTCCCTCACCCTTTTCCCCTCCCTGTCTGGCTCCGCACTCAACCCCTCTTCTGTCTGCGCTCTATCCCTCTCAAACCTGCTCTCTCGCTGTCTTTCTTATCTCGCTCCTGCTTCCTCCCGGATTCTTACTTTCCTCCCTTGTAGGGTTTCCAACTCGAGCTAGAGAGGAGAGAGTGGTAGCTAGTGAGTCTCTTGTCTCTCCCTCGTGGCTTGCTCCCCCCAGGTCTCTGCCTCTGGGCCTTCTACTCTGCCTCGCATAAGCACTATGTGTCTTATGAGGTCTGTTCTGCTTAAAGCCAACACTGGCTTTATTTCCTCCGAGACCTGCTTTTATCCTCCAACCCTCCATCACTCCCCATCCCTCAGGTTTACTCCATACACACACACAAAAAGCCCACGCACACACACACCCCCGCCGCATGCACAGCCAAACCCAAACCTTTAATACTTCATAATGACATGTGCACATGATTTAGGAGCCCGCACTGATTCCCAAGTCCCTAATCCAGTTATTTTCTCATTTCGATTTCCCAGACATTGAATAAGAGAAACATATTTTTTTTTTTCTTTGAGGAAAGTCAACCTCAGGGATGATAATGACAAAAAAACTAAGAAGGGATTTACATGATGGCCCACAGTAGATTGCATTACGATTGAATGTTACGGTTAAGTCTTTCTACTGACCATTCTCCAGAGGTAAGATGGACCACTTGTTCATGCGACTGCTCACAGACGATTTAAAAAGTTCTCAAAGACGAGACATATTGGAGACGTCAGCGAGACTTGGATCTTACACAGAGCGGAGAGAACACACAGTACGCGAACATATGTTCCCTGTGTCAGAGAGATTTGTTTGGGAATTTCCTCTTCTCAGATTTTCTACTCTCCTGATGACGGCGGTTGGAAGGAGGAACAACCGGAGTAAGAGAGCAAGACAGAGGGGGGTGATGTAGGCGCAATGAGAGGAAGGGATAAAAGTGCATGATAGTATAAAGAGCAGATAAAATGAAAAGAGACAAGGCAGCGGTTTCTTTTTGTTTCCAGTGTGTGCGTGTTGAGTTTGTGTGCAGGATACACTACTTTTGGGGCCCATTTCAGGCGTTAATAGATGAGTAGTGCACGGAGTTGAACAGATGGCACCGAGGAACACCCCAAAGTATAATCCTATCACATGGATTCACGTTCCACCATCTGGTTAATCCACACACACACAAACACACATGCACATGGAGCGCACATAATATCAGCGGCTGTGAAAAGGAAGCATCTTAGGCCATGATTACAGCCACAGATTGCTGCTTGGTGAACGTTGATCTCTGCAGGCGTATCGGGGGGCTAAATATCATTCCAGCTTGTTGGGGAGGATCAACAGAACAGGGAGTCAGGCAAAGAGCAAAGGCTAGGCTGCAGGGAAAAAAAATCAGCCTAGTCTAAAGTGGATTATGCCGCTTTACAGAATTACAGCATGTCTGACAAACTGCATATCTGTTAAGGAGAGGAGATTTAGCTTGTATAAACAAGCATTTTCGCAATGCTGTTCTTTTCTTCAATCACTTCCAGTAATCTCCAATTCAATAATGCCAACTGAGAAGGTCAAAAAGCACATTGAATACCAGTTATTGAAAATGTGGTTTATTGTTGTTATTTCATGTACTTTGTCCGATAAGACACAAAGAATATGTTTTAAGAGAAAACATCGAAAGCTTAAAAAAACACATTACAGACATCCAAGCAGGGGCTGAAATGACCCCCTGTGGTCTCGCGCTCAGGGGCCGAGCGCTGCAGATACAGTAGCGACCACAGATGTACCAAACGGACAGCTGAGCAGGAGCTAAGTGTTTGGTTAATGAAGGCGGCGTATTCAGAGGACAGAGCTACTGTTGGCTCTGCTCTGCTCCCCGGTCGCGTGGCCTTTGATCAGACACTCAGCACACCTGACATTTACACGCCTGCACGCTTTGCCACGTGTCATAAAACAAGCGCACCGCCGCTGCCCTCACACAGAGGGCAGGGGTGATGTTTAATAACGGGGTGCGTATAATCACTCTGATTAGTATTCCTCGCTCGCCCCCGACCCCTGGGAGAGAGGAGAGAGGTGATGTGTGTGTGTCTGTGTGTGTGAGAGAAAGAGATGGGAAGAAGTAGAAGAAGAAGAAGTGGGGACTATACAGTATGCCAATAGCACAGACCTGTATGGGCTGTCATTAGGTTGGTTAACATCTAATATATTCTGTCTGTGACTCTTGCAGCAACCCCCAGCATCAAAGCCATCAGCCCCAGTGAAGGCTGGACCACAGGGGGCGCTACTGTCATCATCATCGGGGACAACTTCTTTGACGGCCTGCAGGTCATCTTTGGAACCATGCTGGTCTGGAGTGAGGTAAGTGTCACCACCCGGTCATCTGTGTGTGTGTGTGTGTGTGTGTGTGTGTGTGTGTGTGTGTGTGTGTGTGTGTGTGTGTGTGTGTGTGTGTGTGTGTGTGTGTGTGCGCACGCATGTGCATATGAGTGCATCCTGACCACTCATCAACAGTAGGCTTTTCTCCTATAAACCAATGGTTCCCAACCCTTTTGGCTTGTGTCGTATTTCAAACAAGGCGATTTGGACCTGTTTGGACCCTTTCTTGCAGGAGTTGTTAGCAGTTTAAACATTTTTTGTTTCTCAGATAGTTTCATTAGGAGGCTTTTTCAAGGTCTAGAGAGGTGAAACTATGCACTATTTCAAAAGGAAAAAAACTCTCAAAAAGACAGAATTATGTCACAGAATTATGTTTTCCTTACTTATTGCTTTGATCGGCTTGTCACCCTATCAAATATACAGTCTCATGGGATCCCTGGGTGGATGGGTCTGCTGGTAACGGGTGCTAAATCGATTCGTTAATTGATAGTTGATGAACAGAATATTTTTAGTAATTTCAAGTAAAATGCCATTTAGATAACATTTGCTGAGCTTCTGAAGATTTTCCAATTTTCGCAGTTCTCGTGATTATAAAAAATACTAAATGGATAATTAATAATGACAATGCTCATTAATTGCAGCCCTACTGCAAACCCATATCAAAAGTATATCAGCCTGCTTTCCAATTTCTCTCTGTAGCCAATTTTATTTGTGTCATATCTCTTTTCAGCTCCACTTTCTGTCTTCAATTATGTTAGTATCTGCCGTCTTGGAATATGTGCACACCGTACAATATGAATCTCTTTGTAAGGAGCGTCTGCCACATGACTAAAATGTAAATGTAGTGTATGTGTGAAATTGAAGGTCAGTGAGCAGCGCAGCTAAACAGCTTTGTCTTTAGTAAAGGAATAATTCTATAAAAAGCTCCTATATTATCTAGCTGAGAGGTGAGTGGGGCCAGACAATGGTGGAATGAAAGCGTAGCTAAGTGAGCAATGAAAGGGACGGTTAGAACAACACACACGCTCACACATGCACATACACGATGGCTGCTGGCAGAGGTATTGATAGCTTTTGAGCACCGCTAGCTTTGAGTGCTAGTTGACTGTAGCGTGCCGAAAACGAGCACTCAGTGAGGTCTCATCTGTGTTTTGTCTTGTTACCGTTTCCCTTCAAAGACCCTTCAATATACACACACAGACATACGTTGCGAGCAGACTCGTCAACCACACTAAGTGAGCCTTTTTAAGACACAGTGTTGCTTTAATGTGGCTAACGGCAGCTAGACAGCCGCGGCTGACAGACACAGAAACAGGGGCAGCAGAGACGAGCATATTATACGTTTGCTTATACTGCGTAATAGATGTATGCAGAGGAAGGTGTGTTTTATTCATAAACAGATAACTGCTTTTGAACCCCTCATACAGAGTCCATGTCAGCACTGATAACCATCCTAAGCCTCACAGTGACATTGCCTCGGGCTACGAGGCCACCTGAGGGCTTTTGCGCTAACACATAATTTTCAGGCTGATTATACAAAGAAAGAAAGTCAAAAGCTGTAAAAGGAGAGGTCTGAGGCGAGCCGAAAATAGTCCCCTGAGCACATGTTTAGATATAAAGTTCCATTGCATTAATCTTCATGCCCTCTCTGCCTCCCGCAGCTGATCACCCCCCATGCCATTCGTGTGCAAACTCCACCCAGACACATCCCCGGGGTGGTGGAGGTCACGCTGTCCTACAAATCCAAACAGTTCTGCAAAGGCACACCTGGACGCTTCATCTACACAGGTACTTTGCACTAACACTTACTAATGACACTAATAAACACAGCTAATGTAGCCCCAATCTACCTATCTGCTGGCTTTTCTCATGCAATTTTCTCCTGGATTCTCTCAACAATATACCTTTATAATAATGTGAATACAAACTATAATCATGTAAAAATAAACTTCACATACATTGTATTCGGACTGTGTATTTGCAATATCTGCTCAAAGTAACGTGCTGCAGTCTATAAACATTCATTCATCATTTTCTCGACCCCCGTTTCTGGAGAAAAATCTGCACGCTAAACTATTTAAAATTGAGTAACACGACTCAATAATTCAGCGCAAAAGCCTTCTGTTCAGGCGAGAAAAAGTGTTTACCCTCTTTTATGAAGCAGGTGAAGGTCGGGAGGAGGTTTAACCTTTTGATTAGTGGGATTATTGAGATTTAACCCTGTCGAAGGCGTGATTCACAAAGGAAGAGGTCCATGAAGAGAATGTGTTTTTTTGACGGCGAGTGCAGGGGCATGAATAGCTTGAGTGTTACATTGGAGCGAATCGGTGCAGAGTTATAGCCGTGCAGTGAAAAGAGCGGCAGAGAGAGTGAATGTGAAGCGGTGATTAACCAATGCGAGGCCACAGGTCCCCGGGGAGGTTGTGAATCACATAAATCTGTCTGTAATCTCAACCACTGATAGATTTAGGCCGTAAGCCCCGGCTGTGAATTGCCTACATTTGACAAAATCACAATTGAAAGAGAGCGTGTGCGTCACATCGCCGCCATGCATTTTCTGCATCTTGAGTGTGTCCTAATTACTCGACAGAATCCATAGCCATGCGTCATAATTATGATCGTGTTTGTATACTTAAGGGAAAGGCTGCGATAGGCCGTCTGTGTTTGTTTGTACGTGTGTGTGAATGTAGTCCAAGCGTACACACACACACACACACACACACATACACACACACACACACATTGACAAGTAACTGCATTACTAAGACAGAGGGCAGATGGGTGGGCAGCCTTTGCCATGCCAGAGCTGTCCAACAGCCCGCACTCTGCCAAACTCATAGAGCTGTGTGTGTATATAAGTGTCTATAGGTGTGTGTGTGTGTGTGTGTGTGTGCAGCCTTTTAATGTGCCAGACATGTGGGAACCGTATGCATAAACGCCCTATCTCTTCCCAGCCCTCCACTCTTTCCCCTTGTCACATTCACTTATTCAAAACTTGCTTCTTTGGATGAATTCATCCCCTCTCTCTCCTCGCTCTCTCCGCCTCTTGGCTTCCATGGAGGTGCATAGAAGAATCTCAACAGGTGAGGGGTAGCAAGAGGTCATCCAGTGGGAGTTGAACACACACACTGTGCTGCCGCTTGCCAAGCACTGGCACCTTCACAGTGACACAGTCAACCGTGTCGAGGCACAGATCCCAGTTCCACTCTTCACACACTTCACTTCAGCCACTGCTCTGTACCCTCAGTGGGTATTTGTACCTCTCCCTCAGCTCCTCTATCTGCCCTTTTTGACGTTTCACGTTCTCCGAGCGAGGAGGAACCTGCTCACGTTTTGGCATCTTGAATGAGAGGCAGAGAACAAACGAAGGGGATGAGCAGAGAATGTTGAGCATTAAAAAAAGCAATTGATGAGAGTGGAGAGAGGTGGGTGAGAAAGGAGGGAGAGGAGAAGGATGGAGGATTACCATGGGCCATGTTGCCCTCCTGGGTCTGTTTGGCACCAGTTTGAGCCCAGTTGCCAGTGGGTACTAATCATGGAGGATTGGCAGCACTGCGTGGCAGCTGGCAGCTAGCGTGCGCACACACACACACACACACACACATCAACACAGCCCCACACTCACAGACATGCATATACTCATATATTACATGTGCACGCACGATCACACACACACATGTGCACACTGAATTACATTGGGGACAGCTGGCATTGCTAATCAACTTCAGCTGAGGAGGGGAAAGCGAGCAGCTCACAGACCTAATTAAGTCAACACATACCCAATACTGCTGCTACCGCTACTTTGCAAACACACACACACACACACACACACACACACACACACACACACACACACACACACACACACACATAACCCATCTATAGGTTTACCCTCCTCCAACCTCCTCTGCCTGATCATTGATACTCCACAACCAACCGGCGCTGAATGGAAAAATTTCCGCCATAGTTCAGGACAGAGGAGACAAGTAGCGGACTTTTGGTGCATAGGAGATACGGAGAGAAGCTATTACAGTAATGTGTCCTCTGTCGTCTCTGAGGACTCCTCTGCCATTAGACTTCAGAAAGCTCCAATTAGACTCATCAAAGGCAATTAAGCTCTCTACTGATAAGAATAAAAGAATGTTTTTTCTTTTTTTTCTTCTCTGCTCTTCCTCTGTCTTTTTATCCCCTTATCCCCCTTCTGTTCCCCTCTCTGCCCTCTGCCTTACCCACCTCTGGGGCTGAGAGCTCTCCCTAATCTCCCTTTCTCTCCCTCTCTCCCTCCCTCCGTCTCTCCCTCTCATTATCAGGTCATTGCCCACCCCACTCTCCCCCGTCTCCCCTGAACAAATGCGTCTCCATGTTTGGTTGTGTATCACCTTTTACTGGATTGCTGTCTTTGTAACATTCATCAGAGATGCTCTCCCTTTTCTTTTCTCCATGCAATATAGAGTGATAAGACTCTCTGCCACCAGGATTCGTGTGTGCGCTTGTGTTTGTGTGTGTGTGTGTGTGACACAGGGATACTGGCCATAGATTGGGGGAGTTGATGAATCACCCTTGTCGTTCAAAAGGCAATCCCTCCCTCCTCAGTATGCAGCCTTGTCTGCTTAGTGCTTCCTCTACAGCTTCGGCTGATATTAAAAGGCTCTGCCGGCTCACATTAAGGCCGGCACCGTGCGCACCGACACGCATTTGCACACACGCACGCACAAACATTAGGGGGGGTTTTCGGCACTGAGTGCAGATTAGGTGTGTAGGAAACATCACTCAGGTGCCATGAGGAGGAGCAGGAAAAGTGAGGTAAAAGACAAAAGTCAAGAGCAGAATTTAAACCCGCTGGGATGCTGCTGAAATCTCTCTCCGTCTCTCTCCGCCTGCCTCTGTGCTCCAAATTAGTTTTAGGAGTGGTGGAAGGACTGTCAGTTGTCTGTCATTCTATTCAAAGACGTTGGAGTGAAACTCAGATGATGCCACAGTAAGTGTTGTAATCATGAACATCCTCTATAAAGTTAAGATTTATTTTAGCTTGAATTAAGCTGTTCACATACACACCTAGTGATGCAATCTGCTTGTCGCACACAACTGAAAAATATTACTCTGCTCAGATGACGCCTGAGTATTTACCGATCTGTAATATCTGATGCTGATTGTGTGGACGTCATGATGTTAGTGCAATTTGCAGAATCAGTGTAAAGATCTATCGGTAACATATACTATATATATATATATATATAACATATTCTACGTTCATATGCATATGTCCATAAGCCTACGCCTACACTCAAGCACATTCACACATTACACACACAAATGCAGCATGTAGTCATCTGGCAATAAAAGTGGGGTGCAGCCACGAGCTGGTCAATTACTCGTCCTGCTTCTATTTGTGAATGCTGTCTTTTATTGAGCTTGGGTGGAGGCCTGCTGTTGATTAAAACGGCTGGTCTCCAGCTGGAGACAGGGCCAGCTGAGATAGCTGCACACATTCACATTTACTGCACACAGTCTTAACAGTGAGGACATTCACACCTCTATTTGAGATTGAGATTAATTTTCTGCACCATGTGGCTTGTCTTCGCTCTTTAGCGCGCTCCGTTCTTATTATAGGAGCATCTGGTCCATGATGATGATGTAAATGAATTTCGAACGAAGATTATTTTACACCCCGCTGAAATGAGCGGCGTTCACCGGGGGAATGATTTCTTATGTTTTCCTATATCTTAATTCAAGCGCACATGTTTTCCTCCAGATTCCCAGAATCTGCATTCTCCCAGTGAGAAGCCGTGCTGTCATGTATTGTTAACTGTCGACGTGCACTTTTTGCAACAGATAATTAGAGCTTAGGTTGTAGCATCCACACCTCCATTGATTTGTAGAATCTCTTAGCGCCCCCCCTCCTCCTCCTTCCCTCCATCCTCTCCTCCCTCTTCTTCTTCCACAGCCTCAACCTCTCCCTTCCTTTCGGAGCAAAAAGCTCTACTCATCTGTTTTCTGCGTATGAATTTCCAGCCATGCATTAGTCTCCCTGACATGTTCAAGCGATGCTTTATTTAGCTTGTCGGATTCTGCAAATAAACGCAATCTCGTGGTTTATGGAAAAATGGATAAAAATTAGATTGTAAGGTATTGATCTGGATTGTGAGTAGTCGGTGGGGGTGTTGTGTATATATAGGTGTGTGTGTGTGTGTGTGTGTGGTGGTGATGGGGGGGAGGCAGCTCTCATCTGTGTGAGGGGTGGGGTGGGAGTGGCGGGGGGAGAAATGAAGCCGTAATTCAGGGCTATTGAACCCCCTGCCACTGGCGGCATCGATCGCAAGGCAGCGCTTATGAGATCACACCTGAGCACTGGAGACTGCAGAGGGGAGGGAAAGGGGGGTGTGGGGGGAGAGAGAGAGGGGAGAGGGGAGAGGGGAGAGGAAGGAGTGGATAGTGAGAAGGAGAGAGAGAAACAGAGGGTTGTGATATGATCAGCTCCTTACCCACTGTCTGAGGGCCTGTTAAGGTGTTAACATCAAGCCTCAGAGCCAATTACCTAACCCTGCAAGTACCATACCCACTAACACACAGTGCTGTGACTCAGGAGGAGAAGGAGACAGGGCGACTGGACACTTACGGTAGTTTCCCCTCCTCCTCCCGTGTGTTTCCAGGACGACTCCAACATGCTGACCTCTCAATCCCCCCCCCCCACCACCACCACCAACCACCTCCTACCCTTTGCCCCCCGCCCCCCCCCCCTCTTATTCCTCCCCCAAAGCTCATACGTCCAACACCCCTTCACCCTCGCCTCCTCCTCCTCCCACCCCCTCACCCCTTCATACACACTCCCCCTGCGGCTCTGTGGGTTATTATAGTGAAATATGAAGCGGTGTGGATTCTAGGCTTCATGAAATTTCCATGAGCATTGATCTGATCTGATGTGGGTGATTGCTAGGTGAATCCCTTCAGTCCATGGCTGTTGCTCATCTATTCATTTATTTATGGCAGTTATGTTTTACTGGCTTTGATTTGCTCTTCTGGAGAGCGACAGCTAAGGATTATAAATATACCTGTATAGGAAAGTGTGCTTTGAATCCTGGAGTGTACCGGCACGACACTCCTCTTTCGAGGCAGGAGAGGTTGTTTTTCTTCCAGCGCTAATTCCTGTTGGGAAATGTGAGATATTGAGCAGAGATATAGGAGCATACAATGTCATGTTAATCCCCAAAGAGACACAGCCAGGTAGTTAGTGGTGCGCATTGTCCCCCACAAACTCCTCCTCTGGTTTATGGTCCTTGAAAATGAGCAGACAATATCACTTCCACTGTCAATTACCAAAATTGTCTCTTTATTTGTAATAGGGGGTATCTGTGTATGTCTTGGGGTTTTTATGCTATTGTTCACTCGTGGCTCATTTGGCACATTGTGGAGAACTGATAAAAAATTCATCATAAAAACAAAAGCCTTTGAGACGAAAGAGAGGATGTTGTGTGGAACAATCCCCTCCTCAGACTGCGGGCCTAATCCAGGGCAAATCCTCCTTAAGGCTTTAGCGAGATCAGAGAATGGGGAAGTAATGTCAAATATTTGTCCTCAGAAATAATTCATAGTTTATTTGTTGCATGTGATCGTCTCATTGTTTTGGCTTATTTTATCAGCGGGCCAGCTGGCCTGTAATGCGTGTCATTCCTCAGAAGTTGAGCCTGCCTCTGCTATGTCTACTTTTTCCCCTCTGTTCTGTCTTTGCTTCGAGCTATTCACCTTTCCTTTCTCTCACTCTTATGGATTACTGGAACGGTCCACTGGGAGAGCTGTCCAAATGTGTCTGTGTTGCCAAAACAGAGCAACACCGATCCTCTCTCCTTTGCTCTCTTTTGGTCTGTGTGTTTCGAGCGAGCGGCTCAGGAGGAGCCATGGTGAAGTCACTAGAGGTCCAGCAGGACAGCTTGTACTCATAGCCTCTAGGGGCCTTTTTCTGGGGGCCGCCTAGTCAGCCTGGCTGCTCAGATGTGATGCGAGCAGGGCATCAGCCCTCAGGAAACGTCCAAGCTGCGGCCCACAGGGGAAACAGACGGACGGCACAGACACATACAGGCAATCTACACGCACAATGGCTCCTTTCCTTTCAGTTTTTACACACATAGAAGCACAAACACACATGTTGAAGCCACAAACTCTGTGCCGGAGCAGCATCTTATAGGTTGTAGCCCTGAAAAAGTAGACAAGACTGTTATCTATGTATATGCATTGACTCCCCAGGCAACTCACAAAGAGACACAGGGGGGTGAAAGACAGTAGAGAGAGAGAGAGAGAGAGAGTACATTAGGAATGAATTATGTGGAGAGAGCACTTATCCAACAATCCTCCTCTGAAGTGTTTGTACTATAAGCCTCAGATCTTCATTGTATTTATTCTAATGTTTAAATATTCATGGTAAATCTTCTCATATTCAATTACCGTAGCACGACCACAGCATGCCGAGAGAGTGCTTTCTCCCTGCTGCCTGAATCATCTGACTGTGTGTGTGTGTGTGTGTGTGTGTGTGTGTGTGTGTGTGTGTGTGTGTGTGTGTGTGTGTGTGTGTGAGTGTTTGCGACTGTCAGTGTGTGTGTGTGTGTGTGTGTGTGTGTGTGTGTGTGTGTGTGTGTGTGTGTGTGTGTGTGTGTGTGTGTGTGTTTAGCTTGTTCCCCGGAGCGATCAAGCCTTTGTTATATTGGAACCAGTTTCTGTAATTGCTTATATTAGTCGCTGATCAACGCAAGACCACAGGACACACACACACACACACACACACACACGCACACACTCTGCCTGATTCCTGACAGTCTTTTTATTAACCACCAAAGCAGGCGACAAAGAGAGATTCATTACATCACAGGCAAACAAAGACACACACTAGACTTAATAGAGAACACCCACATTTTCAGCGTGTTTAGTTTAATGTTGAAATATTCGTGTAAAACCGTGCTTAATTCAGTCGTTTCTCCCATAGACTCGTTCCTCCCGCTCTATCTCTCAGTTGCCGTTGAACAGTAGGTGTTTTCATCATTAAGGATCAAGCATTAAAAGTTATTTTTCTGTTTCTGTTTGTGCTTAGCGCTGAACGAGCCAACCATAGACTACGGCTTCCAGAGGTTACAGAAGGTCATCCCCAGACACCCCGGAGACCAAGAGAGATTACCCAAGGTACAGCACCTCCACTCCTGTCCTCTCCTCTCATGTGTCTGTGCTCATGCTGGTTGCCACATGCAATTATTTTCGAGGAATTTGTCTTGGTAACACAGATATGTATTGACAACTACTAGAGTTTCATAGCATGTATGAAAAGACATGGCACAAGGGCAGCATGACCTCACATACAGAGGAATGACTGTGTGCTGTACAGACAGTGAGCCATACATGTCTGACGCAGTACGCACATTAACATTTTATCATACGTTCATGGTCATTTTCTGCTCAAACAAACACTTTATTTGCGCAGCGAAACGCACAAGCAACTCTATTCATCCTTCCACTGAGTATAAGGTCATTTAGACTGGCAAAGTGGGAGAGGAAAGGGATGGATGGAGGGAGGAAAAGAGGGAGAGAGCGAGGAAAGGAGGTTGAGGGGAGAGAGAGAGGAAGAGAGAGGCAGAAGCAGGTTAGGTGATCCATCATAGCTGTCCAGTCTTACCCCCTGCTGGGTCAGTGGATCGAAGTCAACCCCGGGTGGACTTTATTACTTCCAGCGTGCACATACACAAACCAGCACACACACACACACACACACACGCTTAGAAATGCACACACACACTTCTTTGTGGCTGTGCATGCACACACACACACACACACACACTCAGTGGAGGGAAGTCACCATGAGGCAGAGATGGAGAGCTCAGGTAGATGCAGAAGGAAGATAGAGAAATCACTTGTCCTCGCTGTGTGTCATGTCTGGTTGATACAAGACTTGTCCGAGTGAGTTCTGGTCTTTAGCCTATCAACCCCCTGCATCCTTCTAAATATCTTCGTATCCATCCATCTTTTCTCCTCTCCTCCATCGCTCCATGGTGTCTCCTTCTCTTCTAAATGAACAGCGGTAGCCGGCGAGCCCGGTTGTTCATTTCAGCTCTATTGATTGGTGCCTTTATTGAGGCAATAACAGTTTGTTGACCGCACTTCTCTCAACTGTTGGCCTCAATCATCAGAGAGGGGGGCAGGAGAGGGGGCATCCACTGGCAACTTCTTGGGCTACAAATGTCCATTCATGGTCACCTTGGCAATTGCCTCTTTGTGGCTGTTCTTCAGTAAATTTTTAATCGAGATGAAATTGATTGGGAATATAATGTATTCTGTTCTAGTGGCACCTTTTTCGAGGGGGCTCTTAATGAGCCCAAACACACATTGAGCGGAGAAAAAGCGGGATATCTGCCAATGCCTGTTCTATCTCTGTATGTTGTGGTAATGATCCAGTGTCCAGCTGAACACAGCCCCCATACTGTGCTGTAGCTAATAGTCAGGCAGTCAGAGAGTATGCAGCTCAGGCACAGCCAGACTGCAGGGTGTTTAGCTAAGGCTGTGGTGGAGCTGGGGGTCTGGGGCCGGCTAATGAGTGACCGCTCCTGCCAGACGAGGCCAGACTCTGCTCTGGATCAGGTTCCCCTTCCTGTTGACGTCTCTGTGGGCCTGACTTTACGGGAAGAGACCCTGCGCCCAGGAAATGGTCTCCCCTTACAGCAGCAGAGCTAGGGAGGCAGCGCGGCGCTAACCACATTTATCTGTTTATCAGAACGACTCTGGAGCGCTGCCTAATCGCGTTTAGCTACTGGACAGATCCCTTTGCTAACGAGAGACTGATAGGTACAGACAGGGCACAGGACCACGAGAGAGTGATTAATAGAGAGAATAGGAGAGAGACGAAGAGACGAAAAGAGAAAGTAGTTTGGAGACGCAGGTGAAGAGAGGAGAGAGGAGATTAGAGACAGCGATGCACAGACAGACAGGAGGTCTGAACGAGAGAAGCAAAAAACAAAAAACATTTTTTAGATGGAGTGACTGAGGTTCACGTGTCCTCCCTGAACATCGTTACACTCCAGCTGCGGATCTGTTTGTGTCCTAATGCCCCACACTTCCCTCATTTCCCCCCTCCTCCCTCTCTTCCTCTTCCTCCTCCTCCTCCCTCTCCCTCTTCCCTCCCTCCCTTCATCCATCCATCTACCTATCTGGCAATCCCTGGGAGGCATGGGGCGTCGAGGAAAAGCAGAGAGAAGGAAGCGAGGAGCGGCGCATACATACTAAAGAACCACTTACCTTCCTAGGGCCTCTACATCTCTCAATCAAACAGAGCAGGCCTCCTCTCCGGTCTCCCCTCTTTGCGTCTCTCCCCCCTCCTCCCCCTGCCTCCCTTTCTGCCTCCCCCAGATAGTGCTAGTAATGGGAGGTTAACACAGAGGCAGCGCTCCCATTATTGAGTGAATTTAGCACCTCGGACAGCGCTCTACAATCTTTATTGCTTTGCTGACCCTCTCGTCATGTCCTGGGCGTGCTCGACAGCCTCCACATGTGCGTGGCTGAGTGTGCGGTTACGCCCGTGTGTGTGTGTGATATGAGGTCTGATTGAAAGGCGGTGTGTCACGGAACAGAGAGCACACATGCTCCAGGGCTTGTTCACAGCGAGGGATACACTCAGGAGGGTATAGCGCACAGCGTGTGTGTGCGCGAGTGGAGGAGAGGGAGGGAGAGAACGAAATGAGGGGAAGGTTGAAGGGGAGGGGGCTGCAATTTTCTGGTTGTCGCGCCTCCAGCATATATCCTGGCCCCGGCACATTAACTTTTAAAAAGGGTTTCGTAGGGCTCTAGGTGTCTACATCACACACATATAACGACTGCCTGGAGTCACACACTCATACACTCAGGAAGGGAAAAGAATAGAGGCACGGTGAGGAGAGAAAGAAGGGTAAGCGGTAGAAAACGAGCGCGGAGAACCAGCAAACGCTACGAAAGGATAAATGTTTGATGTGGGAAATACCACTTGGCGGTTTTCACCCGAGCAATGATGTTCGACATTTATCACACAAAGTGGATGTGGGGCTATTCACTTGGATCATTACCAGGGTTAATTCAGGGCAGGAGATGGGCGCATCCCCGCTGACGAGGTGACTTGTGTAGCCGTCGACCTGATGATATGTTGTGTTAAATGAGATTGATATGTGGTCATGTGTCGTAGATTCATGATCCGGCGCTGACAGTAGGGTGGAGAAGACGTAAGAAGACAGCTGACTGATAGAGAGATACAGGCTCATGTTTTATTCACAGATAACAGTATCTTACCTCTGCTCTCCCAAACTGCCCGGCTCGTAACAAAGTGCCAGGACAGCCCCATTTCTCTTCCTCTGTCTGCCTCCTTCCTCTCTTGCTCACTCTGTTCTGCATTCACAGCATAACCTAAGACGTGAAATGTAATAAAAGTGACTGAACTCTTTGAGCCGTCGCACTCGTGATCAATCCCCTTCTTTTTTCTTGCACTTGATTGTAGGAGGTGATCTTAAAGAGAGCAGCAGACCTGGTGGAGGCCTTGTACGGGATGCCTCACAATAACCAGGTAAACACTCACACCAGCACCAAACACAAACATCAATATCTTTGCCTCAAATTATGTTTGTGGTTCGGACCACTCGCGGCATCAAAGGCGGTGTCGCCGCTGGCCCGGCAGCCCCCTGCTGTGTTCGTGCACGATCCGGGACCAACAAACACACGCGCACACACACACACACACACACACTGTAGGTATAGGTCAGGGCTTTCTTTCAGCTCGTGTGTTGAGGAGGAAAAAAGGAGATGTACAATGAGAACTGAATATAGAGGGAGGAGAGGAGAATAGGGAGAGGACAGAAAGCAGACGAGGAGAAGGAGAAGTGGGATTACATCTGGAAGGAAGAGGCAGGCTGAAGATTTGATGAGTCTGTTAATGAGGCATTTCATCCATTTACTGGAACCAATCCCACCACTCCCAGTGACCACTGATAAAAAACACTTAGCCGTCTAGGTTTACATGCGCAATATCTAGAATTCTTGTGAGACCATAAAGCCTGCATCAAGGGCTTATTTTCTCTTCTCTTTCTTCTCTTCTCTGCTGCCTCTGTTGCTGACCACAGTTTTTGTTTTGTTTTTTCTCCCTCATTGTTAGGAGATGATTCTGAAACGAGCAGCAGATATCGCAGAGGCCCTCTACACAACAGTGCCACGAGGGCACAACCAGCTATCTGGCCTTGGCAGCGGCTCCGTCCACGCTGGCATGATGGCCGTAAACTCCTTCAGTGGGTCAGAGGTGGCACAAACGGCCAATCAGGGTGAGCAAAGTCATCAGGAAACAATTAAAGTCTGTTATCATGGGAAGTGTGGTGGCGGTGTGGATGATAAAGATGAGTAGTGCGATAGGGGGGTTTTATTTTTCATGTGGGAAATTCAGAGATGATTTAAGATTGTGGAACGAACTAGGAAGATTCTGAAAAAAAGGAGGAGGAGAAGGAAGAGGAGGAGGCACGGAAAGAACGAGGGCGAGAGAGTGAAGAATGGAGAAAAAGAAAGCCATGGATGGAGTACGATGGAGAAATATGAGTGGGTCCTAGGGGTGTGTATATTAGACTGGGGTCGGCCCCTGTCTGACAGAGAGAGATGTGGGCGCAGTCAGTGGTGATTCATCACATGTATCAGGGGAAGGAGAGCAGAGCGGATGGACCAGCCTCTGGATATGTCTCAATACTTCCAATGAGCTTCCTCTGTCCTTCATCTTCATCTGGTAACATGCTCAGATGTGAAGAAAACAACAGATATCAGCTGTGAGACTTCTGGCCTGCAGTTTCCAACTCATAACAGATGAGGAATGGGAATTGGTGGTACCTAATTATGAAGAAGGAGGCTTCTACGGTAGAGAAGTGCAGCCCGTGTAGCACTAGAGAGCAGAAATTCCTGATGTTCAATTCCAGCTGTTTTTTTTTCTTCTTTTTTCTCCCGTGTCAGCGCATTGGGACTGAGGTGGATATTTATAGTCTCCTTTCCATCTTGTCCCCCTTTCTGTTCGCTGCCCTTGTGGAGCATAAAGGAGAGAAAGGTCCTGTCAGGAATACTGGCTTCATTCTTTATAAATTACAGGAGAGCTGCAGAGGCCTTTTAGTGTTAATTGCCTTATCAATTGATCTAATTTTGGAGAGGAGCCAGTAAGGTTAAAGGCCTCTTGTTTTAGTAGTTGGATTGCGGCGAGTTCCCTCCCGTATCACTCTTCCTCCGCTCTGTTCATTGCTTTCTCGCTCGGCCATATGCTGTCTTAAGAGTTTTCGAGAATTTCCATTGGCTCATATTGCTATGTCCATTAGCCGCGTGGGCAAAAGAGTATTTGGCAGCGCCGCACGTTCTCGTTTTGTTTTGTCTGCCATCTGCTATACCCCTAACACCTATTCTCTCTCCGTCTCATTTTCTCTCGCTGTCCCTAGGTTTCAATAGGAATACAAGCAGTGTGTCCCCTCATGGCTATGTCCCCAGCTCAACTCCCCAGCAGAGTGGCTACAACTCCACTAGCATGAACGGCTACGCTAACTCTGGCATGGCAACCTTGGGCAACTCGCCCAACTTCCTCAATGGATCTGCCGGCAACTCGCCCTATGCTAGTGAGTAAATACACCACATCCTGGATCTGAAACAAAGAGGGAATGATGACTAAATCAAGGGGTGGAAAGTGAAAAGATTGAGTCTGAGCCTTTTGAACATACAAAGAATACGCATTTGACAGGAACTGAGAGAGGGAGGTGTGACACACAAGGGGGGAAGTCGTGCAGTTCAGCTGGCTCATCTGTTTCTTTAAGAACAGAGTCAAACGCAAATCCCCACTTTATACTTTATTGGCCAGAGGGATTAGATCACCTAGCACCCACCCCCGACACCCCCCACCACCACCTCTGCACACACACACACACACACACACACACACACACACACACACACACACACACACACACACACACACACACACACACACACACACATCCACCCTCTACATTAAAGACCCTTGATTAAATCAATAAACTAATTGCTAGAGAAGCAATTCCATTTCAGCTCTTTGATTCCTGGGTGTTAACAAGTATTTTAACAGGCTCATCGGCCCCACACAGACACTTTCAATCAATGGCCCCTCGGCCTGCCTTTGTAGGTCCAATTTTCATTAATTGATTAGTTAGGCCCCTTCATAAATGGATTATGACTTTATTGCGAGGATTTGTCAGGAAGAGCTATAAAAGCTAAGTGTTGGATAATAACAACAATAAAGGCAGAAGCAGATATCAGAGGGCAGGTGAAATACGACTCGGTTGATTGTAAAATCACTGAGGGGGAAAATGCTCTTAGTGTATTAGCAGACAAAAGACAAACCCAGGAGGATGGATGGGATGATGTCAGAGGGAGACTGGATTTGGGTTGTGAAGATAACCTTATAGTCATTTTTGCCTGTGGATGAGTCTCCCGCCCCAAAATCCAGCTAACAGCTATCTTGTAAAGCTTAAATATCGAGAAAAAAAAAATCACACAATTTCAGCTTTAAGCTTCTCTTTTAAAAATACTGAGCTGTTTTATGTGGTAAATCTTCACAAAATATAATCCAGAGCTCGAGTAATGATGTGATTTAAAGAAATGTAAAGCCTTAAGGCCTGGTCACACCACAATTTAACACAGCAACATTTAATTGAGAAATCAATCAGTGGACTTTTGTGGAACTTTAACCCTTGAATTTCCCTGAAAAATTGCACGCCGATTTGACAATGCTGAACATTGAGAGGTTAGCTTGCCAGATAATCCAAAATGGAGAAAGTTATTATTTATTAATTCTTTTTTACATTTATTATTAAGGTTATTCAACCTTTCTGCTGAAGTATCAACTTCTCCACAACAAATATATGGTTTACAGTCAATAGTCTGTATGTTACATATAAACAAAAATAAACGTATTGTCTCGTTTGCAACTGAGCAGATTTTTCTTTTTGCACTAAAATATGGCTCTTTTCCCCCTCCTAAATAAAATTTTTTTTTTAAATAAACTAGCCAGCTACATTATCTTGCCCTGTGACTATGTCACCGAGCTTCTATGAATAAAAATGTTGCAAAGGCGCCGATGCAATGAATGAGATAGCGCTGAAAACACAAAGAAGCAGTGATTATTGTCAACCAGATGTTATCAGCTCATGTGTTGGATTTTGCTCTGGGTCTTTAGTGAAATCTCTTGCATGATTATCTGTGATGAAGGTGAGAGCCTTGTTTGCCCCGAAAACATATTACGTGAACAGCACCCCCCGAGTTAGCGAGGAGATGCTTATCAAGCCGTTGCATCCCTTGAGCAACACGATGAGTCATCAAAACAGACTGATCAGAGGGGGAAAGTGCTTCGGGGTGCTTTCGGTGCAAGTTTCCAACGAAACTCATTTTTGTCTTAGCTATGGAATATATCTTTGCCAGGTGGTTGCTTAACAACAAAAAGTATCTGAGCCAGTTGATCTGAGTCCAAAATATCATCCCCCGCCATCATCCATTGACCAGTCCCTTTCTGTTCGTCCCGTCTGCCTGTCCTTTGCCCTCGGCCCTCTCTCTAACCTCGTCTCTCCCCTCTCCATCATCATCTTTCCTCCCTGTCCCTCTTCCCTGACGTGCTCCCTATGACCCCCTTAACCCCTCCTTTCCTACCCGTCTCTCTTCTCTCAGTCGTCCCCTCAAGCCCCACCATGGCCTCGTCGACCAGCCTGCCCTCCAACTGCAGCAGCTCCTCCGGCATCTTCTCCTTCTCCCCAGCCAACATGGTGTCCGCCGCCGTCAAGCAGAAGAGCGCCTTTGCCCCCGTCGTGCGACCCCAGAACTCCCCTCCCCCCACGTGCACCAGTGGTAATGGGAACAGCCTGCAAGGTAAGCTGGTGAACTGCATCATTAATTCAGAGCTACTGTTTTTACGTTGATACCGCTTCATCAAGCTTTAATCCTGCTCTTCTACACCTCCTTATGATAACAATTTTTCACTTGTACTCCCACTTCTTCCTCCGATCTTCCCTTTTCTTCCTCCTTCTCACTCCCTGTTTTTCCTTTCCCTACCCTCCTTGAACCCCTCCACTCTCCTTCCTCACTGTAGATCAGTCTTTTGTGGACTCTAGCAAGTACTCATCAAACAACTCTCTGCAGGGCCTGGCCTTCTCCTGAAGTACGTTAATTGTCTCCTTCTTGCTTCTTTACGCGCCACACTGTCCCACACCGCTCGTTTGCCCCACCAGCTCATCCTGCCCTCCCCTTACTTCTCTTTTCTGTTTTATTCGTCACTCTTGGCTCGTCAGAGAGACAGCACGCCACGCCACATGTGTTCCATTTCCTGTTTTCACTTCCTGCTTCCTGCCTGTGCTCCGGTGGGTGTCTCTGTAGGGGGTGGGGGGAGGGGTGGGGGGGTTGTTATGCCACCACAGGTCACATTTCCAACGAATGCAGCGCAGGGTCTGTTCGTCTGGGCAGGATGTTGTATGGTGTTGAGATCCTGAGAGAGAGAAATGATGGATGGGAATCTTTATCAGAGCCCCAAGCTAAGCACTTCCTCACTTCCTCTGTCGGCGTTGATGAGCCCTGACCACGGTGACCCAAAGGGCCATTGGCCACTGTGCACTGATCACACTGACACACACACACACACACACACACACACACATGCTGGCACGCACACACCATTCCGTTAATCCCAACGAGCTGGAGACACTTAGGAAATAACCAGGGAATTAGTAGATTGAAGAGAGAGGGAAATCAATAGGCAGCCAATATGTTATATGAAAAATTCCTCCCTGTGATGGCTTCTGTGTAAAAATGAAGGGGGTGAGGGGTGAGGGGGAGGTGGAAGTAAGGTGGTAGAGATGTGGATCGAGTTAAAGGGAGAGCATGATAGAAGAAGGTAAAAATGTGAATAAAGCTCAAGGCTTCCATTTCAATGTTCACGTGTCGACCGTCATTTCATCACCTCTGTCAGCCCACGTCACTGCGTCTCTGTGTCGCAGCGTTTGAATCATGCTCAACACTGCACAATGGGCTTACACAATGCAACTGCTAACAATTAACAGTGGCAGCTCTGGCATGAAGCTATTCAGAAAAGCCTGTGAAAAGTTGAATGATGCCGTCGGTGCGCGCCAAGTTAGCGGCGCAGCGGAGAAAAATGTTTTGATTTTGGGGGCCTCGGAATGAAGAGATAATGAGGGAGAGTCGTCTTTGTTCGCCAGATGCTGGAGCACATTTCTGTTATGTGACTGTTGTGATGACAGATGAAACCCAGCAATCACATGACTGACCTCTCTCTCTCTCTCTCTCTCTCTCTCTCTCTCTCTCTCTCTTCTTTCTTTCTTTCTTTCTTTACCCCCTTCCTTCTCCCCCGTCTTCCTCCTACTCTTTTTTTCCCACAAAGCAGCGATTCCCGGGATGATCGTTCCACCCATGTAGAGAATCTGGAATAGCTGGCGATTTGGGAATGTTGAGAGGAAAAGACACAGTAGCAGAGTCTGGCGAGTCTCTGTTGTGCTCCGGAGCTAAACTGAAGGAAGTCAAGATAAGACGCTGGACTCTGTAAAAACTCAGGCCTTTCCATTGGGATTTCATCTGAACGGATAGGGGAGGAGGACAAAATGGAACAATACGAACCTTTGTGATGTTATTTCCCTCTTGGTTGAATTAGTGTAGCTTCTCTGACACCGCGTTGGATGGAGTGTATAAAGACTGATAGTTTACCCACAGTGTGACACTGACCTCATGAAAAAGAGCATTTATTTATCTTTATGTTTATGGTTTGGGTTTGGGTTTGATTACTGGAGGCCCAACGCCGTCTTGCAATCCATAACTCGCACAAGCAAAGTGAAGTGTTGGTTTGGCCATGAAGTTTACGTAACCTCTGTCACAATAGAGGAGGCTTTCCTTAGCTCAGCCTGCTCACTAAAACCACATAACAACACACTGGCCAAATGGAACGAAGGTCAACAACATAAAAAATCAAAGAAATAGGGTGAAAAAAAAGTCAACCCTCAACTTTTAAAAACCATGCCTTTCTTTTTTCCCCCTGTTTGGTTTGTTTGTTTGAATTTTAATAAAACTGTGAGGATTGAGCTGTTTGCAATATGCTTTTCTGCTTGTCATGTGAAGAAAAGGTGATGATTTAGCCAAAATTGACTTTTTGTCTGAGATTTTAGCAGAGACTTAAAAAAGCCAGAGGATGTGTGCGTCCAGCCAGCACTGTACTGAAGGAGTCTAGCAAATATCAAATTAGAATAAATGCGTGATATATTTTTGTACATAAAAAAAAAATTGAATTTTTCATTTGATGTTTCTTTTCTTTTTGCGATAGCTATAGTTTGAAATGTAAACATTAAATGTCTTAAGGCAGCTTCTCAGTACAGAAGATAGATTTACTGTGTGTTGTCAATATCTCATCTGCTAAACATGACAAACATGGATTTGGATACAAAAAGGGGATTCTGTAAAATATCCTATAAATAATGTATTTATCCCTTGTATTTGTACATTTCCTCTCACCCTCGTTTAGTTGTGTTGTGTAAGTTTAATACAGTAAGTGAACATATTTCACAGTGTTTTGTTTATTATTTACTGTTGTGTCCCACTATTTAAATATGACTTTTTTTTTAATCTGTTTTTGTCTGTTTTGTATGTTTATTGTTTTGCATTGGTATACCATGCTTTAATTTGTTGATTCAAAAACATGACATTGTCTATTTTTGTATTATTTGTAAGTTAATAAAAAACTTCAGTTTTTTTTTCCTTATGAAAATGTTTATTGTATGGCAAAAAAGTAGCATCTTATTCAGAGTATTTGGTTGAAGTAGATTTTTTAAGAATATATACACACATTAATATATACTGTAAATCTATATCTTTTTGTTTGAGCTCTGAGGCTTTCAGATTGATACTGTTCTTGAACTGATAATATGCATGGGTTCTTCTCTTGAGTGACACTTTCTTTTTTTTGTGTGGAAACCAAGAGAACTAAGAAATTGCTCTAGGTTTTTCTTTCTTTGAGTTCCTCTTTTCCCCCCCTCTGTTCTTTCTTTTCCTACGTTATTTATGCCTGCTTACATACTGTATCTATATACTCTTTCTTTTTTTCTGTCACTGTAATCTTTACCAGCAGTCTAGATGCCTTAACAATGCAAACCCATTCTTCATTCAATCACATGTACAGTTTTCTACCCTCACCACAATTGTCTATTGCCACAGAGGAATTCATGGGAACTTGGGGACAAAGCACAAACCCGCTGTGTTTGGTGGTGAAGCCAGACGAGAATACAAAGAGCCATAATTCAACAATCACATCCCCCCCCCCCCCCCCCAACCCCCCGATGTACTATAATACTACAGCAATGGCACGCTTTGAAGGACAGTCGACGCTGAGAGGCCTGTCTCAGCTGTGCTCGTTGCACTTTAGTGTTCACAGGAACACTTTGTCTTTTTTTCCGTAGCGATTATGTAGCCTTTATTCCGATTAATGAAATCATTTCAACCGCATGTTGGTAATATTTCTCATCAGCCACAGGATCACAACAGTGTGACACCACAGAGCTGTTTTCATCGTAGTACAAAGGGGGCGCACAGTGAAGACGAACACTGTCACAGCACAATTTTAATCTCACACATGGAGCCGTAGGTCTGACTCCGGCATCCGACAGTCGATCCCCTGGTCCTTCCCTCCATGTATTAGCCTTTGGACATTACAGCTTCATTACAAGCTAAACACAACAAGAACAAGTGAGGAAGCATGAAAGGGAGCTCCTTGGCCTCTCAGCCATTTCTGTAGTCTTTTCTTTGTGTCTGCCGTGTGTCTTCAAGCTGTTGCTGGACAGAGAATAGGGCTTTTCTCTCTGCTTTTCTTTTCTAGAGCCTGGTTTTGTTAAGTGGGTAGAAAGGACCGTTTTAACAGAGGCGCCTGCTGACAGACGAGTGTTTTTCAGGCACTTGTGTGCCTGTGCTGGTCGGGGCCGGGGCGAGAGGGGCCGCACCGTATCTGTTTCAAATGAACTACAGAGGTCTGTTGTCATACAATGGCTTCTTTGTAAGCAAAGTTCCATCCTGATTATGAATATTGGTAATGGGTGACAACGTTTTGTATTTAGGTAACAAACAACAAAAAAAGATGCAAACCAAATAGCTGGTGTCTATTTTTCCCTCTGTTTTGTCTCTGACTGCAAATACACTGAACAGCTCTATGATATAAGGGAAGAAAAAAAAATCTACTGTATAGATTGTTATTGTTTTTGATGAAAATTGAGCTGTAAGATAACTTTTGGACTCTCACAATGTTGAATTAAAGTTACCTCTTGTCTGTGACTTTGTCAGTTGTCATTTTATTATTTAGAAATATGCCACGTTTGGGATTTCTGTGACACGATCATCAAACATGAACTTTGATTCACTCAATTCAGTGAGATTTACATTTTTGGGACTTTCTGATCTTTTTTTAATTGAATCCGTCATCTTCAAATAGTTGTCAGGCGGTTCACTAATACTAGAGAAGACCTGGCCAACACTAATAGGTCAGAAACAGGCCTGCATACCCCCTCCTCCTTTCTCTAATGAATCTAATTCATTAATGCATTACTGATGGCATGGTGAACATGGTTAGCCTGACAAGTTTCCTCCTAAACATATTAGTTAATGATGATTCCGAGGTTATTAATTGCGAACGCACCAGCCCACCATAATTGAGTCATCATTTGCATACCCGGTCATCAGCAGAAAATTAATTTATTTTTTATTTTTTGCATATCTAATTTAGGGGTCTGCGATTGGATTAGCTTGAGAAAACAGCGGATCCCAGGATTCTGCTGACCTCAAAGTGTTCCAGGGTCTCCACGGTAACTGGAGGCTTCCGCAATGCCGATGGGAGGCGGGGGAGCGGGGGGAGAGAGAGAGAGAGAGAGAGAGAGAGACGACCTGGAAGTACTGATGAAATAAGAACTCGTAAACACTGTGTGCTTGTGTGTGTTTGCCTCCTTAATTGCCCAAAGGTTTGTAACTGCACAGGGCTTTTTCTCCCACATATCTAATAACAGAGTTGATAGTTTGCTGACAAACAGTAAAGTGGGTTGTAGTGTGCACGGTTTAGCAGTAAGAGGTGGGATATTGAATTATGGAGGTTACACACTCAGTGCGGGAGAAAATGAGTCCTGGAGCCTAATGTTTTTGATTAGCGAGCCGAGCACCGCGGCCATGTTACTGCACCGCGCGGCTCCAGGGATTCCGCTTTCCCCAAATGCAGCTTGCAGTGCAACACACACACACACACACGTTCACACACACTCATAAATCATAAGTGCACGCAGACAAAAGGTGAACCTATTTTGCTCTTTATTTCCAGCAGCTTTTCGGGCCCAGATAGACTGGTCAGTGTGGGAGGAGGACAATGGGAGTGGGAGGCCGAGGGCAGCGTGGAGCCAGCAGACCTCTGGAGACATAACATTAGACACTATTCCTGGGGAACTACGGGCCTACTCCTCTGGATACAGAAGAGCCTTCACACATCAGGAGCTTCTGTGCTACTAGTATCCTAATGAAATATATTAATGCACATATTCCTCACCATCTCGCTCTCCTCCTCCTCCCATTTCTCATTCTCCTCCCTGCATGGACACATGAAGGGAGGAAGAGCAGAGAGGCGTGTTTGAAAAAAAAAAAACAGGAGTCCCCATGGGGATCCCGCATAAAGAAAGGAAAGGAAAAGAAACGGAGAGGAGAGAGGAAGTGAGTGGAAGGGGGGTTCAATATGGAGGCAGACCCAGACAGTGAGCAAAAGACAAGGAGAGGAGAGATGAATATTAATAATATTCTACGTTGGAAAATAGTCACAATGGACATCATAGAGAGATGAAGGGAGGCAATGGGAAGTTCCATTCCAGGCCTTGCTTAATATGTGTGCGCGCGTGTGTGTGTGTCTGCAGGTGCACACTCTCTGCATCGGTGTATGCGTGAACACGCCTGCCAGCAAGACGAAGCATATTTGAGTGCATGCGTACCCTAGAACGAGTATGCACTCACATTCAGGTTTGCGCTCTCGCTCACGAGGGTGTGTGGTCGTTTCCCACAGTAATTATCCCGACGACTGTGGGTGTCTGTCTATGATCTGTGTGGTACCTGTCAGAGGGAGCCCAGCAGAGCCCGTGCTTTATATTCCCTGTAATTGCTGCTGCTAATTTGCTGTGCGTTGGTCTAATGAGTAGGGAGGTGAGGGGCTGGGGTATGTAATGGATGTTAGAGAGATAGCGATAGAGAGATGGATTTCACCACTGCCGGCAGAGAGAGAGAAGGGAGAAGGGGGGGAGGCCGGCGAACTGCGTGTGTTAAGCAAGCATGTAGAACACTTATCTTTATTGTTCTACTGAAATGAAAAAAAAAACACAAAAGATAAACTATTTGCCCCCCCTCTCGCTCTCTCTATCTCCATCTCTCTATCTCTCTCCCTTTCCATCCTCCCCTCAGCTGACAGTACAGTGGCGACTGCAACGAGCACATTAGAAAAGCTTTTTGTTATGTTCATTAATGATAAAAGCAAATTCATAAATAATATAGATTATTTATGCCATTTATTCACATGCTAATTAGAGCTAGAAGCAGATACCTCAGAGAGATGGCCTTTTTTTTTCTCCCCCCCCCCACTCTTCTGTTCCAGTGCAACCAGATAGACCGACTGACATTCAGACAGAGGCAGAGACAGACCCATATTAATGTCATTCACACTTTGAAGCACCAATGGTATCTTGTGATGGGGACACGTCCACCCTTCATTTCTCCCTAATGAGGTCATGATAGAGGCCAGTGGTTTTCTGCACACACACTCCCCCTCTGCCTTTACTCTCGGCGCGCTCTTGACGAGCGCTGGATTGACAGGGTCGTCTTTGATTGATGCACCGCGGTTCCTCCACATGTTCTAAAGCTCAGTCATTTAATTATGTTTCCTAAGCATCATTAAGTACTATTATATTCGATCATATTCTAATGAGAGAGGTGGCCAGTCGCAGGACAAGCTAATTGGCGATTAATGTTGTGTATCAGTGAGAGACAATGCAAGATTGGCCGTTTAATGGCACAACACTGTATTTAAGTGCTGAATATGTAAAAACACAAACAGAGGGGGTGAATTAGGCGAGCCGTGATTGAAATCAAAATAGATATCGGCTCTTAAAGGTCTAATCTCTCTTGGCCTTACACGCCACCTGGCTCCCCTCCCATCTACAAACACACAATTCCTGCATTATTCTGAATTGTTCACCTCTTGACCACATTACACACACTTACTCAGATAATGCTGGAAACCGTCTCCGCAGGCATAACTCACCTGCTCCTCCAGATTAACCGCTAACTCAGTATTGATGCACTGCTTCGCAGGTACGTTCGCACATGAGAGCAGCACACACACACACACACACACACACACAACACAGAATACAGACACAAACATCCTCATCTGGTATTGACATGCCGCGCGGCTGTAGGTGTTTCCATTTAAGGTCAGTCGATTGCCTTAAGTATGTAATGTTAGGAGGGGGGTCCGTAAACATGTCAAATTAGCAGTAATGAATGACCAGGCACCGGCAGAAGGAACTGTCAGGGTGCACGCCCAGGACAATACATTACCCTGAGTTATCCAAGTCTGCCCTCCTCCAAACACACACACACACACACACACAAAGTAGTGGGACCCATTCAGCGGTCACACACTCTGCTTTAATGGGCTGTATGGCTGATTGGTGTCCAAGCGATGAAAAAAAGAAAAAAGAAAGACTGGAAGTAGACACAGCGTTGGAGTATGGAAAGTTCAGGGGTAAAAAAATATACTTAAAACAAAGTCAAAAGATTGACGGACACGACCACGACGGAAAAAAAAGTATGAAAATAGATAGAGAGAGAGATAGAGGACCAAGCGAGAGGGAGAGAAAACAAACTGGGGTATTTATTTTTTCTTCTTAGTGTTGAAACAGGAAAAAGACCTCTGGTTTAATAAACCATGAATCCTTTCACAGAGGGTTTGTATGTTATTCTTCGGAGAAACAGATATGTGGGTAGGGAAGGGGAGACAGACAGAGAGATAGAGAGAGAGAGAGAAGCAGAGAGCAGTGAGGGGGGAAAAAAAGAAAAAAAGAGATGCTCTGCAACCATATGAATTTCTCCCTCTCACCAACACACACACACATACACACACATACACATACACACACACACACACACACCCCTCAGCCCACTTCCAGGCTGTATGTTAGTTTTGGGTTGGAAGTGTGTGGGATGAAGGGTGGGGGGCACATATCCTCCTCAGTCCAGCCTGAGAGAGAATGAGCATAAATGAGAAGTAAAAGATATACTTCACATCTGTAAATGATTAAATCCTTCTCCTCTTCCCCTCGACGTTTGACAGTTTGTGAAAATAACTCAGCAACACAGTCGGCCCACCACCACAACAACGCATGTACATCGGTAATGTGGCGCATGCATAAGCAGAACGAAACTGTCCACTTACGAGTTCTTGAGCGTGTTTCTACTGTGCGCCGTGGATACAGTGATAAATAAACATGTACACAAACATGAACTCACTGTCTCTGTATGTTGTCTCCTTGCCTCCCGCTTCCTCCTCCCCCCTCTCCTCTCCTCTCTCTCCCTCTCCCTCTCCTTCCTGTAACAAAGGTTACATTGATCATGTTTCTAAAAGAGACTCTGTATTTCCACATGGCCCTGCCTCTAATATGTTTTTCTTGGCAGGTCGGACTTCTACTTTTGTCATTCACTCAGCATATTTTAACAAATTAGAAACATTAGAAACCAGGATCGCGGCAATGTTTTGGTTCGGTTTCGAAACTCTTACGGTCCCCACAATTATATTTCAAAACACAGGCGAATTGTTTGACAGCCGAGCAGGAATAAAACCCTAAAACAACTTTTTCATTAGAAACACATGCTCTAGCAATTATAACCTAGCATTATGTTAATGTAAGTTTGCACCGGTTCATTTGTTGTCGCGTGAACGCTGACGCCGCGCGAGTGTGTGTGTGCTCCTGCGCTCACACGTGCGTGCCCTTAGACGTGTGAGGGTGTGTGAGTGACCGCGCAGTTGCCTGTGTGTGTCTGTGTAAGGGACAAAGGGACACAGTGCTCCACATAACAGCATTACAGATGGCTGTTGTGAGTGGTTGTGACAGTGAAAGCGAGTGGGTTCCCACTCCATACAGATGTACTCTGAGTGACCTTACAAACACAGTGGAACTAAAACAGGCCCCCCTACCTCTCGCTCTCACTCTGGCACACACTGTCAATTCTCGCTCAGCCCTTGCGGGGCACTAAAAGTTGTTTCCTGAGCCAGGAATACATCAAGGGCCAAGAATATATAAGCAGGGAGCAGCAGAGATGCATAGCTAGGGTCCAGGAAAGCATAACTTGGACTAAGTAAATATGGGACTGAAGGATTAGTAGCTTTTGCCACCTATAAAAGCAAGACAGGTATGCCAGCCTGAGTTAACGACCACATGCTATGACTTTACCCGGGATTGTTTTACCAACGAGCTGCTGTGGACAAAAAGGACATTTCAACAGGTCCACTTTATGGAGGAAAAGGGGGGGGAAACTAGAAATGACTTTACTTAGCTGAACAATCAGCCCTTTCCTTTCACTGAATCAGGGACTGTACAAAAATTACAGGAGAGAGGGGGATCCTTGTCCTGCCTGGCATTCTTTCTTCTTCTTCTCTTGGACCCTCCCTTTGAGTGAGGGGAAAATTGCAGCCAACTACCCTGGATATCTAAAAAAATATGTAAAAGTACTACATTAGTACAATGCATTTGACCATCGACAAAGAGCAGCATGTTTTTTATTTTATTTTGGCTAGGCAACCACTGAATTAGCCTTTTACGCTACCTAGTTACACCCTACAGTTATAATTAATGAAAACATACCATACCCAAAATCTCAAGTACTGCAATAAATTGTCTCTAGAGCTGACAAACGTGAAGCACTCAGCAAAGCAAAAGCAGCACGTAAAATGCTTGACTCTCATCGAAAGAAAATGTACAAACGGTCTCCCCAGGCTACTAAAAAGCGCTCTGCCTGATCGGGGCTTAAAGCCTTTTGTGGCTCCGGAGGGAGCGGCACAACGTCTGATAAAATGCCTCAAGTGATGTCACTGGGGGTGTGGAGTTAAAATGAAGGGATCTCACCAGAACTATTCCTGCTCCTCATCTCTGCCTGCTTGCGGCTACATTAGCTGCTACTAGCTTACGCCAGAACAATGCACCCAATCAAAGGACCATGGCTGTATTCAAAACCACACTCATACTACCAGTAACTTCTGATTTGAGCAACATGTACAGTATCATGAAGTTTGCAGTATGCACACCATGCAAAATCTGCAGTACGTGCTGATTTGGAAAAACTCTCAATGATCATGATGCATCACACCATTTTACCTCGCCTACTGTGTCCCACAATGCAAAGTGTTATAACGGTGCAGTCTTGGGTCAGAACAACTAGAAGCTCGGCAAAGCCACAAACTAGCGCGACAGCAAGCTAGCATCTGCCGGGGATGCACATATGCAGTCTAAGAAAATTGAAAATTGTCTCGTAGAAAATGAGGCTTTTATCTTCCTGTTGACAGTGTGTTTAAATATCACAACACAAATGTCCTGAATCAAATTGCCAGTTGACCCTCACAGAGCAGCTACAGAGCAGCAGGCAGTGACGAGGGAAGAGTACAACATGACCCTCTATTAACATTAATTAATAAACTGACTCTCTTATATTTGTATAGCATTCAACTTTTTTCTTGCTGTAGCATTTTGTTAAGCCATGTTTTATGTAGGCCAACAGTTTCCCCCCATGGATGATCTCTTGTCTCTTGTCATGAGCTGTTGAAATACATTCTTTATGGGGTGGGGGAAATAAACCATGTTGTATCTTATAAGAGAAAAAAGCATAGGTGAAAGCTCAATAAGTAGTAGTTTTTAATAATATTGCAATAGCTGTATACGTTCTCTCTGTGTGTGTGTGTGTGTTTGTGTGTGTGTGTGTGTGTGTGTGTGTGTGTGTGTGTGTGTGTGTGTGTGTGTGTGTGTGTGTGTGTGTGTGTGTTGTGAGAGCTCGTTTTAAGGCTAAGCCTGGCCTAACCTTCTGAAAAATACATTGATTTAATAGTTTCATATGCAGTAGGCGGTTTGGAAACAGCAAATATCTCTGTATGGAGGTGAGCATGGTTAATTGGCATTCAGTTGCAGGAGAGAGAGAGAGAGGCGTGAGGATGGCTCTTGAGAGCAGTGCCAGGTGAGGTGATTGGCACAGTTAGCGCTTGTTGACTAATTCTATTCTCCTTATACGATCCAACAGCCATGTCGGCCCGTGAGATATTGTTTGCTGAACTGTGTTGGAAACTTTGGGTGTTAAAGTTGTGTTTTTATGTTAGAAGTATGAACACACACGATTGTTGTCCTCTGCATGTGGTCACACACAAAAGCCATGAAACTTACAATAAATCTCACAAGGGACGACTGAAAATAAACATAATTGTGGAATGAGAAAAAAGTTTAAAGACCCCCCCTACTCTTCCAGAAATTATGACTACCATCCTTTCAGCAAAAAAGAAAAAAATGCGTTACCACATTTCTGCCCACCCTAATAGCTTTCGTATACAGTCATATGCTTTGCCTGCCTGTCTTTCAAAAGCAAATGTATTTATAAAGGGTCTGTCTTCGAACATTCCTCTGCTTTCTGTGATGTTGAAGCTGATTTTGATTTTTGTCTTTGCTTGCTCATTCTTTTATTCCTCCTCTGAGCCAGCTCTTTTCTGGTGGTGGATTGTGAAACAACAAGAACGTTTTTTATTCTCGTGCGGTCTCACCCACAACATTTGTTTCCAATTTGACAGATTCTGGAACAGAAATTCTTGGGAGAGAAAACGGTGGTTGCATGATGGTTCAAAAATAAGCTCTCCACCTATCCCTCAAATCTCTCCCCTGTTGCGCTACAGGGCTCTCTCTCTCCTGTACTTCCTTCACCCCCCTCTCCTCTTTCCTCTGTTGGTTTAAGTCCAAACAAAGTCACCTCATCTTGTATTGTGGGAGAGATTGTAAAGTTTTCATTGAGCCCATGTGGAAGCAATTTAACTGTAATCTCCAGTAATTGTGACTGTAACACAGAAACAGGCTGGAACAGATTGGCCTCGTATTTTTCTTCAGGGTCACTATGGGCTTATCTCAATATTTAGCGTCTTGCCTGATTGAGTTATCATATCACATTTGCTGTTAAGAGCTGAGTGATGTCAACAAACGTAACAAGAGAGCCCAAAATGTTGCTTTAAATCGCAAAGAGGAAGGTTCCTGTTTGAAGAAAGCACACACGTCAATGTCAGCGCAACCCTCCGAGACCTGACTTTTTTTTAAATGCATGACATTTAAGAGCGCTGCAGAGATGTGAAACAAAAATGCTGTCAAAAAACCCCCACCATTATAGTGTGACCTATCCTAGATCTGAACCCAGTTTCCCCCCGACCCATGTCACACACACACCCTCTCTTACTTTCACACACACACTGAAGTCAAGAGCACTCTGCTCAGTTGCTGGCGAGGTGCAAATGGTTTGTCTCTACGCCTCACTGACCCAACGCTGCTCCTTCACCTCCTCTCTCCTCTGTCTGCTCCTTCTTGACTCTGTCCATCAATGCTCCACCTCGCTCACCCCTCTCTCCTTTGCACTTTTGTCCCAGCGTCCTTCTTTCTCCTCTCTCCCCCCATAATTTGTCTCTTTGTCCTCTGTTCATCATACTTTCCATTTTTTCCCGACTTGCGATTGGTTTTGTCTCTGCCTCGTCTGCCCCGTGGCCCTCACTCACACACCGCGATGAATGAGTAATCTTGTTGCATTGTACTCAGCCATCCTTGTCCATGTTCGATAATGGCTCATTTGATTCTTTCCTACCAGTGTTCAGTAGATGGCAGAGACTGAGAGCTGGAGGCCATGCAGTTATCATAAAGGGCATGTCAACTGCGAAGCCACAAAGCCTACAAGTGATTAAAACCCTTCAACTCAGGGTTACTCCATCACAATCATTAGTCTTTTCTTGTCCTACCTTGTGGCTGTAAAATCCACAGAGCCTTACCCTCCTTGTCCGTTAATAATATTCACTCTGCCTCTGATACATTAGCCAGTGAATGATAGGCCAAAGCCCTGGCCTAATTGCTTTCTTCTTGTAAAGTCTCAATTCATTTTTGCTGAGGAGACACAGAAGATGTGTGCCGGCACACATAGACGCACACGCAGAACCCGGCGCGCACACACTTTCACGCACTCACACTTCCCCACCTTCCCACTGCTGTTTTATGATGGATGGGGCAGAGGATGCATGGGGGAGGAGGGGAGAGAGACTATAGGACTGCATGTGTGTGTGTGTGTGTGTGTGTGTGTGTGTGTGTGTGTGTGTGTGTGTGTGTGTGTGTGTGTGTGTGTGTGTGTGTGTGTGTGCGCACGAGCCACGTGAGAGAGAGAGAGGGAAAGAGAGGGAAAGAGAGAGAGAGAGAGAGAGAAGCCTAGCTGAGAAGCTCTGATTAACGACACAGAGAAGGGGTCCCAGAGGAGCTGGGGGAAGAGCAAAACTATCTAGGGCCAGCTGAGAGGGAGAGAGAGAGAGAGAGAGAGAGAGAGAGAGAGAGAGAGAGAGAGGGAGTGTGCGAGAGAAAAAGAGAGCGAGAGAAAGGGCACAAAAAACAGAGGTAGAAAGTGGGGGGCGGGGTAAGGATTTTTTCTTTTACGTTTTTCTTATACGTTTCATTAAAACAGACTCACAAACTCTGCATATCCATCATTATCATCTGCAAATCGGAGTGCGAGCTTCATCCCCGTTAGCCTTGCTGCTACGCAACGCATTTATTCTCCTCTACCTTTACGACACGCACCCTTCAGATCAAATCTCCTCGCTTTACCGCCCCTCACGATGCTGGAGCCCCGTATCTCGGGCTTCTGTCCACAGCGCTGTCAGAAGGGGAAACAGGGTGTGTGTTGCCAGAGCGCAGGCCATCACCTCTCCCTGATTGCACATGAGAGTAGAGGTAATGGGAGTGTAATAGCACCATAAGTACCCTGCTCTCACTGACACTGGCTGTATAGCATTACCCCTTGGTCTGACTGTGTGGCAGAGTGTGTGGATCCGTGGATGAGGGGGTGTATGCATTGGCATATGTGCAAAGTTTTTCTTGTGTGTATGTGTCAATCCACTTGTCTGCTGTGGATAAGTGTGGATGTGTGTGTGTATCTGCTGAAAGACTGAGGTTTGAGTGTGTTGTGTTTTCCCTGAGGGTCGTCTGAGCCGAGGCGATCAAAGAGAGAGATGGAGGTTAACTGACCAGACCTGAGAACCTCCACAGAAGGACCTGAGGGACTCCTCTCTGTTAGCCCAGGTACCAATCATCTGACACACACACACACACACACACACACACACACACACACACACAATCAGTGGAGCGGCGAGTGTAGGGGGCAGTTTGAGTGATCCAGAGGGATTTAAAGATCTGTAAGGCCCAAACTAACTTTGTCACTTCACTCATGCAGCCATAGCCTTTCACACAGTATCCATTACCTCAGATGCGTTCTCTACAAAACATCAAATAGCTTTATCCCAACTCCTACCCCGGTGCTTTCACAGAGGGAGAGATGCCTTGCACTGATATGGAAGTCCTGTAAAGTGAGTATAAGTTATATAGCAAGGGTCCCAGGAGAGAGACTCGGTGACTAGTCTCATACTAGAAAGTTAGACTGCATTCCTGAGTAGCTCAAAGTAACGAATCCCACTGAAGGACTGAGACTTCTGCTGGAAGTTAAGCTGGAAGTTGTGTTGTCAAAAAGGGAAAGGGAGAAAAAGAACAAGCGTGTTCAAGTGTGTGAACGTGTGTGTGCAAGCGTGCAAATGTGGAAGTGCGTAAGTTGCAAGAATGGGTGTGCAAATGTGCGTGGGTCTGAGCTTGTGTGTGTGTGTGTGTGTGTGTGTGTGTCGCTGTTTGAAAATGAATGAGAGATAATCATCACAGGCAGCTGCTGTGGTGAAGAGAGACGACCAGCACCAGCTAGATGCTGCAGGGAAGTTTCCTTGAAAACAACACTGAATACTTGTTGATTCCACGGGTGCTTACATCTATTACATATTATTGCAGATATGAAAATACAAAAAAAATGAGCAGGGGCTTTAATTCCAAACAGCCTGTCATATAGAAATTCCCATTACAGTGTTGAGGGGCTATTCAGATAATTTGCTTCAGTAAAAGTAATAATATAACAATGTAAATGTACTCAATCAGAAGTAAATTATATACTTGCAGCAAAAAATCCTGAAGTATTAAAAAGAAATGTACTTTTAATGCAGAATGGCCCATGTTATATACCACAACGTGCTTAGCAGTGTTTTAAATGAAAGGCTTGTAGTACTTTATATTTATCTTCTGGTCAACAAATCCCCTCAAACAAACCAAATCAACAATTAATTTATCCTGCTCACAAATTTGATATGATGTGTCTTATTCTTCTGTGCCATCGGCTTCCATTGTTGACCAAATATTATCAAAAACTAATCAATGAGCCGCACTGCCGCACCAGATGACACGTTCCTTCATTATGAACATGGGCACTGTAGTTTATTTTGGAGTCCATCCACATACACCGTCCTGCTGCTCACTACTCACTAGCTCACCAAATGTGGATTAATCAACAAATGCATTATTTACTTCTGTTAGAGTAGCATTTGCAGAAATGTACAGCGCTAAACTTTTTGAGGAAATTACTGAGTCTGTTTAAAAAATAAACTACACAATTTATGACCTGCTTTGTAGATGTCTTCAACAGGAAGCAATGGTCATTGATTCTCAGCAACAAAACAAATCCAGATTCTAATTACAATTCTAGATGTTTTCACTCTTACATGTACTATGGTTTGCTGACTTTACTGCTATTAAACACACTATTCACTCTTCATTTGAGACAGTACCATTTTGGTTTAAATGACTAGTCATGAGTACTGTATCCTTGTCATTTTAACTTGAATTGCTCTTTTATAGTTCATATTGTTACTTCTACTTTTATTGTATACACTTCTAATCATTTATTTCCTATCTTTTTTTGTATTTATCTGCACTTTTCGTCCGTCCTTGTGTTGCTTCAACACTTGAATTTCCCCTCTGGGGATAAAAAAAAAAGCGTGTCTCATCTCATCTCATTTCCACCTATCTTATCATAGCCTCCTCCTGGCTGGATCATCTTTGCCTCGATGTTTTTCCCCAAGAATTCACAACAAAGAATGTTTTTCGTGTATCAAAGTAATAAATCATACAAATAGGTCTGCCACCACACGCTCTCTCCTTTAAAAGTGATGGGAGCAGTCGTTTGAGACAGAAGTTACAGTAAAACCCTAACCCTTTACTCACACACTTCCCAAACCTGGCCAATCGTTGCAGAAAATGTTGGACTGTTTTCCTGTTTTGGAACGTGCCAAAAATTGACACAGCATCCCCTATTCAAAAGAGTTAAATGCTGGTTAAGTAGGCGTAAAAAAAAAATTGCATTACTTTTTTCAGTGTGTGAGAGACGGGAAAAAGGATGACACGCAGCAAAAGACTCTTGGCCAGACTGGAACCTAGGCGGCTGCCGTAAAGACTCAGTCTTAATGAGGATACCAGGGCGCCCCAAGGTGGGCTAATTTTAACGTTGCATACTGTTGGATCGTTTAAGCCATTATAGGCTAATGCAGCTAATCATGTTTTATACACACAATCTTAATCTACAAGCATGCTACAGCTGAAATGACCAAGTAAAATACACGTAACTCAAACTGCACTTAAGCACAGTATTTGTTTAAATACATGTGTTTGCTTACTTTCCATCACTGCTGCAGTGTAGCTTTACCGTTGTTGTTCTGTACAGTATGCTGTATTTCCTGTATGTGAGGAATGGTCAACTGTCCTTTCCGTGGTATAAACAAAGTATATCCTCTTCTCTCAAGTTAAACATGACCCGAGCGATGACATTGAGAGCGAGGCTGTTTGGGTAGGTGATGGCGGTGCGTGTGTGTGTGTGTGTGTGTGTGCGCGCTGCTGGGTAACATCTCTGTCAGGACGGCTCTGCTCCATCGGCACCCCGCTTCCACGCGCGCACACACACACACACCCTCCATCAGCACCCGCTCAGTGCTCATCAGTCGCAGCGGAGAACATGTGGCTGGAGTATTCTAAACAAAGCTTTATAAAGAGCTCAACTAAGACGAACCGGTGTGACAGTCAGGGTACTAATGACGCCTGGAGACCGCTAAATACGCCACTGACAGACCAACGGCCTGCATGCCATCCACACACACATCACATCACACACAAGTCTCCATTTTGGCATTCACCGACAAACTCTCGCAATCATACTGTGGCAGGATGGAACACATGCTTGCAGTGGCAAACACACAGATGCACACAAACTGACACACACACCTTGTGCCCAAGGGCATCTGTCCGCAACCTAAGAGCTCCCAACTGTTGAGGAAAAACAGCTCAATTAGCTCAGTGGAGGAACTAACGAAATACATCTATACATGCACATACACACCCCACCCACCACACACACACACACACACACACACACACACACACACACGCACGCACACACATGCACACACACACACGCTAAGAACTTCATTGATCCTTCCCCAGTCTGTGGCTCTAATTGGTGTGTTGATGATACTGCGAGAGTGTGGGATCCTTCAGGCAACCATAGAATGACTTCCAGCTCTTTATTTCTCATTTAAAGTTGAAATACACCCACAAACCTTCCCAGTCGCATGCTGCAAACTATATTTTACCTAATATTTCTTTGGAGATTCTTCTCTTGTGTCTGGGTTTAATCTAATTTCTTTCTGGTATGTGGTAATGCCACGTCTGAGATCACTCCAGGATCACAAAGGAAAAAAAGCACACTCCGCAGCCTTAAAATCAGAGCGTTCCAGCGCCATAAATATCTAATAGCTTGATGATTTTGTTGCTCCCAGTAGATTGAACAGTTGTAAAAACCATCTATCCATTATGTGCATGTCCATTAAAACTACGCACGCAAAATGCTCAATGAGCACCTTCAATTCAAATATACCCCCCCTCCCACCACACACACACACAAGAAATGTTACAGCAAGTTATTGAGAGCAAAGTGGGTAGAGTTATTTCCATAAAGGGTCTCAGTGGGTCTCAAGGATCTCCACTCCCGCCGACTGGGAGCGATTTAGCGAAGCACACTGGTATATTAGTAACCGAAGACGTCTGGGGACAAAGCTGCTCTCTCAAAAACCCTATCCCTCCAATGTGACCTCTAGAGCATTCACAACTGGGACTGGCAGGCTCTCTCCATCTTTGGCCTTCTCTCTTTTGCTGACTATCTCAGTTTGTTCTCCTTTTTTCTTTGACTTTTGGTTCCCCCTTTTTTTTTACTATCTTTTTTTCTTTCTTCAGAGGAGGGTTATTTTTTATCCATATATATGTATAACTATTCTTTCATTCTCCTTCCATTACACCGATATTCTACCCTATTTTTCTACATTTCGCTCACTCTCTTTTACATCCATCTTCTGTCTCTCTCTCTCTCTCTCTCTCTCTCTCTCTCTCTCTCTCTCTCTCTCTCTCTCTCTCTTTCTCTCCACCCCCCTCCCCCCCTCCCTCCCTTCCTCCCTCCCTCCTTGGCCCCAGGGACGGACTGCTGATAGACTGTGTACACCAGCTGCCCAGGGGCTATTTTTAAGGAGCATTTGTCCTTCTCCTTCCCTCTGGAGACTGACTCAACCCAACAACATCTCGTCCGCGCACACTCACATGTGCGCACAAACACACACTGGCATTAACACATGCACTCATTAGCCCATGAGCATGCATGCCCCACACTTTCTCTCTTGCACACATCCTCCGTCCAAGGGCATTCTGTAAATGTAGGGGCAGCTTGTAGCGCCGGAGCCCATTGCTTAACTGCACAGGAGCCCAGCCGGCCTCAGAGGGCTCATAAAGCTACCCTCCTTCCAGGGCCTGGCTAATACTCTCCCTTGTTCTAACCCTGCCTTACAATAGTTTTGTAAAACAATACTGTAAAACACTGTTGCCGTCTATTGCGTCAGGCTGCTTTCATCACAAAACCCACAGCAGCCAATAGGGGCCCTTGAATAATGCATACAGGAAGTCGGAAGATTCGAGTTCCATGGTATCCTGCAAACTGCAGCTTAACAACCCGATGTCTTGTTTGACCCTGCTTTCCCATCATGTTCTTCAAATATAAAATAGGCAGAAATAGACACCTAGAGCCAAACAATACTGCAAAAATAGGGGTCAAATTAGCTGAAACAAAAGACTGAAAACATCATGAATAATGCAATAAGTCTGCTCGCTGCTACACAATCTTGAAAAAAAAATCAGAAATTGTTTCAATTTTCATTTGTAACCTTGGTAATAATTGTACAGGAATTTGTTAACAAGCTACTAAATTATGTTCAAAGCATAAAATCTAGGCTGTGAACCTTACTTTTGTGTTGTGTTCAACCACTGCTGCTCAAAGCAAATGTAAAATATAAAATGAATCCTCAAACAACTGCTCCAGCAACCTCGTTAAGACATTATTTACTTTCATCGTTAGCCAAGGAAGAGGACACTAAAAATCTGTCAGCAGCCTGAAACGCCTGCTCGAGTGTCTGAGCACTGTTTAATTGTGCCATTTATCAGCCAAAAAAGCCTACACGCACATAAATAAACACAATGCCCATGCAAAGGAATTATAAAAATGTCACGGCAAGCCCACAAGTAAGGCCAGTGTTGATGCATATTAAGCGATTTAGTCAGTGAAGGAGTGGAGCAAAAAATATGATGGTTAATTTAAGAGTCATTAAAATTGTATGAATTTGCATTGCGCTGGCTTGGAGTGGGATTTTCTCTGATCGGTAACGAAGAGGGAGAAAGAGCAATACAAGCTGCCACACATTGTGGTCTATAAACTCACTGATTGATCATGGTAGAGGCGAGCAGACCTGAGAGGGAGGCCCAATCAATGATTCTGAGACTGTGTGTGTGTGTGTGTGTGTGTGTGTGTGTGTGTGTGTGTGTGTGTGTGTGTGTGTGTGTGTGTGTGTGTGTGTGTGCATGTGTGGGTGCAAGTATGTGTGTGCATTTACATGCAAGTGTGCACTATTTTGTCTGTATATTTTTACAAGATTGTGAGTTTCATGCATACTGAAGTGTGTGTGTGTGTGTGTGTGTGTGTGTGTGTGTGTGTGTGTGTGTGTGTGTGTGTGTGTGTGTCCGCGTGTTTCTGTGATTGTGTGCTTCCCTCATTTGAGGAAAGACAATGTTCTACATTCCACAGGGGAACAGAGTCATTACCGAAGCAGGAACTCGAGCCTGGAGGCCACGGCTCTGCATGTAGCGTGAATAGATCGAGCTAGTTTCTTCGCAGAGACGTGCTGTAGAACACACACTCCGCCATTACCAGTGCCCTGCAGTTCAAGCCTCACTCCCACCGCATTTCAGCTGGGAAAAATAGGTAATGTCGACAAAAACAAACAAGTATCTCACCGTGGCAGCTATGAGATGGAGCCATCATCGGTTGAGGGACAAACACTGGAACGTCATTCAATAATTTAAAATCAAATATAAAGTGGGAGTTGAGTGGACATTTGTGAGGTGACATGTAGATATATAGACAGTTCTCTGTGAGTCTTAAGAGCTATTTAGACCGGGCTCTGAGGGACTTCGGCGGCTCTGAAGCCCTCTGCTGCCCTCTGTTGGTGGCAGAACCTCACCCACCATTCCCACGCAGTGCAGGTGTGGACCCATGACAGCTGTCTATCACGCCATATAACAGGTGTGTGAGTGATTCCTCCGTCTCCCACTCTGTCCCTCTGCCCCTCTGCTTTTGTCAATTTCCCTGCTGGCATAAAGCAAACAAAAGTAGGCCTATGGCTCTGGTTAATTTCCCCTGTTGCTGACAAACACAGGTCGTTAGCATGACCCACAGGAAATTGTTCCGTCATAATAGATGGCAATCAGAGGTGAGGTCTGATAACGCCTGCTGTCACCTGATGCTCCGTCTGTTCGCCGCTCCCTCATACTCTCCCACTGTCTCTCTCCTTCTCAGTTTTCCCATGTGTTCCAGCCCAAGTGCAGTTGCTGTGGGATGTACTCAGTTACAGATATATTGCATGTTTCACAGTAATTTGTACTTTCTTCTCCCCCTTTTCTCTTTTACTCTTAGCCACTAAATTAAGCATGACATATCTGGGTTGCCATAGCCCTTAACACAATAGTTAATGCCTCCATACTCTCTTTTGATAACACAAATGCACACATATTGCACACACACACACACACACACACACACACACACACACATACACACACACACACAAAGCTACTTCCTTTATAACCTCCGTCTGTGCCTCTGTAAAAAAAAAAATCTCGCTCTTTCTACATACATCCATGGACTTACTTCATTCCTTTCTGCCATATTTGAGACTTTTTTTTATTTTAATTTCACAGTCCAGTTTTCTTTCTGCATTTTCTGGCATCCTTCTAGTACCAACAATGGGTTTCCAGGACCTGCATTCATAAACATTCTTATAGACTTCCCGGTTGCAGACGGTTTGACACAATAGTGTAGATTCTGATTGACACCACTGGTGATGTGTTAAAAAAAAAAAGATATATATGAATATTTACAGTATTAGTATTAGTCATGGTAAAAATTCCAGTCACATCACATACATACGCTTAAACCAGCCTTGATCTATAAACAGACTGAGAATGAAGGGTCTTGATTGGCTGAGAGAATGATTGACAGGTGAACGAGTGGAACCTTTGAATGTGAAACTCAAAGGAGAGATGGGAAGCGTGTTTGTGCAGGTCCCAAGGGGGGAAAAGCCTGGGTTTCGCACATGCACACACACACAACACACGCACACGCACACACACGCACACGCACACGCACACGCACACGCACACACACACATTGTGATCTTGCTCTACTTTGGGCTGTGCTCCACATGAAAGCGCCGAAGCTTCCTGCTGTTTGAGACGAGCTGTGTGTTGCGCTGCAAAGGAACATGCAGGTCTGTATACATGTAGACGGACAGGTCTGTGTGGACACCAGAGCAGGTGAGCTTGTATCCATCTTCAGTGCCTTGGCCTTTGTGGAATATCTTTATCTCTATTTCTCCCTCGCTAACTCGTTTCCTCCTCCTTACATCTGCTCTGTCTTTTTATTTATTTATTTATTTTCCACCTCTTTTCCTATCCTCTTCTTCTTTCTCTTTCCTTTTAGACTTCTTCTTGTCCCCAGAGAGAAAAAAATGAATGAGGTTCATTCACATCTTCAGATAAACTCAGGTGACACAAAACAGCAAAATAACATTTTTCTATTCAGTTTTCAGCACGTATTTTGTTCATTTATATCTGTAACATTCCAGATCATCGATCGCCCATTTAAATTACACACAAAACTACAAGTGTAATTACAATCATATTTCTTTCTGTCAGCCTGCTACTGACTCATCATTCCCTCAAAATAATATTTAATATGGAAAGTGAATGTATCGGCGTGTACTACAAATGGCACTCCACAAATGTGGAGGCACTGTGCCCTTGACTATCCCCCTGCTGAAAGTAAGTCTTAGCCAATTAACAACGTCTTCCACTAGGTCCACGTGCACACACGCAAACACACATGCGCGTACACTCACACACGCCCAAACCTCACAGCTCATGGGACTAAACCTCATTAACTGCTCTGAGACAGACACTCTCTCTTTAATCAATCCTTTTCTAAGACTTGCGTGCACATGGAGGACCAGTGACAATACAACACAAGCACACACACACACACACACACACACACACACACACACACACACACACACTATATGGGGAGCGAGAGAGAGGCTCAGATACATTCACACACAGATCTCCCAGAGAGAAAAACATGGTCATTTGCCAGGGTGATTCAACTCTAAAACACCCTAATTACATCGACAAAGCCACTTTGTTTTGGTGCAGGATAAAATGTGAATGATTTAGCATATTATTATTATGCCTCTGAAATATTAACCAACCCCAAGGGACTTTATCTGCTCTTTTAAATATATGCAAATTATTTTATTTTGGTTTGGTTTGTTTCCAGTGACTTTTGTGAATTGTGTTTGGATAATTAAATGAGTGCGTGCAGATGTAGAATCGCAGGCATTGCCTACACGATATGATGATCTGCCAGATTAGCATACAAAGTGGGAACGTTGCACCTCGACTGCTAATCGACTAACTTTTGTTTTCACTCCAACCTTGACCTATTTGAAACATCCACCCAGTGTCTGGCCTTGGAGTGGGAATGTAAACTGACTTTTAATTGATGACACTCATTTGATATTGTCCTTCGTTCCGAACATTTCGCTTGCGTCAGGCTCTTTCAATTATGACTCTGTGCTGTTTCACATGGCTCCGCTGGATTGATGCTGTACTGCAGATCTACAACAGCAGGCCACTGTGACTCTATACACTGACTTAGCACTCTTGGCATTGCCAGATTAGAGAAACAGCCTACTTCAGGTACAATTATCTCCTATCCAGGGTTGGGAAGTTCTTTCAGATGACGTAGTGGACCTGGAACAGTTGACGTGCAGAGCGCCAACATTTCACCTCTGTCTTACTTCACTGATTGCCTTGTGAATCCCTGATGGGTTCCGCTTCGTACATAATAATTTCCCTAACATGGGATAATTTGATTCTATTACTCTAACAACAGCGCAAACAAATTGCCTACGTAATTTATTGTGCCAATAATAGCAAAAACAGATGTGGTAATGGTGCTGCGGCTTTCCAACCTCACATTTGGACTTAAACCAAACTGGATATAATCATTAAAATACATGAACACCCAGCCACAGATTTACTTGAGACATGTCCAAACATGCGTAATTATGGTTTGACAATGTGGTGATACTCTGCCTTTGTTTCTTAATTCTAACACACACACACAGCTCCGGGCCTTTTTTTCACCACTTCCCTTCAGCTTTTCCATGGCTTTCTCTCTAGCTTATCGGGGTGAGTTCCGGTGTGGAGGTTCAAGACTCAAACAACATTCATGTATCTCCTCAGTTGTATTATCTTTGCCAATACTGACTGCATTTCCCTTCCCTGCAGTATCACTGGAACCTCTGCTGTGCTCTCCCCTGTACGCTCTACCTCTCCATTCACTTGTGTTCCATACGCCCTCTAAAGCCCTCTGCTCTGTCCCATTTCTCCCATAGCCTCGGGTCCTTTTTGACACCCCTGGCATGTTAATGGACCAATCGGAGACACTGTCCTTGAGAATCTCACTTTGGCTCATTTTCATATCCCCCCCACCCCTTCTCTCAGATTTATAACCTCTGCTGCTTACAGCTCCAGATGTTTTGTTCTGTTTTTTACTCTCTGTAATTGCTAATTCAATCTGGTTGTAAAGGAGCAGATGCTCTCAGGACTTGAGCATACCTGTGTGGGTTTCTCTGCGTATACGTGGGCTTTCTGGCCCATGTATAAAGCAAGAGGATTTACTGAAACACCCTGACTCATAAACATAAGCCTTCACAATTACAACAAGCTCATTTCCTCATGTAGGGGAATACGAAAACAGCAGTTTTAACTTGCAGAGTAATCGCACACGCGCATCAACTTCCATTATACATTGAATTACTGTCACCCTTAAATCACGGCCGCTGCTGTTTGCCGGTTAAGCAGGACTGACAGTTGGCTTTGGAGCGCCAAAGTGTGGTGGGAGCCTCTCTCAACAGCCTCCATGTATTTTCTTTTCTATCATCTTCCGTCCTTTTTCTCACCAGGAAAAGTGGCAATCCAGTCCAGTTAAGAGAGTAAAATAAACAGACTGGTTATCCACAGGAATGTGAATGCTACTTTAGTCCCATTAGGAACATCTGTGTATGTGGTTTGAGATCACAGTGGGTTGTCTTTGCGACTTTGAACATGTGACAAGTGGCCTCATTGTTTTAGCATAATTTCAATACCTACATACTGTGACAGATATGCTCTGTGCACTTGCACGCACATATTTACTATACACATTTACATGAAAGCATACACACACTCAAATAGCAGTTCTTGCTCACATGCCCACACACGCGCCCCACAGTGGACCTGTCACGTGTCATGGAGACAGGGGTCAGATACTGTGTTATGTGTGTGGGGGTTATATCGCTTGGGAAAAAGGACTAAAGATCTCACCGGGGCTGCAAGAGGGCCAACAATAACAGCCTGAAATATAACAGCAGTGAAAGAACCCTCACTCTGACAGGAGGAAAGCTGGGCCCCATGCAAGTGACTCCACAGATCAGAACCTCTTCTGTGGGTACAAAAATGGGCGGGGTCGTTGATTCATAGCTAATGTGCAAAACAAAGAACATTGTTTTCTAATGACATTATAAAACTGAAAAGAAGAAAAGAAGAGAAAAAAGCACAGAGTGTTTCAAAAGATTGGAAGCACATGTTTGCAGAGAAAGAATAATAGCGGAGTTGTAGAGCACATTCCCAAGTCGAGATGATGTTCTGACCACATTTGTCATGGGAACTTCAGCCGTGTAAACACACAGCCTCGACCCCCACTGGTCGCACTGACTGACACACACTTGCGCATGCACAGACCCTGAACACATTCACCCTCTGTGCAATTCTCCAACACTAGAAAAGTCAGAGTGCCCCCTAGTGCTGCTTGTGTTACAATTACATCCTGTTTATCCGGCTTACTTTTTCATCTCCTTCAACTCCAAAGTTGTTAGTGACAACTTGGTCTCGGTAGACCAAATTGACGATCAACCGAGGAGCAAGATGATGAATGGAACATGGTTATAAAATATGAAATATCAAGGAAAGGCTGACATTTTTTTCCCATATCTAAAGAGAGAAAGTGGGTCTACAAGATTTCTTGCAGAGGATGTTTTTGCCTATCTCTTTTTTTTAAATTGAAACTGTGCAAAACAAAACTGCATAGATATTGTTTGATATTGTTTGAGATCGGATTTCTGCAATTAGGCCTTCAGCTAACTCCATTTCCCCCCTAAAACTGCATTGTTCAACTTACTGTATTTAAAACACACACAAGTACAGACTCATCTTTGATTACACACACACACACACACACACACACACACACACACACACACACACACACACACACACACACACACACACACACACACACATGCATGCATGCATCCTACACATCAGTGTACAGAATTCTGATCTTTAAGGACACAGGAGTTTTTCAATCAAAGCTTTGATTGAATACTTTGCCATTCTCAGCACTCACACACTCACAGATACACACACATTGTTGACAGAAAGTGTCTTGAGCAACATCATTTACCACTTAGGCCCCTCCCCGAGGACCGTGCCATTCTTAATGCGTGGCAGATAGGTTGATAGTTCTGGTTTCTGTCGAGAAGTGCATGTCAATCAACAGCTCGCGTCAACGTCACCGAGGCAAAGTGTTTCTGAAAGATCTTTTTACTGAGTGCCTTTCTATCCATCCTCCTCCGACCCACACACTCGTACAAAAACACACTCGTACAAAAACACACTCACACATGCACAAACACACACAGAGCCATTTCCATCTCGGCAATCACTTTTCCTGGAGTTCTCCTCTTCGGACGTGTAACAGTAATTGAGGTTGCTCCCTCGGGTGCAGTGCATTCTGGGCTGTTAAGTGCAGTTTCTTGTTGTTTTTTTCTCAAATGGGTTGTATTTTGGCTATTGTGTTGTTTCCTTCTGCTCTCCTATGGAAGTGTAATCCGTGGGCCATATTTACACGTATCATTAGAGAATTGAGAGTAGGGCATCCGAGGGCTTGTTTTGCCCACCGGAATATCAATCAATACGACAAACAGTCTTAATACTTTTTGTGTACGCCCAGTCACAGGAGAATAAAAAAAGACTACTGCCAGTCGATTTCTTTTTCCTCATAAATCGACTGTGTCTATTTAAGATGATGCTCAGTCAGTCAAGGGTGTTCACTTGCAACGCTGACCTCCCTGCTCACCACATCGGTCTTGGCTTGAGTACACCCTGTGACCTTTCTGCATGTTGATGACGTTGTCCGTCCAGAAGAGGGAGTGATTGATCTGGATTGACACAAACAGCCAGTGCCCTGCCTGGCCTGTCACACAGCATCACTGGGTCATTGTAGCATGCCTGAATGCCAGATGAGGAGGGATGGAGAACACACAGGGTGGTGACCCGCAGACAAGGATGTAGGCTGTAGTTTTGAGCAAGATGGAACACATTTGAACCGAAAAACAAACAGGTTTTACGATGGAGAACAGTTAGTGTGAAGTGAAAGCCAAAGAATATCAGTTAAAAATGGAAGAAAATAAAATTGAGGATAACACATTAGGAATAGTCCGTTCTGGATAATATAGCTCGACCGGTACTAGAGTTTAATAGATATACTGTATATAAACACATAACACACATTTATTTTATAAAGATCGAAAATGTATGATTTTTTTTTTTATAAACACTTTGAAACATAAACGTTTCTGTGTTCTCTGATGAAAAAATATAATGTAATTACCATTTTGCTAATTATACCTCAAACATATTTGAGCATTGCTGTGCTGTAATTTCTTGTTACTTAATTATTTACATTTACAGTGCTACCAATTATACAACATTATTGGATATCAGTCATACTCACCTGGCTATATGGTCCCTTTATGCATCACCAACATGAATAGAAACCACAATAACTACCAATGCAAAACCACATTTTGATTGCCTCAGGTAATGCTGTTTGTAAACTACTTTTCCCAACCAGTCAATGGCATTTACATTAGAATAGGAGTTTTGTACTGGGGCTGTTGTGATTGTTTGCTTTATGAATCATCAACGGCTGACAGCTGTTTTTACTCCATTAAAAAGGGTTAATGTACTCGCAGCACCGGTGGTGGAGACTGAGGCCGGACGCTAATTAGGAACTACAACTCCAATGCTGCTTTACGCAATTTTGATGACGTTACATCGGCATTTCCCGTAGTAACCTTTCCTGCCTGTTGGTGCGTTTGCGCCTCCTGTCTTGAAAGGGAGGTGAAGAAGAGTTTACTTTACAGAGTTCAGGGTTTGGGTTGCGGTGTTCGTGTGGAGTAAAGGGTTTCGTCGAGGCAGAAAGCCCATTTTCACGGAGCCACGATGCTGAACATGTGGAAGGTTAGGGAGTTGGTGGACAAAGCGTAAGTATCTCCCGACTACATTGCGTCCGTGTCGTGCTGTAGTTTACCTGTTTGAAAGAGACACGTACCCAAAACTTTGACGTCACTCGAACAAGTTAGCTAGCATGTATGCTACTAGCAAGTTAATGAGTTAGCTGACTTTGACAAACACTATTTGTCTTTAAGTATGAGTGTCCTTTATTTGTCACGGTCTGTTTGCCCGGTTCTTCGGTTCGTGTGGGATAACATTCACGAGATTACTTTAGCTTCTTGTTTGTGCATTGTGTCCGACAGTTGAAGCTAACTCACTTAGCCGACAAGCTAGCTAATGATCTAACAGCTAGCCTGCTGGTAGCTAACCAGCCAGGCTATCCAGCTCAGCTAGTTTGACAGCTCGTGGGCTCAATAATCATCTATTTAACGTCAATACGTTAGTGCACTCAATCGTACCACCCTTGCGTGGCTACTTCTGTCTGGAAGTATGTTTTAAAGCTTCATTGAGCTTCACTCTCCTGTACGGATGTTATGACACTTGTAGCTAAATTAACGTGACATGAGCAATAACTTACTGTAGATTAAGTCAGTTGATTTAAAGTAACGCCACATGGCTGTATTACTTCACAGCCACATTGTTTTAGGTGTGTTATATTCCCTACGACTATATTATAGTGGCACTAGCGAGACAACTTTCACAAAGACCTGAAGATGTCGAACTCATTAGCGTTACCTCACTAAAAGTCTCAGTTTTTTGTTGTTGCGATTTCTCTTCACAACTGATGCAGCAACTACCTGCAATGTTACGTTACAGCCCTCTCTTTTTTATGTGTGTTATGTCACTACTTACCTGTGGTTAAGGTACTGTATATTAGCTATTATATTAGTATATTAGCTTTATTATTTTGTTGCGCCACAAGAGAGCACTTATTAATCAGTGACCAGAGATCCTGCAGTGTTTTGCAACTTGTTTGTTTTATGTCCAGCTGCTAACTTAAGTTCAAGGATTTTATTATATAAGCGTAACACAGCAATTGCTGTACTTTCCACCAGGTTGATTGGAATTAATATGGAGTTTGGCTGGCAAAATGTAAAGACATGTGGCAAAAAGCGTGTGCCATGTGCATACTGTGAATCCGTGGTGCATGTGTACTCGTATTGAGTCATAGTTGAATGGCCTTGACAGTATAAGCCTGCATGGCTAACAGCAGTACTGTAGTACCTGAAAGTATATACCTGCCAAGCCTGAACTGAGGCAACACCTTGGGGATAACATGTCTTTTGTTCTGCTTTGTTCTCTGCTTTACGTTTTAGTTGTTGACTAAACGTGAGCATGCTCTCCTGTATTGTAGGGTTACAGGTTATTGCAACATTTTTACTCCCTTCAAAGTCGTAATGGCTAATGTTGCAGATCCAGGGAGACAGTAGGGTGTTCTTAAGTCCATCCAAGAAGGCATTCCTGCCCGATGCCCTTGTCTCCCTGGAGTGTGACCTCCTGGAACATGTGTTACTGGGAGAGAGACGGAGAGGGGGCCAGACCAAGACACAGAGAAAGGAAAAGCTGCAAGTTTTAAAGATTTAAGGGATGGGCGTGTCAATGTTCAATTTCCTCTTAGTTTCTTCGAAATCAAGGGTGATGAAAGAGCTTATGTTTTGTAACGTTCAGAAACTGTCCCTTTTTTAGTATTGACTCAAATTATACATAATTTGAATATAGTGTCACCAAGCTGGGAGTCATTCACAATCACAGGTTGGCATAATTCAATGTTTCCTGTTGTGTAGTTAAGGTGAGGTCTTTGCTGAGGCAGGACATGCAAGCCTAGGTTTTATCATGTTTCAAGTAGGTCTAGTAATGAATGGAAGAAACATTTATTATATGAAGAATTAGGTACAATTGGATTAATGAGTAATTTTTTTTTCTTCACACATACAGCACTACAGTCTAACGGAAATCTGTGTGATGGTGTGTCACTGAGAGTATCACAACTTCCGTTTTTGTCTGACTCATATCTAGGACAGGGCCAACAACTACGAAGAGATAAGATGTTGCATTACTATATCATATCCTCTTGTGTTTTGCCTGTCATTCGTGTAAACATGTAGCTTTGTGCAGTATCGGTAACAAAGCTAGAGAGACCCATGATATGTGCAGTTAGTAACACAGTACACAATGTAATCAGAAAGACCTGAACAAACGCATGATTGAAACTAAAAATAAATTCTGAAGTGAGTGTAATGTGAAGAACAATGCCATCAGATTTAAGTTTGATACAGGATATTACTTGATGTCTGTCCAGGATCTCCCTCCTACATAAAGTTACTGTCACCCGTGCTCCTCATCATCATCTAAAAACACATGGCATGGTCCTTTGCAAATCATTTTGTCATAGACAAAATTTTACAAACAAGTGTATGTTGTCTGAGTGGTAACCATAGCATGCAGCTTGCAGTAGTAATACAACATTTTTCTATAACCACAGAGAGGATGTTTATCTCCACCCATCAATTCAATGCTGCACTCTCAGGCCATGTGCATTATATTGCTGATGTGGCAGTAGTGAGGAAGGAAGGAGGGATGTGAGGCGCAGGGTTCAAATGTTTTGCCTCACCATGTTTTTGGCTAAAGCTGTGACGGGGCTTACTAAAATATTTGGAATAAGGTGTCTGTTTTTTGTATAGATTATGTCTGTAGTGCTGAAGGAAACTATTCTAATTAAAGATAATAGCCATGGAGAATGTTTTGTCTATATGCTGTCGATACACTGCTCCCCATGCAGCACGTATTTTAGTTTCAGAGAGCCATTTTATCCCGTCATTGCTTCAAATGTATCAAGTAACATATTTATCAAATATTTTCACACATCATAAATAGTCCAATTGAGATTCAGAATGTCTTCTACAAAGGCTAGCAAAAATAAAATAGCTGACAAACAGAGAATATATCTTTTCCCACATCTGTTGTGTTTCTAGAATATTCTCTCCCATGGAAATCCTTTGTTCTTCACGACATACCTCCTGTACAGACTGTACATTTGATTTCTGTTTTCCGATAAGTGCTGGTTATGACGGCGTATATGTGGACATACTGTAGACTTACTATCAGAAGCTTGTGTTTATGTTGTCTGATTGAATAGATATATAAGCAAGGTTAAATTAGTGGCTTAATATTATCAATACAATCCTGCAGTACACAGTATGTACATCACAATATGAGACGATACAATAAAATACCTAAATCATGATTCTGAATATGTTAATAGGCTGCCAAACAGCCAACTGTGTTGAGTACACAATTTACAAAACAAGTTCTCTCTTTACCTGAGATTATTGGTGAGCCACCATTTATACTGTCAGTTCCCTCACTTTTTTATTTTCTAGTTATTTTCCTTGAATGTCAACAAGCAAGAGCTCACCCACAGTGAGCACAGCCCTGTTTTACTTGGTTCCATTTGAGGTCTCATTTATGTGTTCAGATTTGCATTTGCTTGTTTGGGCCTCTATTTTTGGTTATGATGAGTGGTTAGATTCGGAGCACACAAACGAGCACTCCCTTTTGTCCCATTGTGCTTTTAGCCTCGAAAAGGACGAGTGTATGGGCGTGGCTCTAATAAGAGAACCTTTCATCTACTATTGTCCATGTTGTGGTTATCTAGGAGGCCACATATTTTAAACTGAAATAAAAATGCCATGCAGAATACTTAACATGGGTATGATTAAGGAAGTAATGTTTCCCTTTTATCATACTGCACAGAACCAACGTGGTGATGAACTACTCAGAGGTGGAGTCTAAAGTCAGAGAGGCCACCAATGACGACGCATGGGGACCATCAGGACAACTGATGAGTGACATCTCCAGGTAAGGACAACTCTTAGTGTTGTACAATATGTCCTGCTGAAAAGCACCACGGTTATTTGTTCATAAAATCCAATTGCAGAAAGATTTTCTTCAAAGCCTACTCGACTACACTAACCGTGTTAGCTTGAATTTGTGAAGAAAACATTGTTTTTCTTGCATGCCCCAACGGTGAACGAAGAATCCCCAAACGGAGACAATTTTGTCTGGATTGAATTAAATGGGGGCCAAATTTACCAACAGCAAAACCTTCAAGCAAAAAAACAAACATCAACTCTCACAGAACTCCTGCACTATAATCCAAGTCTCATTTATACAGTCATATACATATATGCTCATTACTTGCCAAACACATGCATTTTGGCTGAAAAAGGCTGGACTAGTATGAAATTGTTTATGTGGGACTGTTTTCAAAAGTAAGGTTAAGTACAAATGCATGTTTGGACAGTAGTGAGCCTACTACTGGAGACTTTGATTGTATTTACTTAAGTTTAATTGAATCAAGACTTTTCTGTTTTTGTATTCTTATTTTACCTTTAGAGGCGTGCAACAAAAATAACGTTTTTCTTCACAAATTCAATATATCGCGAGATGAGCAATTGATATAGTGTACAAATGGTCATTTTGGGGTTAACATGCTCCCTTTTTCAGATCTTTTTGACTGCAGGAACACTCTTTAGGAAATTCCCTTCCATTTCAACCACAGGAACCCATTTTAAGCTTTGGTTTTTGACACATGACCACAAAAGTACCCGTTTCCAAGGTAGTATTTTTCTGCTGGCCAGAAACTACTGTACCACTGTCAGTACTGGACACGAGCCTCACAACTGCTACAACAATTACAGCATTCATTTAAGCTGATGCATCAGTGCTCGGGCAGAGATAGGAATTTTAAGATGTTCTGTTGTCATTAACATTTAAATGCTAATTATGGAGCTGACTAGAGATGTGTGAAACTAAAACTTTACTTTGTAATCGTGGTTACATACCTAAGCAGAACATTAATCAGATAACACCCTGAAGATCTCTTTTCTTTCATGAATTCAGACATTACAGTATCAGTGAATTACAAACAACACAGTACATTATGGTTCGACACATTAATGGATGTCACTTTTAGTTATTTTATTAGTCTAAATTTCCAAATCCTTTAAGTGATACACAAATATCCCGAAGAAAACTGTAGCTTCTGAAATACTTTCTGAGTTCAGTTCCTGTGGCTCCATAGTACAAGGGAGTGTTTCTTCAAATGCTGTAAACAGACTAACCAGTCCCATTTGTTTGCCATGCATGGGAAATTAAAAATGTTTCACTGAAAGTACAATGTTCTTTCTCTTTCTTCTGTCAATGTTTATGTAATCAGAGCCACCTTCATGTATGAGCAGTTCCCAGAGGTGATGAACATGCTGTGGGCCCGCATGCTGAGGGATAACAAGAAGAACTGGCGGAGAGTCTACAAGGTCTGCCACAGTGCTGTTGCAACATCCTACAAACAGACATGCTTGATTATGACTCGAAGCTTGAAGGCCTAAGCACCAAATACAGTTTTTACCTAAAACTTTGGACCAGATCCAACTCGGAACCATCTGTTAACTTTGACGTCAAATTCTCTTCTGATTACTTACAGGCAGGAATAATATATTTATAAAAATTCACAAAAACATTTGACCTTGACTAGAAACAGCTGATGTTCACATAGTTTTAACATGCTATGAATTTAGGGTTGTGATGAAACAAGTCATTCCCATAACGCAGTGGTTCTCAAACTTTTTTTTGTCACGCCCCACTTTGGAAGAAGAAAAATGTTCATGCCCCACCGCCCTAACAAAAAGTCAATCTCCGGGAGATAAGCTTTTCTGCTGTTTTTGTCAAGTGTCCTTGAGCAAGACACTGAACCCTCAGTGCTTCACAGCAGCACACATCAGCACACTTTTTTTTTTTTAAATAAATAATAAAATCTACATTTCCTACATACCTACGCGCCCCATTAGAGGGTCGCGCCCCACAGTTTGAGAACCACTGCCATAACTGAACCAGATCAAACGCCAAAGTTAAGACTGAACACTTTTTGCTTTGTTGTGTCCGTTTCTCAGTCCCTGCTGCTGCTGGCCCATCTAATCAGGAATGGATCAGAGAGGGTTGTTACCAGCACCAGAGAACACCTGTATGACCTTAGATCATTAGAAAGCTACCACTTTGTAGGTAAGGTACCATTCTGTGTTTCTTTTATTTACACCATCATTTTCTGTGCATGTTGGATGAGTAGTACCTAAAAAAAATATTTGCTCGGCATAAAAAACACCTTCCTTTGAAAAGATTTTGCTTTGATTAGGAGAGACACTCTCCACACCTCAGCATTGTAGAGTGTAATGTTTGTTAACAATAGCTTCAGTGTGAACTGTAATGAATGGATAGAGGCTCTAAGCACTGCTTAGTCCACGCACGCACGCATACACAGCCCTAAAACTGCTTTCACTCTTCCCAATCATGCGTGTATTTGAGGTGCCGTTTACAAACAAGAACATTTCCCTATACGGTGATACTCTTATTTATTTGTTGTTTCAATAAATTGGGAAGTTAACACAAAGATTTGCTAATTCATTCACTACAGTTCTGTCAATGTGTCTGTGTCTCCACATCTCTGTCTCCTAGATGAGAATGGGAAGGACCAAGGTGTGAATGTGCGTCAGAAGGTGAAGGAGACGGTAGATTTTGTCCAGGATGACGAAAGGCTAAGGGAAGAACGGAAAAAGTCAAAGAAGAACAAGGACAAATACATCGGGGTGTCCTCAGACAGTATGGGATACCGAAGTTACTGTAAGTTCTGAGTTGAGTAATATATATGCAGACTTATGATCAACAAAAAACTTTGGGGTTTTAATTCAATTTAACTCCTGTTTTTCTTGCTCCTATCTCCTTTTCCACCTACTTGAATCCCTTCTCTCCAGCGGGAGACCGGTACGACTCCAACGATAGCCGGGGAAAGTGGGACGACGACTTTGATAGGAATAAAGGGCAATTCCCCTTCAGCGAGAAATTGGGGGAGATCAGCGACAAAATCGGCAGCACCATTGACGATACCATAAACAGATTTAGGAAGCCGGATAGAGACGACTCACCAGATCGAATTAGGTTGGAGACAGACAAGTTATCATATTTATATTTAGTGCCATTTGGAGCTCAAAGGCACAAACCATGTTCCAAATGTAAACAAACAGAAAAATCCCACTACCAAAATTCAAAATAGAAAAAATGACACTTGGTTTCACACTCAATCTGTTTTCTGAGCACTGATTTCAATAGGTCTTTATTTTCAAATACATTGTGAATATACCTGCAATTTTAAATGGAAAAAAAAATACTGATCATGTCATGAAAGGGAGGAAAAAAGTACAAATAACAGATTTACTTAATATACTGTAGATAACAGTAAGGCCACATCTAGAACATGGGTTGTGTCTTGGTTCTCTTTGTTCCTTTATGGAAATAGAAAGACTATCTGTATCCTCACATAACTGGTTGTCTTACCTGGGCTGTCATTGTCTCCATAGTGACAACGAGGAGGACCGGAGTCGCTCGTCTCACAATGGCCAGTCAGGAAAAGAATTCAAAGATGAAGAGGAGACTGTAACCACCAAGAGTGTACACATAGTCCAAGCAACAGAGACTACAGCAACACGGAAGAGAGGGGTCCCGTCTAAAGTCGTAGACTTGGGAGCCGCAGCCAACTATGTGGGAGATAAGAGCCCAGTCACCACCACCAAACAGGTAGCAAGAGCACATATAAGATGAGACTTTATTGATATGCGTATAGTTGTGCATGGACCCTGATCTTTTTGTAAATGTTCTTTATTCCAGCCAGCCGCCCCCCAGCCCTCCAGTGCCATCCTAGCTGACTTTATGGTGGACTCCCCCCCGAGCCAGCCTGCTGCCACAGGTATGTCACTGACTTCAAGTAATACCCTGCTATTTTGTGAAAATGTGCTTGTTGTTGCTGTCTCAGCAGATTTGGATCAATTCATCTGCTTAAACCACAGAAATGCAACCGATACATGACATTTTAAGCATCATTTAGCACCTTGGGAAAACAGTTGGTCTCTTCCTGTTAGTTTTATTTACATGTAGTTTTTTTCTGAGGAGTAAATCCAGGAACAACCTTTTTCTTCAGCGTTACAACATGGTACTAAACAGGAAACCCCACAGTGACTGCAGGACTAGACTCTGCAGTCACTGTGCCCAGCTGCTGATGCTAGCTTCAGATTTTGGGGACAGCACGGGGAGGGAGTTGATGTATAGTAACTAAGTGCACCAGATGTTTTTGGAGCAGTCCCTGGTGAATTGAGAGGGCGGGAGCACTGAACAGATGTTTGGTCTTCTCAACCTATCATCTGCCACCACCCCTCCCCTCCCTCCTACACTTCTGACACTGAAGGAATGCTAACTATGGTAGAATGACACCTGGAGCTCGCTTGTTTGAAATTGATGTGTTTCTGTCGATATCTCAATGCAGACCTGATCAGTGGATTTGCAGACTTCTCCGCACCTGCTGCCTCTGTCGGCATCTCCTCAGTATCTGGTTGGTTTCAAGACTCTTTTTTTTTTTTTTTTTTGTGTGTGTGCTTGCGTGTGCTGTGCTGTTGCAGCCATACTGCTAGAATATTCAGAGAGAAGCCCTGGCCATATGGAGCCTGCTACCTGCTCTGCATAACAAGAACAGACACACATCAACTCCTGTTATGGATGACAAGGAGACAGGGACAGAGGAAGAAGATGGTGGGGGTGGAGGGAGCTAAAAGAGATTGAGAGGAGGGATAGAGACAACAAGTAGGGCCAGTTCATTGAAAATTTAAAACGTGGCACCAGTGGTCACTGCGAATGCCCTGAATAAACCAAGACTGTCCTTATGGAAGACTCAATTGTTAATGCTTAATTAATATGACGGGTCCAAATGCTTCGGTGACTTTTGTTTGCAGCATCTTGCAATTATTTACACGGTTCACAATACAAACATCACTGTTTAGATGGCAAATATAGACATTCATTCAACTGTCTTTATTTGTCTTTCTTGTTGCAGCCGCACCTTCCTCTAGCAGTAATGGAGACTTTGGCGAGTGGAACGCCTTCCCTGGAGGTCAGATGCCAGCGTCTGCTCAGACTGTTGTCACCGGTGGAAATGACCTTTTTGGAGGCATGACAGGTCCCGCCCCCGCCCTCTCCCCGGCTTCAGGCTCTGGTCCTGCCTCAGCAGACCTGTTTGACTTGATGGGGCCAACGCAGTCCCTCAGCTCATCCCAGAGCCTCAACTTTAGCATGAGCAGCACACAGAGCATGAGCGCCACAGTCTTGCCCCAGTCTGGTTCACAGGTATGCATGATTGCACTCATACACGCACGCATCAGGCACACACTTTTTAAATAATTTATTTATATACATATCATTACAAGACTCATGATGGGTGCTTAAATTATACAGGTGGAAACAAAATATCCGTAGGAAAATAACAATGCACTTTATGATTTCAGTTTTTATGAATGCAGAGCTAGACTGATACATTTTAGGATTATGTATTTTGTATGTATTGGTTTATATTTTATACAGTAAAAATACAGCATATATGTTGACAAAAACAATTAATGATTTAAGTCTATCTTAATATCAGTATTGGCCCAAGAAAATAACTGTGTAACTCACTTGTAATCAATTTCGAACAATTTTAAAGATGCTAAATTAGAAATTCCGAGCATATCTATCGCTATTGATTTTAGTTTTTCTATTGATTCAAACCCTTTACTCGTGTTTTTTTCCCTGATGTGAACCACATCAGTCTGTATGCCTTTTTTATAATAAAGACGTACCTTCTGTGACTGAACGATGGAGGACAGGCATGACGGTGGAGGGTTAACATGCAGCCTCACCAGATGCTCCTCTCCCCCAGAGACCGCCCACTAACCACCCACTCCTCCTGTTACTGACACACAGAATGAGAAGAATCAGTTTTGAGTTACAAAAACATTAAAAACCCAAGGAAAGCCTGTGGATGTCGACTGTATTTCCATGTTAAAAGGTTGTTGACCTAAAAAAAAACTTGTTCTTTGTTTCACTAAGAAGACGCCCACCCCTCCTTTCCCCTTTAGTTACTTTAGATGGTATGTTTTAATGAGCTCAGATCGACAGTCGCTGATTTCTGACAGTATTGAGGTTAAATGAAAGTTGGAAGGCCTTGAATTATGAGAAATAACTGTAACTTGTCCTCAAGTATTTCAGTGTTGGAGTTTTTCTCACTGTACGTCTGTGATTTTTAGCTTGTATTAGCGCTTCCTCTAACTTTGCGTCTGTCCCTACAGATCATGGGGGGTCTTCAACCGCAGTCTGTCCTGCCTGTCCACCAGGGGATGGGCTCTCAAGGTGCCGGAGCCAAAGCAGCCCTCCCTTCCACCTGGTCGGACCCCACAGTCAACATCAGCCTGGACTTCCTGGGCCCAGGTGTGCACCCACCCAAGCAAAACCACCCCACCCTCAACACCCTCCAACACGGTGAGAGGAATAGTAGATCTGGCATAAATGGTGACACTGTAACCAGGCTCTCCTTCAAAGCACCCCATCAGTCAAAAGAGATTTAAAAATGTGGTTCTCTTATTAATTGCATTTGTTCTGGCATTTCCAGGCAACCAGATACCTGCCAACCTGCTCTCCCAGGGATTTTCGGGTATGAGCATTGGAACTACAACAGTCAGACCGCCTGTAAACCCTATGATGCACCCTGGTGCTGGCATGGGAATGGGCATGGGCATGGCTACCAACCAGGGCATGATGGGGATGGCTACCAACCAGGGCATGATGGCTACCAACCAGGGCATGATGGCTACCAACCAGGGCATGATGGGGATGGGCATGAACATGGGGATGCCACAGGGAGGGATGGCCATGGGGATGCCCAATGCTATGGGGATGGGAATGGGGATGAACCCTGGAATGGTCCAACAGCCCAAACATGATGCCTTTGCTGACTTCGGCAACTTTGGAAAGTGATGGAACTGGAGAGAAAAGATTATCTGGTGGAGTGGTGGTCTCTCTCTTTCTCTATCTCTTTCTCTCTCTATCTCTCACTCTCCCCGTCCATTGGTAAAGGATTGTTATGAGCTGCAAACAAAGAGTACTTGAATAATGTCAACTATCACAATACCAATTCCCTGCAATCTCCTTATTTTTTTTATTTTTTAGAAATGCTGTGTTGTGATATGGATCTAAATGAATGTCTTTTGTGTTGTGTTTGAACCAAGGATCGGCGTGGTCTTGGGTGACACACACTGATTGCAGTGTGCCTTGTTGGTTGCTGAAGAGTCAGTGAGAAGAAGGAAGAGTGTGCCAGAATGTCAGGGGGATTTGCTTTATAACCTCAATCAAGTGAAATTACCAGAATAGCAAAACAATAGCGGTAGCTGCATAATTTTCTTTTGAGACGCATTCTCAGTAACTTTACGGAATGATACGTTTTGAATAACATGATCAGCCATTTTAACTTTCTAATGTACATTTAAGAATATCAAGTTACCTCTTATGTCATTGCTCTTCCTTTGACCTGTAAATAGAAATCTGGAGCCCTCGCAAATAAGTTATGATGTTCCTATAGGAGAGGCGGTGGCGGTGTGAAGAGTTGTGTCATGCAGACCAAATCTGATATGAATCAAGACCCATAACAAAGCACATTGACACCTTGTCTTTGTACATAAGTGTCCACACACTCCAGATGTGGCCTGTCAGTGCGGCAGTTAAAGTAATGAAGGAGTGTTTGGAGTGAAGGTTATTGATTTAATTTGAGGAGTTTCTCCTTCAACAGACCATCATTTGTGGCCTTTCTTATTGCTATATATATATATCTATATATTTTACTTATGAAGACTATTATAATCAGTTTGCATCCAAATGAGATAATCAGTAGGTATAAAAGGCCTCATACAGGGGTTGTGGGTTCTTAATTACAGCACAGAGTGCCTGAAAGACATTTGCCTTTTCTCTTCAGTTAACCTCTTTTGAAGGAAACAATGTGACTGTGCAGCGCTGAGGACGGCTACCAGACCGGAGCTTCTGTACTATGTACAAACATCTGTGTTTGTATTAATGCCTCAAGCCACGCATATCCACGTCTGTACAGATATCAAGATGCAATCGTAGAATTATTTCGCTCACTGTTTTGTTCGTCCCACGCACACTTAAGTGGTTCCACTTTATTCAGGTCAGCGATAACTTCAGAGCTTAAAAATAAAATATATATATATTCGGCTGAACTTGAGTCGGCACCTCAAGGGCACGGACTGTTGTTAAGATTGCGTCACGCATCCATCTGTTAAATGTTCCACCAGTTCGTCTCGGTAAAGGCTGCCCTTCTCACCTTCCATCTCGATTAATGGTACACATTAAAAACAACAAAATGGCAATCTTAGAAACTGTGTTGCCGTCATGACCGTCTGCATGTTTCGCATCTTATTTATGAGAGGAAGCGCTTTTACCAGCCAGGAAGCCGTTTGTACTCTCCCAGTCTGTTATGTGCTGTGGGTTAGCTCATAATGAACGATCCCATTCAGCTGCACACCAGCTACCTGATCTGTTAGACGTACAAAACATTGCTCTTCCGCGGTTCAAGTGCCTGCCGGTGGTTGCCTCCTGACCCTTGTAATGAGTGATAAGTAAATCTTGGCTGCCTAACGTTTTTAGTACGTCAACGATTACATGAATAATTCACTGACCAGAGGAGAAGGCAGTGGGTTCTGCAGCCCCGAGAGCGTTGGGAGTTGTGGAGGCTCGCCTCCTCTCCCGAGGGCTCGAGAGGCGGAGCACACTAACACATAGTAGCCTTGCGTTGGAGTCTCAAGCATTAAAATGACCAAAATCTGTTTGCTGTTTTTTCTAAAATATATACCAGTAGAGGTTGTTTTATTCATTTTGTACTTCAAATTGATTTGATCTTCTCTAAAGTGGGATTGTTACTGAAACACTAGCATATGCAAATGTAAAGAAAAAGAAAATCCTTTTGAGAAAATGAAGTTTTGCATTCTTCCCATTTCGATTTGATTTCCACATTGATTCTTTATCTACAACATTAAACAGTTGATTGAGATGTGTTAATGGCGTGTGTTATTTGGTGTGCTGTGTCATTAGCCTCGTTCAAAAGAGCTTCAAGCAGCAAAAGTGGAGCCACCGCGCTCGACTTTGAAATTACATTTAGTTAATGTGAGTTTGTTAACTTAGTTGTTGGAGGTAATAAACAAAGGTCAAAGATAAATATGCACATTAACAAATTAACAAGGCAGGAGAACGACTGTAGACTAACAATACAGGCCGGACCCCACATTCATAGGTTGCCACTGCAAAGTGAAGATACAAGAGCAGGAATTAGATTCCACTCAGGTATTATGGGATGTAACGGCAAACACAGTCACTGGAATGATGCTTGTAGAGACTTTGAGGAGTTTAATGTAAAGAACTGTTGTTACTTTGTGTCCTTCAATATCATTCAACTGGTGAAACGTACAGTTTGCCCTGACGAGATGGATGGCCTGATTACTTGATGGAATACACTCAGGAGAAAGATTGTGGCGTCTAATTGTGGCCCGTCTCTTCACCAGCAGGGCCGTGCCCTTCTCATATTGTATCCAGGTTTGTTGGAACACACTGGGGTGACAAACACGACTGAAACACAGCTTGCATTAAACAATTGACCCCATTTTCACTCTCTGGAGGGGAAGCCTGTTAAATGGGCTACACTAATAACATATATGAAAAGTAACTGTGTATATATATATATATATATGAACAACTACTGCTAGAATTTGTCCCATTTATGGTATGAAAATATATAGAAAGAGGGTCAATTAAACTCTGCAGTCAAATTATGAAAAACTAAAATAAGACATTCAGACCCAGAAACATAGCAACGTGCAATCATTCTGTGCCATTCATCATCCAAAAGTAACCTCTGCTGCTTCCAAACAGAAAAAAAGAACATCTTTACAACTTCCATGAGATGCAGTAAATTGTGCTTTTATGGGTAATGTGCCCATTAAAGAGTAAAAGCAATCTGAGACTTCAAGACAAATGACAGCTTTTGAGTGCCATCTGCAATCTCGAGCTTCACAAACTCAATTATTCATAATGCATTTATGAAGTCCGCTGAGACTGCGCTGTCATTCCTGTTCAAACTAACGGGGGAAAGCAACATAAAGGGACAAGCTCTAGGAGATGACAATGGCCTCGCAGACGGCACTAATGTGTTTATGCTGCCACCTGCTGGGCAATAACCAGAACACGAGCGCACTTATTGATGCCGTTGCACAACGGTGTCAAAATAAATTTCCTTTAGTGGCTGTCAGACACAAAAACAAAAAAAAGACAAGACATGACTATAATTAGAACGAAGAAGCTTTTATTCCTCAAAAATCAAGATCATTTCTCTGGTGGGCAGAGGAAAAACCTCCATATCAATATGATATAACATTAGTCCTTGTTTGATTCCCCTGAATCTAATTTAAATCAAATCTCTGGCAGTTCATAGACAGTATTTCACGCCTATCATTTTTAGGTGTTCGGCGTAAAATGAAACTTAAATGTAATTGGCTGTAGCCCGCTTTTTCAGACTGCAGGCAGTAAGCAGAGCGGCTGTGGGTTCACCAGGAGAACGTTCTCCCCCCGGATGAACAGCTGGTTGATGTGCCGTGTGTGGACCTTGCCGTACGTCTGGGAGTCTTTCTTCCGACGGACCTCTGGGCCCTCGGCCTTCAGCGAGACTTTGTGTTTGTCCCGTTGGACTCCACCAGCGTCGGACAGTTTGGACTCCGTCTCGCCGTCCCCTCTCTTGCTCGTCGGGTGAGCAGACGGGTTTTTCGGGGTTCTTTCTGGGTTTGCAGACTGATGCTTGCTGGCTGTTTCCTGGGCTTCGCGCTTTTTTGCTGGCTCTTCACCTCCCGGGTTCTCCTGGAGCTTTAGCTTCTCGAACAGCTGCACAGAGATTTCAGTCACATTAACAGGAAATTAAACCCCATTTCAAATTTGATTTTTAACGGACATAATTTTTCAGCAATAGCCAACATTACTGAATTGCCTCTATAGAGCAATAGTATTTACAGAAGCGGCGCATGCACGTAATCCAGCCCCTCTGTTACTGCTAATGCAAATAATACTTCTTACTGCTGCTGGTTCATATTCAAAGCGGGGCAGCTTTTGTTGCGGTGCAGGCGAGAACTTGTTTTGCTGTGCCGGCGTCACCAAATCAACCAGGACTAAGATCTTACAGGTATTTCAGTCCGATAGGCATTGAAAACCAGGGCCTACCCGGGAAATGGTGAGGGCCTTTTCGTGGTAGAAGGCCTCTCCAAGCAGAGGCTCTCGGTACGTCTCATCTACATCTACCATTGCCTGGTGAGGAGAAACAAAAACAAGTCGTGAAAGGGCAACATTAAGACATCAGCGTCACGGTCACAAGTGCGAGAGCTCACCATGTTCCAGAACTTGTCGAAGGCCACGACAAAGCCGGAGCACACACCCCTCAGGCCCTTGAAGGTCCTGATGTGAACTTTGACACGTATCCTCTCCTCCACACATCTGTACAGCTCCCCCAACGGACTGCCTTTACACACTGAAGACACATGGGCAACAGGTTACTCAACTGTCCCCAATCAATGCTCAACATACAAGAGTTCAAACTAGATTTGAACTTTTAAATTGGACGATGTACAGATAATCTCTGGTTCCAGCTTCTGAGTTATGAGGATTCACTTCTTTTTTCTTGTTTTTTTTTCATATTTATAGATATTCTCAACATGACGGTGTGTTCTGTTGTGCCTTCAGCTTCAAGGTAATAATTAAACATGTGTGGGTTTCCCATTTGAAGAGCAGTGACCAGGTATGAGTCTAACATGAAGTTATTAAGAAAGTCATAAGCATAGACCGGGACGTAACTCATACTCTGAGTGGTTTTGAGTGGCCCTGTGCATTGTGTGCAACTTTTAACGACACAAGCAGGGTGAATGTGCTGCTGGTTGTTGAACCTACAGGGCATCCTGGTCAGGACGTTTTTCTCCAGCTTCTGCCTCCTCCTTCGCGCCGAGCCGCCGCTGCTCTCCCCCTTCTCCGACACCGGGTTGTTCACGATGAGCTTCTTCAGCCTCTCGATGCGTTCAGGGTCCGCCACCCCTTTCATCGCCTTGCGCCGCTTTTTCTCCACATTCTCCGGCTTGGCTCTGCCCCGGCCGCCCTTCATGAAGCTCTCGTACGCCGCCACATTGTTGAAGCCCTTGATATTTGGGAAAGGCAGCGGCACAGTCGGCGAGTACAAGGCCAGGAGCGGGTCGAAGTTATCGGAGCAGACGTCTACTCTTTCTGCGTCATCGTCTCCAGCTTTGCTGCCCGCCGCTGCTTGGTGCTGCGGGGCTGAACGGCCTGAAGCGACCGTTTCTTTAGGGTCTGGCTTCACACTCTTTCTTTCTCTCTCCTCCATGTTTGAAAACAACCGCAGATGAGCAACACGCGAACACGGCAAAGCAGAGAATCCTGGGTAAGTTTCTGCCGTTGGTCGAGGCGGAGTTTACACTCTGCGCCATTTTCAAGTGACACTAAACGTCAGAGATACGAGCTTTTTAATCCCGGAAGCGTTTTTTATGTTGTTGTTGTATGTGCGTTTTTTTCCTGTAATAATTTGATAGTAATGAGCTAACTAGGTATTCACCCATAAAACAATATCAACGAATTTCCACAGAAAACAGCCGAGTATTTATCTGGACCACCAGTTCCGTACAACTTGTTTCATCTCATTCATACACGATCTTTGGCATCCACTTTCCCTCCATAACCACAAGATAGCGCTAAAACACAGATTATATTTGTTTATTTCTTTATAAGTATGGTTGATATATATGTATATATAAATATACTCCGCAGCAGAAACGCAATAGTAAATTCGTCTGATGATGGACTTTTAAAGAGGGCGAACAAGCAACTGAGAGCAATACGCTATTTGATTTTTATTAATTCTTTGTCAATTTAAGGCGTGTGCTCCGGAACCTTTGTTTGGTGGTTTGCGGCTTCACTACGACATAATTCGTTGATGGACTATACACAAACCAACGTGTGTGACCCGACAACTGTCTCGGGATAAATGTAGATATCATTCTGTCCTTCTATATTGAATATTTATGTTTGTGTAACTTACTAAATATCAAGATATTAACGCATGAAACAGACGGGTTTCGTTAGCTAACGTGCTGCTTACTGTGGGTGCACGAGACTAGCACAACGCATGACGTCCAAGTGTAAGTAATGACTAAGCTTATCGATGGCCAGACCGACCTGTAACAACAATCATCCCATTATTAGTTATGAGTTGGCTTGTCACCATAGGTTACTTCTCATTACATGCATGTCTTCCAGGATACATTAACGGATGTCACCACTGCGCACATAACAGCAGCAGAGATACGAATATTACAGCATTAAGAAGGTGTTCATGTGACCTAACATGTGATTGGTTCATTTAAAACAAAACTATATATATTATTGATCCTCCTGTAAATGTGTTTGTGATGCATCTTATGTGTGTGCTAATTGCTTTGTCTTTTCAGGAGCACCCTCATGCTGATTGGAAAGGCCTGCAGATTTGGTGGACGTGTCAGGTCTTGTGTCGTCCAACCTCTGGCCCATCTCTTTACCGCTTCCGGCAACATGGCCAAGAGCAAGTTTGAGTACGTCCGCAACTTTGAAACGGATGACACTTGTCTCCGAAACTGCTACATTGTTGTGAGACTGGATGGGCGCAACTTCCACAAGTGAGTTTCCTCTTCACGCTGTGCGGACACGAGTACTGTTGCAAATCAAGAGGACGATGCATCACTTGCTTGTTCTAAGTTTCTTCATGCATGTTGTTTCAGGTTTGCAGAGCAGCACACGTTTATGAAGCCCAATGACGACAGAGCTTTGGGCCTGATGACTCGGAGTGCACTCTCTGTCATGGCAGAATTAGAGGATATCGTTATTGCTTATGGTCAAAGTGATGAGTTCAGCTTTGTTTTCAAGAGGACCTCTACTTGGTTCAAGAGGAGAGCCAGGTACCAATGTTTTGCCACGCTGTCATCCAATGTCATTCCCACACAAGCTTTGCACGGTTTTAACTTAACTTCTTCTCTCTCTCTCTCTTCTGGCAGTAAGCTCATGACTCATGTGGCCTCCCAGTTCTCCTCCTCATATGTGTTTTACTGGAAGGAGTTTTTTGGGGAGCAGCCCCTCTTGTACCCCCCAGGCTTTGATGGACGTGTTGTCCTGTATCCCAGCAACCGCAACCTCAGAGACTACCTCAGCTGGAGGCAAGCAGATTGTAAGTGCACACTGTGCTCCAACTGTTGTACAGATCAGGCATTTGACTTCCAGATGAATCTGTTCATGAGGCTGACACATGTCCTTGCGTCTTTCAGGTCACATAAATAATATGTACAACACAGTGTTTTGGACTTTAGTTCAAAAGGGGGGACTCACCACAGCCCAGGCAGAAGATCGCTTAAAGGTGAGAGCGCAACACAATCTCTAGTTGATTAATGTGTGTTTGTGTGCACATGTACAGATGCATGTGTTATGATAATATCAAAGGGGAATACCTCTTTTTCGTCTTTATACCTTTTGAATATCTTTTAAAAAACCGAATAAGAACAAGAGAAGAACAATGAGATCACTAAACCACCAATAAAAATAAATCCGAAGGATAAAACGCCTGCCTATTTAAACATGAATACATTTATTAAGACGTAACACTCTACTCACAAAGAATGTTTCAGTCTTGCTACAGATGAGATGCACATATACTTTGAGTTGTTTTTAAACTGAAAGCCACTTAAAAGACACATTTTCATTACTTTGTGATGCACACTAACAATGAATTAATCAAAATACAATATTAACAATTAATTAATTATTTAGGTTATTTATCAAATAAATAGACTAGACATTTTCTGGTTCAGATTTAAAACTTGTTTTTCTGATTCATTATTAGACATGAGTATCGTGAGGATTTTATCAATACTCTTATTGATACTCTTATTGGTTCCCTTGGATTATTATGTGAGAAAACAAACTCAATAAATTTGAAAAGAATCCACATTGCTTTATTATTTGTATGCAAATAAATCTTTCTTCAGCAGTAAAGTTTCAATAACTCAATACTAAACTATTTCAATGCCAACAATAAATATATAAAATAAACAATATTCTTAGAAGCGAAGGGCTACATATAGTTCAACAACACAGCGGCGCCCTTTATTAATAACTATTTAAACAACTCAACATGTACTGAGAGACTTATTAGTTGGTACTTAATTCTCTTTGATTTTAATAAGTTTCTGGTATTACCTGCCTTACTTGTGAGGGTTTCATTGCATTTGAGACGATGAGTGTTCTCAGCGCGCGTGTTTGTGTCAGAGTAAAGCATGACTCGTGCAGAGACGGGCACACACAGCGAGAGGTGGTTTGCAACGCAGCTATCTTTTCCGTAGAGATCTCCCTCCCTAACTTCAACTCAGGACCTTATCGATACTCCAGGTTTTTACTGCTCCATAATCGGTTCCCGTTTAGAACAGAGTTTAATCATTTTACATTGAATACTCATGTGAATACATTGACAAAAACAAACTAACATTTTGTCAGACTGAACACGAGTCGATTCATGGAAAATATAAAATATATTAAGTAGATTCATTGATAATGAAAATGACAGTCATTCGTCGGTTTCTTCCACCTGAAATGCCTCTGTGTGCATTATTTAGTATTTGTGATTAAAAGTATGTAAACTTTGATCATATAAATATTTAAATGTGTTATGTTACCAAGAAGCTATGGTTCTGGATGCCAGGGGAATGCCTTTGAAGGTCACCACATTATTTACTTCTGATTTATTCTGGTTGAAGATGAACACATGCCACTGACACGGCTGTCCTCTTGAAGTCACTTCAATCTCTGGTGCGCTCTGACGGAGTGACGAGTTGTGGAAATGTTGGCGAGTCATCCCATAAAACAGTTTTCGTTCCTTTAATCACTTCACAAACATTTCTTTGGGAAAAACCCCAAATCAAAGAAGTCTAAAGTAATCTTCTTTCTAAGTCAAAGTTCCATCTGTGACTTGCAAGGAAGATTATTTTTGAAGTCCTTATTCAAACAACAATAGAGCCGGTGGGTGTATGGTTATTTTAATGGTGTGGATGATGAGGGGACTTTTTCCATGAACGTTTTTGTTTCTGTCTAACTTTGTGACGTCTCCCTCCAGGGAACATTGGCTGCGGACAAAAACGAGATCCTGTTCTCTGAGTTTGATATCAACTACAACACTGAGTCTGCCCTCCACAGGAAAGGCACCACTCTCATCTGGGAAAAGGTGAGCTGCTACAAAGACTTTTTTAAGTCTGCACAATTATTGCAGAGCAATTCACTTGGATAACTCCTGTTGGATATCTTTGCTCTTCAACGTGTGATGAAGGGTTTAAATCCTTACTGCAGCCTCTTCCAGCAGGTCCCCGCTTGTGCTGCATGGCCAAATGACAAAATATTCACTGTGTAGAAATAAATACCAACTCAAGCAGCTTACAATACTTTATTAGTCGATCTTCATACATATTTAATTTAAAAGAGAGAAAAAAAGAACTGCTACGTGGCAGGTTTAGAAAAATATGGCATGCAACAAAAAGTGGTTAGCGTCATTGTGCATGATACAGTGCTGAATATACATTACCCCCCATATATTTAAACAATAAGGTACGAGAGGCAGTACTGTATCGTCAATAATGTACTGTTTAAGGGTGTTGTTAGGCCCGACGCGCAGCGGAGGGCCGGCAAACCCTTGAACTGTACATTATTGTAGATACAGTACTGCCTCAAGTACCTTATTGCTTTTATAATACGGTTACCTGCGACTTTATAACTAGTAATAGTAAGCTCCCTTTCAGCACAAAATAGGTGTAGCCACCAAACGTTGTGTATCGCATTTCAGCGACAGAAGATAGTCCCGTATGTGTACGGGACGCACATACAGGACTATAAAACTGACTGCCTGGTCAGTAAATCTGTGATTTACTGACCAGGCCGGTTGAAAGCAGGGTGGAGGATGACACTCAGCCACCGATGTAAAGAAGTGTTCTCGCTGCTTCTGTCCGTCTTTTCTCTGTTATTTTTCTCCTCCATGATGTTTAGAGAACTTGCCTCGCGTCGGGAAATTACCGACATAATTATCTCTCACTGGAAATTACCACAATTTTGTGATCAAACCCTTTTCATTCCTCATCTTAGTTTACGGTTTTATGCACTCGCTCCCCGCTAACTAGTCTGCTCTCCTGATGGTGAGCCGTATCAACGTTTGACTGTACAGCAGGAACAGGGACCATAAATACATTATTCACCGCATTCTCATCAAAAGTCATTCCCCCCAAAATATCAAAGTTTACAGTTTAAGTTTGGTAACTGTCAAGCTTGAAATGACAAAATGGTAAATCTACCTGTTATTTTAAGTGCGCACTGATATGGAACGCTCTAAATGTAAACAGGCTGTACAGTACTTTATGGCTGAATAAAGTACACCCCGTGACTCACTCTCAACCAATCAGAATGCTTGATTTGATCTAACCGTATTATAATATGCATTGTGGGTTGGTTATCAACAAGAATTAAAAAAATACAACAAGAATTTAAAAAAATAAATTAATATGCATTGTGGGTTGGTTATCAACAAGAATTAAAAAAATACAGGATCACACCAAAATCAGAAATGCAAGACTTATCACTGTTTTTTATATATATATATATATATATATATATATATATATATATATATATATATATATATATATATATATATATATATATATATATATATATATATATATATATATATATATGTATATATATATATATGTATGTATATATATATATATATATATATATATATATGTATATATATATATATGTATGTATATGTATATATATATATGTATATATATATGTATGTATGTATATGTATATATATAAACCTACCAGGCTTATTAACACGTTATTTATTGCTTATTTAGTCCGTAAAACAAGAAGTTGTGGTTTTACTGGGGGCTATGTGCTGGACTATTTCTTGGCTAGTCTTTAGACAGATATTTTTGTTTTCTTTTGTCTGTTGAAAGTACCTTTCTGCTCTTTCTTTTTGATGTCATGTCACAGCTCCCAAAATGACTGGTGAAATAAATTGCTGTTAAATAGATCATTTAAATTTGACCAAATGGCATGAGGGCGGTACATTACCCCCAAATATATGGTGATAACATCACACTTGAGATACCATGCAACCTTTTATTTTAAAGAAGACTTTGAAAATGTAACTGACGATACAGTTGTCTGGCCATTTAAAAAAAAATATGACCTGTTGATCTTTTTAAAATCAAGACTCCAACAGTGGCATCGCACTGAAAATGTTTAACTCAAATTGTGACCCCAGCTGTCCTTCAAGATGACTTTCATTGTACGACCAATATTCCTCATTCTGTGTGTCCAGCGGGATGAAACTGCCACCAAGCGCATGAAGCTGCCAAACGGGGAGGAGACGGACGTGGCCGTGACTCGCAGCAGGAGGAGAGTGCACGCCCACCACTGCGACATCATAGGGCAGCTGTTCTGGACGGAGCATCCAGACATCCTGGAGGAAGACCACTGCTGACGGCTCCTGTGCTGCTGCTGCTGCAGGAGGAAGACGTACTGAACTGAGTGGAGCCGTACAAGCAGTGGACACATGATGGAGCAGCTTGATGTTGACTGATGCAGATGAACAACGGTGTCAAACAGCATGCTACCCATGAAGCTTAGTGCCCCATGAATCAGTCGTGGGAGCGTCTTGAGACTGAAGCCTTTGAGGATTGACTTTGTACGATTACTCTCTCACAGCCGGAACATATTCTTACTTTTACATATTAAACTTCAATCATAATGTTCCCTTAAAGTAGGACATGTTCTGCTTAAATTGATGATGATGATGCCTGTCGAGCTCAAAGGGAAGCGAGATGATTTCATAATCTTTTAGCAGCGGGTGTTGAGGACGTACACAGCAGGCTGATTCTGCCCTTGACATCTTCCCACTCCTAGTCAAGCGAATGCTCTGCTCAGGTTGCTTTTTCCAAAAATATATCCTCATTTGATATCATAAATAACATTGAAATACTACCATCACTTGATCTCTCAGCATGTTTAACATGATACCTCTTGACCCACTGTTCTCTTTTTCTTTTTGCCGAGGTTTTTTTTATCTGCGTGGGCTTTTAGAATCTTAAATATCCTTTTTGTTCAGGTTCCTAATCTTTGAATTGTAATGATTCTGGAGGCCTATCTGCAAAGTGTTCAATATCACTTAGTCTGTAGTAAAAAGAGCATATCTGAGATAGGAATTGGCAGAGTAGAGCAGAAACCAATACCGTGGCAGGAACGAGTGGCCTTGTCTTGCGGCCAGGACACCATTTAGAGATGGCGGTGGATTTGGCGGCCTGCACTGTCATCGGCGCTAAGAATATACCTCACACACCCTGACATGTGGCATATTTATCATTGCACTCAGAAATGACCGGCTCAGTATGAATGGCTGCTGGAAGCCTGAAGTGGGAGAAGCCAACTGTATTTTGATACTGTGTAGTAGGCTGGGTTACTGTCAGGTATTAGAGCTGTATTTCTGGTCTCCATGGCCTTCTTTTAGAAAAAAGGCATGCAGCTTCTCTACTGTACTTTATGTAACCTGGATCCAACTCTCAACTCTTCAGCAATTTGGATCAAATACTTTTTGCTGAAGCCCGTTTGTTTTAATAATACCTCTATAATAAGTTAATGAACAATTACACACTGCACTTAAATTAGCTCCTGTGTACAAAACCACGTTATGATTGCAGAAGTTGCTCTTTTCTTAATGACATTAACCGAATGCAACGATCAGCTCACTTGAACCAGTGCCAACACTTCCTGTGACTCGACACGTGGCCGTACAGTCGAGACGGTATCTAAGTAACCAGAACACGTTGAGGCAAGTGTGCGGTTATTTAAAGACGGCATGTGTTTACATGCAGGGCCTAAACCTAATCCTGTTGGGATACTGCCTGGTTGGATACAACAATTTAGGAAGAAGTCGACACAACCTCAATAATATAGTCCTTAAATAACTCTTTTAAAATATTTCCTGTACTCTGTTCTGATTCGTCACAAAGCCCTTGAGAAGTAAGCTGCTTTTACATCATATTGTTCAGACTGTGTGTGTGTGTGTGTGTGTGTGTGTTGGAATGGGGATGTAGGTCAAGGAGAAAGCATCTCCCACTTGTTGAAAAGAACCAGAACAAACTGATGCTAACATGGCTGCAAAGCCACTATCATTGTCAGAAACAGCTCCGTATTGAACTACAATACAATCGATTCAGCTCATTCAAAAGCAGATTTTGTACGTGTTTTCACTAAGAAACCGCTCCAAATATTTGAGGGCAATTTAAATGGTGGGACTACAAGGCTATCGGTTGGAATAACCATCTTTGAATAATGCATCAACACTCCCATTTTAGAACAAAAGGAAGTGTTCCTGTTTTTCTCATTCTGCCAACTTTGTGTGAATGCAGCTTTACAACAAATAATTCAACGCTGAACTCAATTCCACACACAAAAATGGGTTTATTTGAGGAGTACTACTCAAGTGGTGGAAAACGGTTGTATAATGTCTTCAGTGGTCTGAGAAGATGATGCCACAGTGATGTCATGCAGGGTTATCTCGACTTGGACTTGGAGACCACAAATATTCAACAGAACCTTTGCGTTATAAACTGGATATTGGATAAGATGTGGGTATTACCAGGCATGCAGGGTTCCAATATAAATGATAATTGTTGCATCATGGGAAATGGCCAGCCTTTCTGGAGCTTGAAGCATATACTTTAATGACTCTCTTCTTTCTTTTTTCATCTGTCTCTTGTGAGTGCACCAACTTAATGGAAGTAGAATAATAAATGGAAAGGCCTACCCCTTTAAGAAATAATGATGGGGAAAAAAATGCAGATAGTCCTTAAACAACCAACCCCTTCAGCTATGAAACTGTCTAATCGTTGACTCGTTTAATGGTGCTTTATTTTATCATTATAGATTAAGAATTACAAAATATAGACAATAATATTGGTGTATTTGTCTCAGATTAAGGTAATGCTAAAAACAAAAAATAAGTGGTCCACATTGCCTTTGCATTTCTAACATCAGGTTTCTCTAATCAGGATTTCAGTATCGCTCACTCATCTTTTCATCATATCCTTCCTCATCTTGCTTCACCTCAGCCGCGAGATCGCTGTCCCTCTCCGCGTGTGTGCACGCGCGTGCGTAATACTAATCAAGGGGAGGGCTCGAGAACGAGAGAGATGTGCGCCCCGCGGACTCCGCGAGCATCTCATTCAGACGAGCGGCAGCGGCTCACCGCGATGTCACACCTGCGGCGTCCTCTCGGTCCGCTCTGAACCGCCCAGCCGCGTCCACCGCACATTGATGTCTCAGTTCAGATTCATCAGGAGCCGCCGGTCGTTAGAATGCGTCCAGGAGCGCGTGCTTCTCCTGCCGATGCCGCGCAGCCCTCCCTGTGTCTGTGCCTCATAGTGTTCCTGCACTGTGCCGCGGCTGCTGCTCTCTCTGAAGGCGGTGTTTACGATGGTGAGTCTGATTGTTTCCCGGAGCGAAATGTTATGTGTAGCCTCCATGTCTTGCATCTGTATTGCATTGCGTTGAAATGTATTCCCAGTTTGAAATGCAACGTCTTGTTGGGCATCCATAATTAAGTCAATGTTGTTGTTTTTTTTGGTGTTTAAAAGTGACTCATCCAATGCATAAGTGAAAAAATAAATCAATAGGTCATTTAAGTGCATATGCTGCAAGACCACCCACTATATTGTAATTTGAAATGTTTTTCCCCAGGAGAAAATAAGCAGGGTTCCCTGAGGAGCATCCTTGATCACGTAGAGAGTTATGAGATCACTTATCCCACATGGCTGCATCCTCACAGACACAGGAGGTCTGCCAACAACGAGGTGAGTGTGTAATAATAATTTAAAAAAGAAAAGAAAACGGATACACATCTTGGTATATGCAAGTACGCTTTTGTTTGACCACTTCCTGCAATCTCTGCTTCCCCCTCCAGCATCCTGCAGAGGCTCAGGTTCTGGTGTCCGCTGAGGGCCGAGAGCTCACACTACACCTGGAGAGAAACGAGTGAGTGTTTTAAATTAAATGCTCCTCTGTGTTTCATACAGAGGATTTAAGTTGTCTCTGGTAACTTTTGGTGCATGTTGAGCGCTCCCAGGAGCAGGTAACCAAATTAAACAAATGCCCCACCAAAAAAATAATTTAAATAGACGCCTATATCAAACTATTTGGATGTGTCTGAATGAAGTGTTTGAGATTATCCAACACTGAGCTGTGTACAGTATTCTTAGACGCCCCTACTAGTCCCGTGTATCTGACCAGATGTTAGCTGTCACATAGTACATTTATAAGGTCAGTGCCCTTCTGGGTGCCGAGAGGCGAAGGGAGGGTGATGGTTTTTTTGACGGCAGACGGATGACACCCGATCCGTGTGCCTTGGGCAAACAGGAAGTACGACTTTGCGTCTGCATCTAATCTGATGGAGCGGTTCCTGTCCAGCAAAAAAGAATAGGATGTATCTAGCTTGCTTTAATGGACATCGTGGTCGCTGGGTGGGACAGCAGGGAGAACTGGAACAGTGGAGATGTCTGGTGACTACAGAGCTGTAGTTTATCACTCTTGGATTTGAGCCAGCACACAAGTGAAAAGGAAAGCTTTTATGAACATTAGAAATGGAGTCAATTTTCTTTTACCATCAATTGTATTCTCTCTCTGTCACTCATTCACTCACAGGCACGCACGTGCACACACACAAACAACATTAACAAACCGTGACTCCACTGTGTCTGACTGACCGTCCCCTGAGGGATTTGCCCCCCTGCTCTTCCTCCCCAGCAGGTGGTCACACTGTCAGATTTCCTCCTGGGCAAGGAATTTTAATCAATCACACACTGTGTGTGTGTGTGTGTGTGTGTGTGTGTGTGTGTGTGTGTGTGTGTGTGTGTGTGTGTGTGTGTGGTTAAGGGTGGGACAGAGACAAGGGAAGACACAGTTGGTTTGAGATAGATTCGATGAAACGTTTCATTTTCAGTCGTGAGCAACATTTTGAAACCATTTTGTGCAACGGTTTCCTGAAACGGGTTCAAATTTCTTCACCCGAGCCCAATGACAATAGTGTCATTGGCAATGCCATTTTTTTCCCCTCAGGCTCCCTTTAACAATGCTCATATACAATAATTATAAAGAGAAAATCACAATCAATCAAGTAACAATTTGTATAAAAATATAAGACATAATGAAAATAGTGCAGAAGTTTAAGTATAGAAATATAATATATAAAATAGGATATCAAATATGGTACTGTGTAGTACAAGTACTAAAAAAAAAGGGAAATAATTGGAGAAACTAAACTGTTAATTGTCATAAAGCATACAAAAGGAGTTGGGAACATTTAACAAAGAAAAAGAAAGTTAAAACAGACATAGTTTCATATTAAAGAAACACATACCATTTCCTTGGCATTGATCCTTTAATGCCCTGTCTGAGAGCTTAATTGATGAGTGTTGTTTCTCTTTTTCTAAAGGGAGAGTAGTCTGGATTTATGTAGAAGTGCAGGTCTTTCAACATTCTCTCACCAGATTTATATTTCATGTCAGCCTTCCCTTGAATGCTCAAAGCTGTCGGCTGTGCTCGTTCATTCATTCGGTTACTGACACAGCAGTTAAGTTTAGGAGCGTTTTGGCTTCAGAAAAGTAGTGGCTGTAATGTTTGGGAAACAAAATGTGCAATTTAGTGGATATTATGAGAATCACTGTTCCACTAAAAACATGTTTTTTATTACACACCCTTTTTGGTTACATATCTTAAGTTTATACGATTAACCGATTTTGAAAGATTAAAGGAGAACGTGTTTTATAAGTCGAGACATTAATTTAAGATTTTAGTAACTCTTTGGAGGACCTTTTTTTTTTAAAACATTAAACTAAGTTCAGCCCTCCTCTCCACCCTAATCATTTTCACATAGCCCCTCACAAAAAAAAAAGATTTTCAGAATGCAAAGAAAGAGGCTCTCTGAGGACACATTATTAAGTGAGGTGTACCATTTCACATAACCACCAGCCAGTGTTCCCCATCTCTCCAAGACTAAACAGCAAATCCAGGACTGGGTTACTGTTTTATTTTTATTTTAAATGTATCCTCTGTTGGACTAACAGCAGTTTGTGTCACTGAAGATCGATGTCTGATTTTGGAGAGAAGCCAGAGAAAATGCTGCCAGCGTCCATCTCTTGTGTCCGGGCTACTCCCTCTTGTCCTCATTGCCCCTGCAACTGTAACTCTGACAGTCAGCAGATAAGGGAGAACCCAAACGATCTACGAATCTATCTTGTCTTTCTGTTTATTCTCCTGCATTTTACTTCCATTTTCTTTTTTTTCATGTACACTTCGCTTAATGTATCACTTAATCAAAACCTGTAGAAAGACCTAGCTGTGAATGTTTGTGGGCATCAGTACTCCCAGTGACTGTAGCATATAGACTCAACCCTTTTATGTCCTCCCCTGCCATGCTTGTCAATGTGCGTGGGTCTTTTTTTCAGTTTGTACGAGCACCGCTGTTAGTGTCTACGTGTGTCTGCCTGAGCTTTTATCTTAATGAAAGGCTACGGTGCTCCCGTAGAGGCTTGATTTGGTTAAGAGCCAGGCAGTGTGCTGACTCAGGAGTGCAGGGAAAAGGATGTAAAAACAGGGAGTGAGTGGGGGAGGAAACGGTGTAAGAAAGTGACTGGTGGACCGGAGGAGAAGGCTTGAGGTGAGAAAAGTCATGGGAAGAGGAAAGTGGCGACAGTTGGGGTCAGTTTGGGTGTGAGTAATGTGCGTATGGTTCAGATATGAATCGTGTGGATGCTTCTGCTTCCTCCTCTGAATGACTTTCTCTGTTCTTCTGTTTTAATGCCCTTCTTGCACACCCTTAAGTGCATGAACCTGAATTGAGCACTCCCTTGTGAAATGCACACGTCATTGTTCCTAGTCTCCCCCTCGTCCACACCTCATACGTCTTCCACTGTCCACTCTGAAAGCGAGCACCCCATTCTTTCTCATTTCTTTCCTCACCCCGTCTGATATTCCCCAGGGCTCTAGTGCAAATATGCATCTCCCACTCGCTCTCCGCGGTCAGGGTTTGGGGAGACTGTGGCCACACGCAGACAGACGACACACATACAAGCACGCTTGTACACACACACAGACGCACACATATCAAAATAGACACACAACCGCCCAAGGAACACTAACAAGGTTGAAAGCTCAGACCTGATGGATCCCAGATCTGGGGAGCAGAGAGCAGGGATGCATTCGCCTTGTCCTTGTTTCTATGTTTAGTCTCACAGTGGCTCAGTCCTGTCTGCTTTGATGCCTTAATGTAGGCCAGTGTGTTAGCCTGTGTGTTGGGGAAACACTCACTCTCACTCACTCACACACACGCACACACACCGGGCTTCACACCAAAGTACATTGGCCTCCCTGTGCAATAAAAGCCTCTTCATCATCCGTTGCAGAGTGGTACTTTGACTTTGCGTCAGCTTCCTCCCTCCCTTCACCCGCTTGCGGTGATGTCATCTGATCCTATGAGAGAATGCGACCCACTGACCCTCATGCATTACCCCCCCCCCCCACTATCTCCCAAGTACATTAGCATTACTCCCCCACCCTCATGAGGCTGAACCAAGCCTTTGTCTCAGCCTCACTGCCAGACAGTCTTGATTCAGCCCGTATTGCGCTCCTCAATCACAGCATCTGTCTGAACACTGGACGACGTCCAAACTCTGTAGAGCTCTCCCGCCATCGCACAGCGCTGTTTGCAGTCTTGATTTGAAAGCTCTCACGGCATTTAACAGAAAGCAATTACACTCAAGGGTTGACTTTTTTTGTCGAGAGCTAGATGGGATAGCCTTTTAAGTCTGTACGGTAAATACAAAACTACAACCAGCAGCAGCTTAGATTCTCTAAGAAATAGTCTTCTGCGTAACCCGTGTAAAACAGAGTTATAGGGTTTGTTAAATCTCAATTTTTTTACGGGTAAGCATGTGTGTATAGTGTGTTGGGCAGTGAGCTGTAGAAATATTTCGTTATCATTTGCAAGAGCCAGGATAGCTGTTTCCACTTGTTTAATGTCTTTCTGCTAATCTAGCTGACCACCGCTTCATATTTCTTCTAGACATGAAAGTGATATCTATTGTCTCAACTATCTCACAGTGAACAAGCACAATATGTCAATATTGCAAAATCTCAAACTGTTCATTTGAGATGACAAAACACCCTAAAGATAGCCAAAAGCAACAAAAAAGCATTCTCAAGACAGCTATGCAGAACAACAAGAAACCGTAAAACATTAGTAACAGCAACAATATCCACTATTCGATACATTTAGCCATGCAAGTGACACGAAGCAACAACACACAGCTCACCAACAGCCATTTTGTTACGCATACACAAATGCGATCAGCAATAAGACATGAATAAAATATGACAATCCGAAGGTTTATCTTGATCAAATGTTAAAATATGCATTGCCAAGTTTTTTCAAGTCTCTTTGATCAATATTGCTCCTATTCTTACATTCAGAAAAACAGTTTGTACCAATGAATCAATGACATAATGCTTTACTGTATTTAACTGCATGTGCATTGCAGTTGTCCTCATATTTTTAGCACACAGTTAATGGTCCATTTACCTGAACTATATATATATATATATATATATATATATATATATATATATATATATATATATATATATATATATATATATATATATATATATATATATATTTTTTTTAATTTATTTTCTTTTTTACTACTGGAAACAATGAGAGTCAAATTGAAACTACGTTTGACTGCACCTGCAGGTTATTTTGGGTGGTTCCTGCGGTTGTTTCTTCATAATGGATGTCAGATGCATTGTTTCATCTTTCATCTAGTTCTTTACGGTTTAAATAAACCACCAGTTGGCACAAGTACAGTGGCTATGGCATTAAAAAGTCATGTCAAAGGAGTTATCCTCAACAGATAAGGCAGTAACTGTATTTAACCTTCCACAGCATTTTTAGTAATGGAAAAAAAACAACCTCAGCTGGCATATGCTTTCAGTAGTGGCATGGCTTGGTTAATAGCATGTTGTGTCTATATGTCACATAGCGGCATGTCATACAGTCTATGAGTGTACTCAGCTGCTGACTGGGAGAATCGGGGAGAATGGAGAACGTCTCCTTATGGAAGGAGGGATCCTTCCTGTCTAGCAGCCGGGTGAAGCTCAATCAATCACCAGCCACTCTGCCATTAACTCTGCCTGTTAAAGCGACAGAGAGGGTGACACAGATGAGACAGGAGTGCATGATGGGAATATCCGGAGTGTGGAAGAAGCAGGAAAACTGGAGGAAGGCCATATATAAATGCGGTTGAAGGTCAAATCACAATACGGGGGGTTACCCTGCTTAGGGTGACATCAGCCGGATATGTTACCACTGACTGATTATTTTTAAGCCTCCCAACCCTAGGGTGGTAATCTGTGAAAAGATGAAGCAGACTTTTTCTGTCTTTGTATTGCTTTGTGGCTGATTGCATCAACAGGCTGTCATTGTTTCAAGACACTGGTCTCCTTCAGGGCATCTGACGGAAGATAAAAGAAAAATCCCCATCTTCCTTGAAAGGAATAGTTTGACATTTTGGGAAACACGCGTACACTTACTTCCATGCCGATAATTAGACGATAAGATCGATACTTCTCTCATGTCTGTGTGTTTAAATAGAAAGCTACAGCAGCCGATTAGCCTAGCTTAGCATAAAGATTTGAAATGGGGGAAACAGTTAGCCTGGCTCTGTCCAACAATAACAAAATATATCCCCTCTTAAGCTCATTGATAAACACATTATATAATTTCTTTAATACGTAAAAAAAAAAACAGAGTCACTGAAACCAGAGCAAAGCCTGATGTTTCCCCCAGTCTTTATGCTAAGCTAAGATAGCCAGCTCTTGACTGTAGCCGTCTATTCAATGGACAGATATCAGAGTGGTATTGATCTTCTCATCTAAAAAGCAAATTAGCGCTTTTTCAAAAATATTGAACTATTAATTTAACTTCCCCCTAGTGATTTGCTCTAATTCTATCCCGCAAAGATGACAAAGGAACAACAGAATAAATAGCTATTACCCTGAGGTGAAACCACAAGCTGGCTGAAATGAAAAATAGGTGAAGATACAAATCTTAGTGGGACATCTTGGGTCTGTCTCGTGTTTATTTGAGACTTAAGTCAAGTCCAGTCTTTCGATCAGCACCAGTAGAGACTTGTAGACCCCTCTAAAGCTTGATTCTACAGGAGTTACAGGCCGTTTGATGGATCTGAGTTTGACCGGAGGGGGAGATTTAGCGAGACTGAGCAAAAGAAAACCAGCTGTGAGGCAGGGAGAGTTTATGAATGAAAACAGGAAGAATGGATTGAGACAGAGCTGGAAGGAGAAAGACAGGAAAACAAGCATCTGTACCAGATGTAAATATTGGGCCGGTAGGTGGACAGAAGTTTGACAGAAATGGCCCGAGCCTGAAGACACTCACTCAATCACATACGCAGACGGAGAGGAAGAGGAATGTAATGTTTTTCCACAGTGAAATGGATGTTTCTCTTGGTACGTGGATGCTTCCCTGATTTATCAGCCTCTCCTTCACAGTCTGTATTGTATACAAATGGAGAAATTCCACTAATGGAGAAAAGAATTAGAGGACATTTGTAAATAATAGCCCTGTCAAGCAAATGCAGTCTGGACATACCAACAAATGTATACTCTGAGCATCTCAGGAAGTTACTATCTCTTACTTAAGTTATACTCTCCAGAAAGAAAAAAGGGCCATTTGGGAAAGGTACATACGGATTTTGTTACAGTCCCAAAACCTTTCCACATTATTCCTTGTATTTCCTCTTATCCTCTGCGAGGATCTTTGTCTAAATCTTTAAAGCAGTCTGGTCTTGTCTCTGTCAGAGTGAATGTTTTATGAGATGTGGGCTGCTGGCAAAATATGTCTTCTTCTATCTCCTCTGATTCAACCAGCTTTTACTCTGTATATTTTTTACCATTGTTCCACCATATTGCTGCTCTTTCCGGAGATTGAACATTTGATGCTACATATATTCTCTTGCAAATTGCCTTTGTGCCATCTTCCACCAGGCAGCTGTTGGCCCCTGGATATCAGGAAATATGGTACACTCCCGATGGAGCCCGCAAGTCCTCCTCTCCTGCCAGCACTGTAAGTCTATGAGACAGTTTGATGCTCTTAAAATGCAGTGGGGAGCTGTAAGTGATCATACTGTAGAAGAGAAATGGATATACATGCAGTTTATCAAATCCTGTGACAGGAGGATAACAGGCAGTGTGGTCATAAAATATTTCATTTTATGCTTACATAACGAGGTGCTCTGGTTGAATGACCGTCTCTCTTATCACTGTGCATGTGTTGAGTTTTAATTGTTTTGTGTTGCAGGGACACTGTTTCTACCACGGGGAGGTTCTGGGCATGAAAGGCTCAAGTGTTGCTGTGAGCACATGCTCAGGACTCAAGTAAGTCAAACTCCACCACGGGCTGTTTTCATAAAGTTTTCAAATATTTAGAGTTGGTCCCAATGGTGAAAGACATTTCTTTTCAATTCTAAGAAGTGTCCCATAAGACTAAATCCCTCTAAAAGTAAAAAGTTGTTCTTTTAAGACAGCTCCTACAGTTAAGAGCAGGGAAGAGGACTTTCTGTAGCTTCAGAGTTACTTCAGCAAAGAAGTACAGAGCTGCAAGAAATGGAGCCAAGTAGGAAAGTTTTCCCAATTCTCAAAAGCAGGGAGTTAATGCTGCAGAATAAATCGTGGAGGGAAGGTATTTGTGATTGAGCTTAATAATAATGTGTTCGCGGCACACGTTCAATGAATTAAAGCTTTCAGCTCCATTAATGCTAATTTTACTGCCACAGTTCTTTAACAGCTGACGTTTACTCTTTGATAAAATACTTGTCGACATAACACACATAAATACATATCTTACTGTTGTTTAACATTTCCTTTTTTGGTCAACTTGCCAAAATAGAAATTTGTCCAAATGTTAGGGCCATTTGCACAGCTCTGAGCATCACAATCTTCCACGTTCATGCATGTAAAAAGCTAATTGGAAACTCTTTCTTCATAAGACATCTAGCTTCCCTGATTACAGAAACCAGAATTGCCACATTAAGATCAATAAAAAAAAAAATCATACATCAGAGTCCAGCACAACTCTTTCCCCCAGCTGGGAATCCTCACTATGAATGTTTGAGCTCTCGGAGAGAATCCTCAGATTGCCTGTGAACGTGATTTTGTAGATGAAAAGAACCAAAGCATGCACAACAGTTCACCCTGTGATCAAGCCGTGGCTGAGTAGATAAGGTGACAGGAAACAGTTGTGTGCAGTCCAGTAGGTTAATAGGTCATTGGCTCGGGAGCTGGTTCATTGAGTACAGCTCAGTATGGAGATCCTGTGTTTTCTCCTGGTGTCGCTCCAAGGCAGCTCATCCTTCCTGCTAGAAACAAAGGCAGCAGTGGAGGAACTGGAAAGCACTGACAGAAATCGTAGCCATATGTGTGTTTTTGTGGGTTCAGAGCTCTGCATCTGGAGGAGGACCGAATGAATGCTTCTTCCTACGAATGTAGATTCTCTGGAGAAATGCAAACGCAGCATAGAGACATTGACATGCGGGCGTCTGACCTCTCCAGATGTTTGCTACAGCTGCTTGACCTGCTGCTGCGTGCATGCTCATGTGTTTGTGTATAGACATCTGCGTTTATGAGCGGTTTTGTTAAGAAGCCAAAAGAGTGTGTATCGTTGGGTCTGCCCCAGCTGATTTTCATTTATAAACAGCAGTAAATAGCTTTATAACTTTGCTCTGCTCCACCCATCCGCAAAACCACCACAGCCAAATAAAAAATAATCCCAATCTGACGCGCAGCCATGTGTGTGTATGTATGTATGTATGTATGTATGTATGTATGTATATATATATATATATATCTCACCCACGCTTCAGTCTGACAATGCAGGGAAGGATTACTGTTGGGAGTTACATTTAATCTGATGTTTTTAAGATTTATTCACAATATTTGCTCTAGATTTACCAGTATCCCACAGTGTGCAAAAAGACAGACAGGATCATTGATCCACATTGACTTCCTCGTGCTATGATTTGGATGGAACCATCAACAGTGTCTTGTTTCCTCAGGGGACTGATTTCTCTGAACACAAGCGTCAGCTACCTGATAGAGCCGCTTTCTGTTTCCACGGGTGCACAGCAGCACGCCGTGTTCAGAGCCGAGAGTCTCCATCTACCCGGAGGAAGCTGCCCGCATCACTATGGCAACGAGGAGCCCGAGGAGGGGCTCAACGACTTCATCCATGGAATGATGTCACCGCCGAGCGTGAGGGTGAGCTGGGACAGGACAATGGACAAAATCACGTGCCCCCGAAATCCTTTACAAGTTTTACACAAATCATGACATCATTGTCACCACAAATTCTGTTTGTGTTTTTTAGGAAAAAAGGGACTTGAGCCAGAATATGAAGTACGTGGAGCTGCTGATAGTGGCAGACAAGGCTGAGGTGAGCTCGCAGTTGTGGATTTGGTCATATTTGGGCACTTTTTAACTAGAGAAGGAATACAAAATGATCACAGTGTTACCTGTGGGAGGACAGGGATCATGAGATCATGATAGCAGCATGCTGTAGGTGGGTGTGAATGGTTGTGTGTCTCTATGTGCCAGCCCTTCGGTGAACCCCGCCTCTCGCCCAATGTCTGCTGGGATCGGTTCCAGCACCCTTGTGACACTCGGGGATAAGTCGGTATAGCTGGATGGATGCATGTGGAAATGTTATGCAGCGTAAATTGTATATTTTAGTATTATAATAAACTTAAATATAGAATACGACAGTAAATTGCCCCATCACTCTATTTAGAGAAAGTTGTGGTAAATTTAAAGATCTGAATCACATCCTGTTTGTCGTCTAAAGTTTTCTTTTGAGGTTTGTGAAGAAAAAGTGTGGGTGTGTCTATTTCTGTGTAATATGCGCTTTATGTCGTTTGCAGTTTGAGAAGCATGGGGATCTCCAGAAGACCAAACTGAAATTACTGGAGGTGGCCAACTTGGTTGACAAGGTATGGCATCTGATGCAAAACATGAAAACCACAAACCGACTCATCCGATTCATCTGAGCCATGTCGAGTAGTGATGAGTCAAATTCTCTAAACTTCTCCTGTCCACACCCACAGTACTACAAGGCCTTGAGCATCCGCGTGGCGTTGATCGGCCTGGAGGTGTGGAACAGCCAGGACATGATCAGCGTTTCAGACAACCCTCACAGCACTCTGGCAGCGTTCCTGTCCTGGAGACGCAAACAGCTCCGCACGCTCCCCAACGACAACGCGCAGCTCATCACGTCAGTGTTTCTCTCTCCACTAATTTTCCCATTTGTCATTCTACACCCTCTCCAACGTTAGTGTCCCACCTATGTCCTCTTAGCCTCCTGTCCCGTGGGGTAGATCTCTCAATTGATTCTATGTTCATTGTGTGAGACAATAACTATCACCGGTTGTATCCCAGTGGGCCGTTGTCCAGCTGGAACTAATCACCAGTGGCGTTTTGTGTCTCCAGGGGGAAGGGCTTCCAAGGCACCACCATTGGGCTGGCACCTCTCAAAGCCATGTGCTCTGACTACCAGTCCGGTGGAGTGAACACGGTGAGAGACAAGAGTCTAAACAAACATTAAATCCCCCGCACTTGAGTAGATATCCAGATGGGGTGGCTGTAACTCAGGTGGTTCAAGGGGTCAGACAGTGATTGTCAATCGGTAGTTTAATCTCCAGCTCTTCCTGTCTGTGTGTTGACGGAGTCTTGAGCAAGACATGGACCCCAAATTGTGTGCCCAATGTACTTGTGGGGAAAACATTTAAGAACCAAAAGCGTATCCCAGATTAATATACTGGTAACGTAATACTCAATATGTTTTCACTTTGTCAAAAATAACGTACATATTAGCCGTGTATATTAGGTTAGTATTGTGGAACGCCAGCATGTATCCAACGATATGACACTTTCTCCAAATTGCAATGAGAAATGAAGAACATAATATATATTTTACCCACCTCACTAAAGCATTGATGTTTTCGACAGATCTTGAAGTAATCTTTGACTCTTCTTTTTTTTTCTTTTGAATAGGACCACTCAAAGTCAGCTGTGGGTGTAGCGGCCACCATGGCACACGAGATGGGCCACAACTTCGGCATGAGCCACGACAGTACAGGCTGCTGCCAGGCGAAGGCCGAAGACGGAGGTTGTATCATGGCTGCTGCTACCGGGTAAGTGTCCTCCGACCAAACCAATGGCCGGACAGAAGGGGACAGAAAAACTGATGATTTGAAAGATGACATTGGATTTCAATACGGTTTGCATAATGTGTTTGTCTTCCTCATCACGCACCAGGCACCCATTTCCACGTGTATTCAATGGTTGCAACCTGAAGGAGCTGAAGAGCTACCTGGGCTCTGGAGGAGGGAAGTGTCTCTTCAACCTGCCAAACACCAGATCCATGTATGGAGGGCAGCGCTGCGGCAACGGTTACCTGGAGGATGGAGAAGAATGTGACTGTGGAGAGGAAGAGGTGTGTTGCTTCTCCTGTAATGTTGCCATACATATTTTCCTTGTATGTTTTTGCCTGGACTCCTGACTCTACACTCTTTGTGCAGGAGTGTACAAGTCCCTGCTGTAACGCCAACAACTGCACTCTGAAAGCTGGAGCGGAGTGTGCCCATGGCGTCTGCTGTCATAACTGCAAGGTACTAACATCCATCTGACATTCACAACGATCCAAATCTGATGATCATCCCATGATGGATGTGTCCCCTGGGCTAATTCTCACTATACAATGAATATTTTAGCAATTGAAATATAGCTCTTAATTCTGTCTTCATATCTCTTGTCATCCTCCTCTTCAGTGTTTCCTAACCATTCTTCCTCCTCTTCATCTCTGTGCAGTTGAAAAGCCCAGGTGTGCTGTGCCGTGCTCCCTCGGGCTCGTGCGACCTGCCAGAGTACTGCGACGGGAAGGAAGAGTCTTGTCCTGCTAATTTCTATTTAGTGGACGGTACGTCGTGTGCAGGCGGGCAGGCTTACTGTTACACCGGCATGTGTCTGACACTGGAGCAGCAGTGTCGCGCCCTCTGGGGACGAGGTGGGTAAACTGAATGCTTATAATCTATACACATTTTGTCCCAAGAGGGGTTCTGTAGATTTTGATCGCATGCATAGCGTATATACAATATTGTAAATGTAGCATATTTCATACATGCGTATATACTCAGTTTCCACTTTATTGGGTACACCTAGCTACAACTAATGCAGTCTAATTGCAAATTAAGACAAATTCTTGACACACTATTCCAAAAAATACATATTAACAGTTTTCAAGGATGTTTGGATTCCAGATACAAACAAAATGTACAGTGCCCAATTTGAAAGATACCTTGTGCCACCTACTGTCCTGACAGCACGTGACATCTACACAAGTTGTGTAATTTGTATGCACTGTTTGTGGTAAAGTTAGATTTTGAATATGTAATGTATTTTTTGAGTTGACTTGAATCAAGAATCCTGTTCTTCAGTTTTCATGGCATGATGGAATGATAAAGGTTTCAAAGAGATAGTCAGTTTATATGTGAGTAAAAAAATATCTTGCAAGAATATGCACACAATTGTAGCCATCACGCAATCCCATATTTGATCTTCAGTGCAAATAAACATGCAGTTTGAAGTGGATATGCCGAGTAGAGTTAGAGATGGCGCCTCAGTGGGTCACAGGATTAGGGGTTGTTATTGGACAGTGTCCATATTCACGTTGCGACACAGCCTCCCTGGAGAGCCTTTGTAGTACCACAGGAGCCACACTGAACCGTAAGGGATGCCATCTGTTCTCCATCAGGTGGTCACATTACACACTGTGCACACATTTAGTGTGTGTGTGTCTGTGCGTGTCTCTGCGTGTGCAGCCTTATTCATGTGTTTCTGTGCACTTTCTCCCCTCCGACCACAGATGGCCGCCCGGCCCCTGACCTGTGTTTTAAGAAGGTAAACGAAGCTGGGGACATGTACGGGAACTGTGGCAAAGATCTGTTTGGGAAGTACAGGAGCTGTAAGGAAAGGTGAAGATCTAAAAAAATTGGTTCATATACTCCATCCACATTTTTGTTCATCTACATTTCCTGTGAATGACCAGTCTCACCAAACTGATGATAGCCTTTTTTGTTGTCTCTGCCAGGGATGCTCAATGTGGGAAAATCCAGTGTTTAACCTCAGCTTCGAAGCCCATTGAGAACAGCGCTGTGCTCATAGAAACCAATGTCAGCGTGGGCAAGAAGAAGATCCAGTGTATGGGAACACATGTGTACAAGCCGGGGCCGGGGGACGAGGAGGGTCAGGGGGACACTCTGGACCCGGGCCTCGTCATGACGGGCACCAAGTGTGGTGTTGACTCGGTGAGATTTACTCAATGGAATCTATCGTTGTGGCAGAGAGCATGCTTTAGATTTCTGTTTGAGATGTTGGTTTGTCTATTACCTGTCAGAAAGCCACATTTAATTGTTGTTATTTAGTAACTCTGTGGCTCCAGTCTTTGTGATGTGCATAAAGAAAAACGGTACCACTTAGCAACTACTTGATTCATTAACCGTTTCTCTCACTCTCATCCTCTCACCACTTCTTTCAACAGATTTGCTTTAATGGAGAATGCCGCAATGCATCTTTCCTCAGAGCTGATGAGTGCAATGCCAAGTGCCATGGACATGGGGTAAGTGTGTGTGTGTGTGTGTGTGTGAGTGTGTGTGTGTGAGTGTGAGAGAGAGAGATGCTGGGAAGATGATTTTCTAAAGAGTGTTGGGGGAAGATTTGGCTGCCAGCCCGCTAATATGAAAAAGCTTGGCAGTCGTACAAGAAGCATTTAGATCTTTTACTTAATCAAAGCAGTAATACTGTATATGAAAGTAAAAATACCCCAGTACAAGTAAAAACAATGCATTCTAATTCTTGCTAAAAGTAAAAATACAGACGTATTATCAGAAAAATCTATGTAAAGTAACTTGTCAGAGAAATGAGAGTAAAAAGGACATTAATTTTCTCTCAAATGCAGTGAAGTAGAAGTATAAAGTAGCAGAAAATTCAAGTAAAGAACAATTTAATTGAACTACTGTATACTTAAATGCTCTTAGTTACATGTCACCACTGAACCTTTTTTCACGCTTGAAATTATTTTGACGTACTTCTCTAGCGTACTTTAGTGTCAATGTAATGAATATACAAATGTTTGTTTGTAATATGTTCTTTCGCCAGCTGTGCAACAACGATCATAACTGCCACTGTGACGCGGGCTGGGCTCCTCCTCTGTGTGACCAGAAGGGGTCAGGTGGGAGTGTAAACAGTGGACCTGTCATCAGCCACAGTGAGACACTTATTCATATAATTGTTGTATTCTACTGGCAGTTGAGAATATGTCTTTGAAATTGTGCAATTTTCTGACTATTGTCTGATGTTCTATGGCGAACAGGCAATCTCCTTCCAGTCCTGGTGGTCCTTCCCCTGGTTCTCTTCGTGGTTTTGTGTGCTGTTGGACTCTGGTGCTGCTACAGGCATAAACTCCACCCACTGAAAACCTCTGCTCTATCTCCAATGTCAAGGTATGGCATTCTGGAGGGTAAAATACTAATGACAATTTACTTTCTATTTTATGTGGATGTGTAAATACCTTTTTATTTATGTTTTAACCCTCAGTTGTTCAGTCCCGGTCGAGGAAAAGCCTCTGGCCGACGGCCATGTGAGCGGTCATGCAAACCCGACATTTTTGCAAAAAAAACAAGACTCAGACCACCTGGTAAAGAAGCCCACTGTGACCCAAACAATACTGCCAATCTCTATTGTTTGTGAATATTAAAATAAACCACTGAACTTTGTTCCACAGGGGAAGCCCTCTCCGAGCCCGTCCTGCTCAACTCGGTCCAGACATGCTATTGTGCGTCCGGCAGTGAAGCCTCCTCCCGTACCTGCGTATGCTGCAGAGCAGAAAGAGCCAACACCTCAGCCCCAGATCCAGCCTGTAGACAGACGATGCTCTCCTCAGGGTTACACTCCGCTTTTGGTTAAATCAGCGCAGCTAACCGAGCAGAGACGAAACCAGGCCCCTCCACCACCTTCAGGACGCCCACCTTTACCTACCTTGGATGCCAAAACCCACCCACAGCAGTCAGTGGAACCAAAGCCCAGACCAGACCCCCCAAACAGACCTCCACCACCTTGCCCTGTCAACAGACTATCAGGGGTGAGTAGGATTGTAAGTGTTTGAATGAAGCCAATTTTGCTCTAGTTGACTGGCTGTGAAATGTCTGTTTTGTTATTTTGATGCAGGAACTGCAACAAATGAAAGGCCTGCAGGTTACCACCAACGCCCTGCAGAGAGGGAAAGCTGCGTTGGCTCCATCTGCTGGACAGAAAAAGCTGAACAGGTAATTTATCTGCTGACGTTTTCTAATGTAAATCTGTACAAACCCCTTGTTAACTTCTCTTTTTTTTTTATCTTATAGAAACTAAGAGCTCAGGGAGACGTTGGGGACCACCACTTACATCCAATAATGGACTGCGTCACACTGTCTTTTTGAATATTAGGGGCTGACAAGGAAACTGTAGAATATGATGTATACTTAACACTGTGGTTTACAGTGTACTTACACTCTTGTATTGAAGGAAAAGTGTAGAATCACAGCAAGTCATAGTACATATCACAATGAGTACATTTTAAGTCTTCAATCTTTTAAGATTTATGCTTAATATGTGTTTTGTAAATTAGCGCTGTGTGTCTGCTTTCACAACTAGAAACAGCAAACCCTGTGAATTATTTTCCTAAAAGTTAATGGAAATGTGAAGTTGTTGGAAAACTGTTCCAGGAGTATTTATTTGCAAAGGAAAATTCATGTTTACAATGTAGCCTATGTACGAGACATGGTGTCTCTTTAAGAGCATCAGCTGTAAAGGGATATCTTATATTAAGAAAAGATGCCAATATTGAAGTGCTTACGCTTCTTATGTGTGAATAAGAATGGAATTTTAACTGGACTAAATGGTACCAGTGAAAGCCCTCAATGCATGCTGTAATATTTGCTTATGATGATGAGAGAGAGATATCTGATATGTAGCGGGAAATGGTAGGGTTTTGTCAGTTTCTTATTAGTTTTGTTTTAGTGATTTTATACTGTTGTGGTCTTGCACTTTGAGCAATCATTTTAGTGTCAAATACTCTGAAAGCCTGCAGAAGGTGAGTATTTGATGAAGATGTTGGGTGATGTATCATTTAAGGCGACCACTTGAACCCACACTGATTCTTAGTTCTGTCACTAACTATCAGTGATGAATTCAACTTTGTCCATGGCATCGTTTTAAATAATTTCACATTGGTAAAAAATAATAATATGAGCTGTGTCAGGTAAACATCAAAATTACATTTGAATCATTTTGCATGTTTGTCTGACTATGTTACTGAAACTGTTCAGTGGTAGTTCCCTTGTGACCAAAATGCTATAAAGTTCCTCCTCTATCTGAGAAGACTATGTTATGTATCCATGCTGTGTTACAGGAATAACTTTGTAATTGCTGTGGGGTACTGTTAAAAATTGTGGTCCATTTGACCACTTGGGATTACCTGGTTTTATCTATAATATGTAAAAACAGTCTGTCAGCTGCCATGTTTTACCTTCTTATCAGATCTATGCAAACCCTGGCACTGTGCAACACTGTGTCTTCAACTTGAATTCAAATAAACACGGGAAAATAAAACATAAAAATGTTATACATTGTAACTGGTTGTGTTTTGTCAATGCTTGTTGTTCATACCTGGATTCAAACACTGGCGGATTCAAGTCCTCACAGAACTGTACTAATGTTAAACTAGTGTTTGACGGTACAGTTCTCTCTGTTCTGTTGTTTTTGCTTGGTTAAAATAGGTACATTGTTTGAATATAATAATTCCTGAACAGCTGAATATTGCATGGACTTTGTGTTATGTGCGTAATATATTGTGATAAGAAGAAAAAAACGTTTAAATTTGAGTTCGATGTAATTCACGTTCTGGCCACTTGAGGGCAGCGCAACAACCGAGAAGCACATCATGGAGACATCACATTATAGTGTTGATATGGCGAACATGCTAGCAAACTGTTGCTAATGTGCACTAACAGTTTATGATGTGCACACGAGGCAGAAGCAGAGCACCATTAACACCCATTTGGAGTTGTGTTTTTGGCCACCTGAAGAAAAGAATGTAAGTTTCTCACTCACGCGACGTTTAGTTAATGTTTAGTGTCCACCCAGTACCTGGAGGGATGTCTGACCCTTTAGCTGCTAAATGGTGACCCTCTGTTCACCTGCTGGTTGCTAACTTTGTCCTGTCTGATGTTTGGTGCCAGATAACATGTAATGTGCAGTGGGTTCATCAGAGCTTTTCCACTTAGACGGCAACCTTAAGACTGATCCAAAGTAACTACCTTGTTGGCACAAACTAAAACGAGAGAGGATAAAACGGTCTGTACAGATAAGGGAACAGCAGAGTTGGATGTAACTCGTTCTCTTTGACTTCATCGCTAAAAGTGATCGGCCTTTATATGTTATACCGATTTATACCAAATAAAAGTGTTACATTCAAATCACTTCCTTGTTTGCCCTTATGGGGAATTGTTATTGTTGGTTGTGTATGAGGCCTTTGATGTCATAGCACATTTCCTCTGCTTATTAAAGGATCGATTATAAATCGATAGTGTATACTATAGTATGTGTAATGACACCCCCTCTTAGCACTGCTGGAAATGCCGAAAGGTGCCTGCCCTTTAGATCTCCACATCCTTCACTGAGATGAAAGCTCTCTGATTTATTCTAATCAAAAGGCTGCTAAATACCAAGGCCAGACCCCCTGAACCAACCTTCCTCCAACACAAAAACAGACACACACACACAGACACACACAGAGACACACATACAGGTTGCGGTCGAAAAGTCAAAAATAATTACTTCATGTCTAATTCTAGCCACTTTTCCTTGACCTCAATGAAAAACGTCATGGGGTCAAGGAAAGACGTGAAGGAGAATTCATGAGGAATTAGGAAAAGACAGCCATGGTGCTTAGAGAGTCCGGCCCAATCCCAATCTCTGACTCACGGACTCACAGACTTTGAGGGGCGCTCCCACAAAGTCTGTGAGGGTTTAGGGCTGTCCCACTGTGAAATCGTCGAGGGTTTGAGGGCTCTCTCTCGCAGACATGTTGAGCCCTTTATGAACCCTTTCCGTAAGTCTACAGACATGCGGTCTGTAGACTTTGCCCAAGGGAATTACCCACCATTCATAGTAATGTGACGTCAAACAAGGGGTTACCAGTGGAAGCATGGAGACGTAAATAAAAGGTGAACAAAGAGGAGTTCACATGTGTGTTCAGTCTGGCAAATTATGTTTTCTCATAAACAGTAAGGATTAGAGATGGAACATAAACACACATGAAATCAGAGGAATAGAAGACGATATATTACAGGTGTATTCATCACTCATTTAATCATTGAAGCCATTTTGGAGAAAAAAAGAGTTGATTTGAAATGAACTCATCTCATGAGGAAAGAGCCAAATCAGGGAGTAAAAAGTTTAAATAAATACCCACAACTGTACAAGATTTCATTTGACGTCATGGTAACGTGATATGTTGCAGCAAAGTGCTGTCCCATTCGTATTTACACCAATTCAAGCCCTCACACACTCAATTTACCAGGTGACATCAGTAGGTTCAGGGTTTAAAGCCTTTGGGGGAGACATTGGGATTGTGCCTCCGACTATCACTAAACTATGTAACAGTAGGTCTGCCGTGGCGAAACTACAACTAAAACCTCCCAACATGAAGTGTATTATTCTGTTGCATGCAGGCTATACAAAGAGCTTCTTTTGTGAGAGGCTGCTTCCCTCGTGGTGTAAAGGAGAGAAACCGGAGGTCCTTCTTTCCTGTTGCGGTCTCACTTCACAATCAACACTGCCTCCAGTAAAAACTGACAATTCAATTGTGCGATGTCAAAGAAACTGTTCAATATCAATATTTACTTTGTCCAATGAGATTCAACGGTTCAGTTATATTGAGCTTTTTAAGAGTTTAATAATCTATCATAGGCCTAGCTTGTTTTTGTGTTTTACTGATGCTTCTTGTTATCGAGAATTAGCTAATTTGCTATATTTACTGTTAATTTTATTTTGCATTCTTGTTTCGTTTGTTTTAGTTATTTGTTACTTTGTTCAAAGTAAATAAAAGCATAAAATTAAACCAAATGGTTACCACTGTCTATTCTTAAACGTATTTGTTTTCGGCACTCTAAAACTCCGTCCTAGTGTTGACGCTCAGTGTAAACGTAGCAGAAGATACGCGTTTTCAAATGGAAACTTAGTAGTGTGGACATGGCCTCAGAGGGAGATGTGGCATTGGCAGGTAAAGGTTTTAGCATGTGGCTTAATTGCAGCCAGCCTCTCCTGCAGAGCATAATTAGTGTTAGCTGGCATGTCACTTCCTGTGGTGTTTCATTTATTAGAGATGATGATTGGCTGAGAGATAAAACACAGGGGTGACACCCTTGCAGCAGGAGGGTGTCACAGCCAGGAGGGCAGTGAGGAGAGGAGCTCACCTGCTGAAAGCTCCCCTGCTTTGTATAACGAGCTAATTAAGCCTGACTTGTTTTCCCACTCATAATGATGATTGCCACACTTGTTTCTTCACCAATGTTCTCTCAATCAGGCCCTCTCTTCTGCTAAGATTTATTTTGTATCCTTAGCTTCATCATCAATCTCTTCATTATAACTTTTTACAAGTAGACTTTTTATTGGAGATGCTCAATATTCTGCAGAGAAATATATTTACCAATACTAACAGTGTCCAGTAAGGCAAACACCAGCGGATACAGCAATGTATATGCATCCTAGCAATATGCTTAACTACTACTTTCTCCAGGGGTTTAAGAGTAATTATCTAAATATTGATGCAATGTAAAATATTGTGGTCCAACTAAAGTCATTTGTTGTAAATATTTAGTGAGTTTTTAATTATGTTTTAAGCTCTGCAGTCATCAGCAGAGCTTGTGAACCGAGGCCCTGCAATTTACCCACAGGAAGTCGTTAGTCGCACTTTGACCTAACGAGGTCCAGCTGGGAATGTCCCTTGTCACCCTGCACACCTGCATTCTGCTGATTACACTCAAGTTGTATCGAGGCAGAGCTGTCCTTATTCACAGTACTATGTTAACTTTCCATAAATGCAATGATTGTTTTTGAGTGCAAGATGGGTAAAATGGTGAAGGAAATTGTGATTTCAGACACTACCAGTGTGCTACATGTGTTAATGTTCCTGTCCAAACCGGTGCAACTGAACTTGAATTCATGGTTTAGGACAATATTTAAAAAAATGAATGGAATATGGAGCTTGGTAAAAGTTAATAATAATAATTCCTTTGACGTTTGTAGGCCTAGTTTGTTTTTAAGGAGGAAAAATACAAATTAAATTGTAAATGGCATATGAGGTGAAAAGAGCTGAGGGGTTTTATTTTGAAGCCATATCATCCAGCCCAACACTCCTGTTTTATTTGGACTTGCTTGTCTAAAACTTGTGGCCAACAGCGGAATACGTTGTTGGGGTTTCTCCTGTATATGGCACCCAACTAAACTCCTGTTTTCAGGATCATTTAAACATTTTCTTGAACGTGCATAATCGCTTTTCACAGCTGCACGAAAAAAAATGTTTTAAGGCAAGACAGCTCCAGAAATATCTTGAAAAATGTATATTAAATCTTTTGGAAAAACATTTTGCTTTGAAATTGTTAAATTGAATTGACTGTGTGATTCTAAAATTATAATCACAGTGTTGTGTGTCTGATGCACGTTACCATAACTCTAACCTTAAACCGTAACCTGAAAAAATGTTTATGAATGGAATCTTTACCTTAATGCTAAGATTACACCTTTTTATATTGTTTTTGACAATTCATATTGTCATATCGCCCAGCACTAGCCAGATCTGAAAAAAACGTCAGCCCAAGGATTAACAAGACTGGGATTTTACTTGACTTTTGTTGACAAACTGGCAACGTTAGTGTTAACCAATTTAACACTAACATTAGACGAGGGTGACTTCTGCCTTTTAGAGCTCCGCAAGACAAAATGTTAACGTTACCAATCGCTCTGCGCATGAGTCTTGTTAACAAAGGAAATCTGTGAAGGTAGAGTTAGCTTATTAACAGTGTGGTTGGGTGATATTGAAATCAAAGCAATATCATCAGTAGTGACTGATGATATTGCTTTGAGACAAACAACAATAAACAAAAGTATCATTAAAAATAAGCAAGCGGCACATAGATATGAATATACAAAGTGGCCACAATGTATAGGCAGTTAGCGCTATTTTACACAAGGGCATACTGAGATTAATACATAATAATAATCAACTGGTATTAACCGTCCTCGTACAGTCCCATTGAATGTTACATTTATAGTTTGTTGCCTTTGCCATAACCCAGATGATTAGGGTTGATTGCTCGATGTGGTTTTGGTCCGGCTGCTCTTTGTGGATGGAGTCGGTGGCAGACTCACACCTGTATTAATGTGGCGGTCTCGCAGCAATCTAACGGCACCATCAATTACATTTATGTAACCACAATAACACAAAATCAGATGAGTTCTAGCACTTTTTTTTAAATAAGCAACAATGCAGGGAACCATAGAGAAACCAAGAGAAAAGGAGAAAGAGACTGAATGAGGTAATGTGGGAATATGGGCCATCCAGTCCTTGTACCCAAAGTGAGAGCTGTGTCTGTATAATCAGCATAAAGTCAAGGTTTTCAATGCTTGTTGGTCTCTACCAGGGTTGTCCCTTGTCACCGACCCTGTTTGTCATTTTCATGGACAATTGCATGATGTGATTCTGTTGGCTCCATCAGAACGTTACCTTCAGCAACCACTGTGGTGTTTTGCAGCCGAGTGTGAAGATGTCGGGATGAGTGCCAATACCTCAGAAAACGGTAGATTATACCCTGTGGGTTGGGAGTGAGTTATTTCCCCAAGCGTGGGAGTTAAGTATCTCAGGGTCTTGTTCACAAGTGAGGTTAATTTGAAGCGTGGGATGGACAAAGCGGTTCGACGTCAGCATTAATGCGGGCGTTGTACCGGACCGTTGGGGTGAAGAAGTAGCTGAGAGGGAAGGCAAAGCTCTCAATTTATTAGTTACGTATGGTCATGAGCTTTATGTAGTGACCGAAAGAATGAGCGGCTGAAATGAGCCTCCTTCGTAGGGTGGCAGGGCTCGGCCTTAGAGATAGGATAGGGTGAGGAGCTCAGACATCCGGGAGGAGCTCGGAGTAGAGCCGCTGCTCCATAGTGTCAAAATGGGCCAGCTGAGAACCATCTTTAAGGTTATCATTTTGACCTGTGCTTTTCATACTGTGAGAGATGTGTGAAAAAGGCAAAGGAGCTGTCAGTCAAGTGCTTGCCCACTGTTCATGGTTTAATCGAGCAAAACCAGTGAAAACACTGGGGCTGCTGAACCATGAGGCATGCAGCTTTTAATGCCTTAAATATGGGATGGCCTGGTTTGCCCCAGTTGTTTACCAGTGCTTAGGAGCTTCAGGCCTTTACACATACATTGGATCAAATCCCACAACTGCAGATGTACTGGCTCATTTAACAGAGTAAATGCTTTAGGTGTCAAACAGTACCGGCTGTATTTAGTGGTCACATAGTGTATTTAAAGATGGTATCACAGTTACTGTTTTTGTGGTATTCCGGTACAATAACCTTTAATAATTTCACTAGGGAACAGTTTTAACTGGAAAGGTTAAAACTGCAGTCCATGAATGAGTGCATCTTTTTTTCGCCTTCAGTGTTTATGGCCGGGTCACAACCCGAGGGATTTATATAGTTAAGTGTTGCTCTGATTGAGGTTCTTGCCTCTGGCAATAAAAGGTCAACATAAATGATTAATGAAAGGAAAATGTCATAAGGGAGGGGAGGGAGGAAAAAGAGGGGTAAGGTAACTTGGGGACTCCTATCTTCAGCTTATTTAATTTTTTTACTTTTACATTTTATTACGCCAGCAGTATACTGTTTTTATTATATTTTACACCATGTCACAATTTGGATAGGTCTTTGATTAGATTGAAAAGTATTTCTATTTACTGGCTTCATTGTTCATCAAAGACGGGTTGCTGTTGCATCAGACAGACAAATCGATCCCAGATCAGCTCAGGCATGTTATCCCTTTTAATTGTGAGGTTTGGACCTATAATGCATATTCAGATCAATGCATGGAGAATTCCTTATGAGACTCCTACAGAGGGAAGCTCACTGACGCGACTGTCTGAGTTCAGGCAAAAGTGGTTTACCTCTAATTAGAACCCTTGGCAATTGTAATGGATGCCCTTATGAAGATATATTTAATGACCTGATGTCAGCAGGAGACCATCCGCTAATGTCTGATCCATCTCATTAAGACTCTACTGTACTGGTGTGTGTGTGTGTGTGTGTGTGTGTGTGTGTGTGTGTGTGTGTGTGTGTGTGTGTGTGTGTGTGTGTGTCATTGATTGAAACAATTACAAGAGCATTCCTGACTGAACTGAACACAGATACACTTAAAAGTAAAGCTGTTAGTTGTCTATATTTCACTTCCAATATATCATTTTTTGACACCACAGAAGAATTGTATCACACGCAGGCAACATTTATAGAATTGTCTTTATTGTAAACACTAGTCATTGATGCACAATGAATACAAAAGAATCTCTCTCACAAAAAGAGGACAGGAAACACAGACTCTACCTCATCACCACCAACTCTTAAAGGGTATACGTAAACAATGATTGCACACGAATGCAAGTTACATTTATGTGTGAACATCTACCTCCAATTAATGCAAATTTAAGATTTTTCCCAGTGGATTTCTAGCAGCACACACCAACAACAACAACTAAAATTAAAGTTGTGTCCGAGTAATTAGTTAAATCTGTAACTTCCCATGTAACTTTCACACTACTGAACATATATATATATATATATATATATATATATATATATATATATATATATATATATATATATAGATTACTGTGGATTGAATTCACATGGCCATCCTTCCCGGAGCCTTTAATTTACAGCCATCCATCTAGTTATTCCAAGTTTAACAGTAAAAACACAATTGAAAGACAATATTATATAATGTTTATCATATATACAGATGACACTGCTCTATTTATAGCCCACTCTGGCTGTCCATCTTACCTTTGAACAATATAAACACAGTTGACAGAATACAAATGATTTACGGCACAGCACTCAATAGAAGCCTCAATTCTTAAACTGAGGTCTGATGATGAAGCTGCTGTTGTCTGAGGATTGTATTAAAGATCAGCGGAAAAAAGGTGCTTTATTTCCCCCCCTCTTTGTTCTGGTTCTCCCACGGAACAGGATCATTTTCCTCTGTGTGCAATTCAGACTCCCTCTCGTGCCAGAACTGCTCCACATCAGGCAAAACAATCCCATCTTTGAGGCTCACCATGTCTACGTCTCTCTCTCCTCCTTGCTCCGGCTGGGGCTGTTCCTCTCTGCTGGGACCCTCGCTGGAGCTGGACCGAGGGCTCTTCTCCCCACCCTGCTGGCCAGACGTCTCTGGTCTGGGACAAGGCGACTGGAGAGATGTAGGGGTGTGAGGTCCGGGTTTTGGCTTTGGTGGTGGTTGTTTGCGCAGGGTGAGGCGTCTCCACAGACCCCTGTAGCCCTCTCTGAACTCCTCGGAGAGGGAGAGGACGATGAGAGGGTTCACCAGGGAAAGAGAGAAGGTGAGCAGCTGAGCAGAGAGGGTGAGCAGAGGGGGAAGAGAGGAGATGAGGGGCTGAGCTCCTTCCATTTCCTTCTCTGCCATATGACGCTCCCAAACCCACACCACCCATTGCGGAAGCCAGAGAATAGCCATGGCCACAGTCAGGCTAAACAACATCAAGGTGATCTTCTTGGATCTGATCTGTGTGCGCAGGTTCTGGGTCTTACTGGAGCGGCGCTGGCACTGGCTGTAAGCTCTCAAGAAATACACCAGGGCAAAGATGAGTGGTGCACAGTAGACCCCCAGTGGGTAGGCTTTGATGTACACAGCCATGAAGTCCCGGGCTTCAGGAGGAACCATCAGCATACAAACCAGCCCGCGGATGTCTCTCTGCAGCGTAGCAAACAGCCAGTGAGGGATGGTGACTGAGCATGCGGACAGCCAGAGGAAGAAGAACACCACCAGGATGGAACCCAGTTGGACGCTCACCTGCTTATTGGGGTTGGACACATATCGGTAGCACGCTTTGGCCATGACAGCCAAAGTGAAGCTCTTCGCTACCATGCAGGACTGGAGGAACCAGTCGGCCGTCTTGCAGACCACCCAGCCCAAATTCCAGCTGGCTTTGGAGTAGGAGGCAGCCCTGAAAGGAACTGTGAACAACAGCACCAGTCCGTCAGCAAACATCAGGTTGAAGATGAGGGAGTTGATGAGGGACAGTTTGCCCCTATGAGCGCTGGAGAACAAGATGCCCATCGCAGTGAGATTACAAGCCACACCCAAGACACAGAGGACTCCTAGAATAGCCGGCACCAGGACCCTCAGCTCCCCAGGATCCAGGTGCTGCTGTGAGCCCCGTTCATTGAACGGCCACTTGTCTATGGAGCTGTTCACCACTGTCACATTGTTCCCACTCAACTTATCCATCTTTTTCAAAAAAAGATAGCTCGCTAATATAAGAAGAAATAAGAGGAATAGTCGAAGGCAGCCAGTAGAAGAAGAAAAACAGTTTTCGGTAGAGGATTTCCCAAAAGAGATATTTGATATATCGAGTAATACTGCCAATCTGAATCTAAACCTGTTACAATACTCGCATCAAAGAAGGTATTGATTGACAATCAGTAATCACAGCAGAGCTCCTGTCTGTCCCCTGGTTTATCCGGAGACACAATGATGCAGCTTCTGCGGCTGGTTATAAAGACGCTGTTTGATTGACAGCTGCTGTCCCCAGCTGACAAACTGTGCGTCGACTACAGCCTCTCGGGGCCAATTAGAAAAACTCTGCATAGTGTGCACTGTACAGCAGATGAATTTGTCGGATTTCTAATTTGTGTGAATGTTTGTGAATTAGTCATCATTACAGTGCTTTTTCTTATTAGTTAAGAGATACTAATGATTAACTGCTGATGAAATATACTTTTGGTTATTATAGCAAAGGCATTTCAATTTCTTTTTCAGGCAGTATGTACAAAATATATCATCTGATGGATCCACCAGCAATCCAGACGGATGGAGTTGTATGAGCTCTTAATTAAGGTTGGTTAGGAACCTGCATCTGGAAGCTGGGTTTCTGTTCTCATAATGGTAAAGTAGCATACTAAGAATACACATAAATAAGATAAAGAAGTTAAGAAAATTGTGACAGTGGCTAGTAATTTGAAATCAACCACCAATAGTGTCCAGTTGATGAAAAGCGTTTCTCTCTTTTTTTGGAACAGCCAGACTGCCTTTACATGTGTTACTCTTCATCCATAAGAGGGCGCTGTTGCACCACAAGCAGCAATGAATCATTTACATTTTTTTTCTGATTGCTTAGGCGCTATCTTTGAAACTATAGGCTATTTTTGCAAAACTCTACACACTAACCACAAAACCTTACACCAAACCAGCAAAACATTATATATCTCTTGCAAAAGCAAACAATTCTTGCAAAACTCTTCAAACTCTTTGAAAAACATTTGTTTTTGCGTCAATACAGTACACACAAACCATCATTTGAATAAGCACACGAAGCACCAACTACGTACTGATAGTATAAATGAAACACTTGTGGCTTTTGCTTTTTCTGTGTAGTAAACACACACACAGGTATCCAAATGCGTACAAATAAGAAAAGTGATAATGTGTGCAGTGTTGTATGGGCCTAGGATTGCATGATGGTGAAGGACGCCGTTTTGACTAATAGCTGCACACATTGTTGTGTTGCCACCACGTTGTCCCGGGACGTTGATGATGGCACGGTGTCCGATGATATTTCTGCCGCGGCCCCTTGTTTTTGCAAGGTTGAAACCTGCCTCGTCCACATATATTAGCTCATGATTTACTGCATCTGCATCTAGCTCCATGACTCTCTGAAAGAGACAAGACAAAACAATGTAGCACAGTACGAAAAGACAGGGATCAGTCAATATGATGTAGCACCATACACTTCCAGATCCAGTACCAATGATAGGATAGTATAGCTTACCTGCACATATTCATATCTCAGTTGTTTTACACGGTCTGTGTTTCTTTCAAAAGGGACTCTGTACAGCTGCTTCATCCTAATCCTATTGCGTTTCAGTAGACGAGACAGTGCAGAGAGACTCACTCTGTTGACGTTTTGGAATATGGTGTTGTCTGCTAGTATGTGGGCCTGCAGTTCTCGGAGTCTGATGCAGTTATTTGCAATGACCATATTTACAATGTGGGTCTCCTGCTCTGGGGTGAACAGTCGACTTCTTCCACCAGATATTGGTTTTCTTGCAGTTCTGTAAAAACATTTACGTAAATGGTTTTAGTGATAGATCCTTCTCATTATGAAAGTACAGTACATATTACTGTACCAGTAAGTCTACAGCACTTACAGTTACTTACCGGTTCTCATTTCGAAATATCCGGATGATACCTGCAACAGTATAGCGGCTCAGATTTGGTTGAACCCGTTGCCCAGCCTCCCTCATGGTCATCCCGTGGTTGACAACATGGTCAACCACAGTCGCTCTGATCTCATCAGTTATTGTGTTCCTGACTCCCCTTCCTCTTCCTCTTCCCCGTCCTCTTCTTATCCCCCGTCTTACTTCACCTCTTCCTTCTCCTCCTCCTCCTCCTCCTCCTCCTCCTCTTACTTCTTCATGTCCTCGTCCTCGTCCTCCTCTAATTCTCACCCCTCTTACTCTCTGTCCAATATTGGCCTCCATTGTTGTCCAAACCAAATGTTTACCTGTGGCCTATTTATAGTGCTCAAGCTCTGATTTGTAAGTGAACTCATTATCTAAAAGTGTTTTCACATGTGTCAATGTGGAAAAGCAATTGGCAAAATAGTGTAGCAATGTAGAGACCAATGTTTACAGTTTTGCTAGAAGTGTGTTATAAAATTATAAACTGAGTGTAAAGCAGTGGTTTGTGTTTACAGTTTTGCAAAAAGTGTGTTATAAAATTATAAACTGAGTGTAAAGCAGAGAACGTGCATTCAGTTTGGCACACTTGGTAAATGCATTGGCTAAAAGTGTTAATGTTTTCAGAAATCGTGCTTCAAGAATCACTGTTAGTGTTTAAGCATTCAGAAAAAACTGTAATACCGGTTTCCTCTAAGACAATATTTTCACGGACCCTTCACGGTGTGGGCGATAAATATGACGTAATAAATATGACGTAATAAATATGACGTAATAAAATGATACGACCGGCATAAAGACAATTATAAAGTGCATAAAGATACAACTCACCATTATGCCGAATTAGTGGGAGCCCTGAGCTTGTGCCACCTCGGGGTGACGGGAGACAACGACCCCCGACGTGTGTTTATGTCCAGTCTACTGACTCTACTCTGTAATTTAAACCTTTATGTGCACTCTGTAATTTATTTAAAGATTATTTAAAGATTCACAAAGATAGGATGTTGGGAATGGAAGCATGGTTTTCAGAGCTTTTTTGGCGATCTCAGTATACTCTGCCTTGATTTTAATCCAGAACACCGAGTTGAAACAGACTTTTAAGTTACATTTTTGGTCTAGTGGATAAAATCAGAAATAGAAGCTCCTCTTGAAACATTGTTAGTTAGGACCTGGATTAGGAGCCGGATTACAAAGAAATTGACGAAAAATAGTTGGAAGATGTTTAATTAGCTGTCTTTCACTTCACCACCAACCTACTTGCTAAACAACGAGGTTCAGACAGAAGGCAAAGCAATAGCCTCTACTAAAACTCCAATAGCACACATTAATTAGAAGATGATCAAACAACATTAAATACAATTAAACTACATGTGGGCCACTTGTTGGGAAATAACCAAATAAAGGCAACAAATACATAATAAATATAATGCAAACTTTACAGCATGGAACACTGGTGACTATGAAACAACGCCTCAAGAGTTGCAATTGGAGCTGAATGATCTTCAATGTGACTCAGTCTTAAAGGAGAAGTTCAACTCCCTTAAACTGGATGAGTTTTATGCTTCACTAAACATCAGGAGAATGGCACAGAGGATGCTGCTGTTGTTTGGCTCAACCTGCGTGTGTGAGCAGACATTCAGCGAGATGAACATCAACACATCACACCACAGATCCCAGTTACCTGATGAACACCTCAAATCTGTCCAACCAAACTGACACCACACTTTGATGCACTGGCAAAAAAGGGTGACCAACAACACTGTTCCCACTGAAATTAAATGTTTTCTTTACTTTTTAGTTAATGGCTTTTACTTTTAATTTATATTAGTTCACACAAACACTCCATCCATCTGATACTGGCCCGGCCCGTCTGTGAAATTTTAAAACTCATCGTGGCCCCTGAGCCAAAAAGTTTGCCCACCCCTGCTGTAGCATCATGAACTATCTTCAGGCTGCGAGTAAATGAAAGCATGGACCATCTTCTTTTTTCTTCTTATTTTTGCCCTTTTACATTTCAATAGCATGTGCAATATAACTTTGTATTACTTTTAATATCATTGTCAATATTACCCCCAATATCAAGCACAATATTACTTTTCTATTTGAGTTAATATTAGACACTGTTGTTATTACTACTGCTTATACACTTTATATTTATACGTTTGTTTTTAATCTTATGTTATTCAAATGTCAAATTTTATTTAAGTTAACATGATGTTTTACTATTTTGACCTCACTCTTATTGCTATTCTTTTTTTGCACTGGCATAAGTGTCACTACATAACCACTTAATACCTATTTTACTTTATTGTTTATACGTACAGTATATAATAGAGTATGTTTACTCTATTGTTCTTTCCAATTTGTCTATTGTAATTTTGGGGGGAAAAATATTTCCCCCAAAATTCCCCACAACTGAGCAACCGGTTTAAAAAAATAATAATAAAAAAATAAGCCCATAGGTCAACATAGGTGCTACACAAGCTTGGCACTTTGCAAGGATGCTCGTAGGACCACCAACCCACCCATCTATCACCAGGTACTAGGACACCTGACACACTTGAACTGCACTACTACTATACTGAACTCAACTGAGCTGAGCCTCTTGAGGGAAGCTTATGCAACTCAATTGAGTCGTTCACACTCAGTTGTACCAACCCGGGCTCGGGTTCCAAGTGTGCCAAGCTTGGCACACTTGGAACGCCAAAGACAAATTGCGTGGACTCAAAATCGGGCCTCTAAATAATCTGGCTGCCCTGGAGCTAAAGACAATTATAAAGTGCATAACGATACAACCATTACTCCGAATTAGTGGGAGCCCTGAGTTAGTTTCTCTGCTACGAGCCGGTCACACCTCGACGCGTGTTTATGTCCAGTCTACTGACGCTAATCCGTAACCCTCTTGACATGTGTCAAGCGGTTATGTCAGAGGTTACGCACAGACGGATGCTTTTTTTTTTTCATTAATTCTTTCTCTGTGGCCCGGTACCAAGGGACCCACGGGCCGGTACCGGTTGGGGACCGCCGAATTTGTATGTACTTTGAGTCAGCGGCATTAACACAGGAAGTCAAACAATGCAGGCTTTCAACTTGTACATCTTTATTCATTTTTTATTCAAAGAAAGTCCAGTAAGCATAAAGACTGCATGGTAATTAATTGCATTTCAATACATTCTGAGCTATAAAAGTTTTTTTATTTTTTTTTTCAATTAGAAGTGTCACAAAGGAGGTTGTTTAGAAGACATTATCGTTTAAAGGAATCACACTTAATAATTCCCTGATTTCACAGAGTTCAATTAGACCGTTGACTGCTTTTCTTTGTGGGAGTTGGCTCTTAAAACAAATCTGAGACAAATGAGGATCTCCAAACGGACAAGAGCCGAGTGCTGAAATACAAACCTGCTACCGTTTCACGTTACCCATCGTCAACATGAAGAGGAACGTGGACAGACACAGCAGCATTCTTAAATCAAACATTTTTAAACTGGTTCCTTGTGGACAAAGCCAAGTATTTTACTAGCATATTGCCTCAAATGATCTGTATGTTAAATATCTATATGCAGGCTGTCAGTTTCATCAGAATCAGATCGAACAAATACAAAAAGAGCTATCCCTATTAGCATTCGGTTGCTCCAAGAAAACTCAATATTTTCACATGAATAATTTACGGTTCTACCATCGTTTTCGGTACACTCCAAATAAGGTAAAAATGTGATGCGAGTGTTTTTCCAATAGGGATTTTGCAAAATAAAATGTACTGTGGCTTTGTCGTGTCTCTTGCAAACTGACTGACTTGCAATGTGATAAGAGCAACAATGACTTTGTACATATCACAGCGTCCTCCCCTGACCTCATTAGCATGTAGCCGGTGCCATAATGTAATCATGGTTACATCCCTTCAAGCACTTCTTTCCACTTAGGACCTCAGTGGAGCATTTTTTTTGTTTCTTTATAGAGAAAGAGAAAATAAAACAAAAGAAAAAAATCCTCAGTTAACATTTCATTTGAAACATTCACTCTCCTGCTTTTATTTCTCGTCCCCCGCCCCCCTCCCTCCCATCCCGCTACCACTACATCAAACCCCCACATACCAAAAGAAGGCACCACAGCTTCTAGACAGACTCATTGACCGAGCGAAGGACTCAATAAAACAACAGCATTAAATAAAACCATTGACACAGCCTGGAAGGGCTTGATTTACATTACAGACTACAGCAGTCTCACTCGGGAGACACATAATTGGTACTTGAAAGACTGACCGTGTTGTGTCACAGGCAGAGACAACTCAGTTTCTGGGGTCAGACATTAACAGTCTCTTCCTCTTTTGTAGGAAATCTGCAGCAGGTTGCACTGTCCAAAACGTGGCCTCGGATGGAGGCCGCAGGGTTGATCACATGCGCTGTAGCATGAGCAGGTTGAAAGAGAGGGGGCACTGTTGCTACATGACAATGAGCCACCATCATGTAAGCTTGGTTTCTGTCAGTGTGCTCTACTTAATGTTCAGTGTGCCCACATCCAACCCCTTTCTCCAGGGTCCGGAGGGCTGCTACATCATGTCATTCAAGCAGCAATCCTCTTGTTGCATTAACGCACAGGATTCACTTCTCCAGGTGTCCAACATGGCTAAATAAATTAAATAAGAAGTCAAATTGAAGAATGAAAGTCCATTCTCGATTTCGAGGAAACGTTTTTCCTCACGCTAGATCCACCATCCACAATTTCAGTCACTGGATAATTATCTCTGCTGTTCTTCAGCAGAGCAGCAAAATTCAAGACCGGCAGCAACGAGGCATAGAGAGAGGAGAAGGATGTTTATAAGGGCTCCATCCCTCTTTCTCCGACCCAGCAGGGGGTCAGCAGGGGACAGATTGCTCTTTAGTTGACCTTGTCTTGGAAGATGTAGAGGTTGTTGGTGGCCGCTACTGCGATGATGTTCTCATGCGGGTGCCATGTTGTGTGGAGGATCTTCTTGCTGAAGTCTAGGCTGTCTACACTGATCTCATCCTTACGACGCTTCCCACCCACACACACCTGGAGGATAACAGTAGAGACAGAGAGGAATTAGGATACAAGTTTGCACAGTTTTGAACGCATAATCACAAAGATTTCAGTGATTTTAAAGCAGTATTTATTTATTTTCTCCCACTTGGCGGCACCAGAACGCGCTGTGAAACACAACACTGACATAAACACAACACTGACATAAACCTTATAACTGATATAATCTAACCTCATGAAGCAAATAAGTTGCCTACTAGACACAGAGCAACATTAGCATTCATTTGGAGCTCTGTTTTGGTCTCAAACCCCTGAGGGACATATTTGGCTCTTTAGCTGCTAAATGCTCCGCTATGTTCACCAGCTAGTTGAAAAAGAAACAATGTAAAAACAACAACAAGAGGCTCAAAATCTATTGTTGATGAATCCAACTCTTTCTGAATAAAGTAATTAAACCTAAAAAAAGAGAGTGTTATTTGTCACATTCCTGCTAGTTATCACAGCTATTACAGTTCATGGATTTCACACAGTTCTGGCTTGTTGCAATCACACTTTGTGACTAATAATGCAGTATTTGATATGATAGGATTGGATATAATCATAATTATACTGTAGCTTATCTATGAAGATTCACAGACATCAGAATATCTAAACAACATTAATATGAAGCCAAGTGGAGGCCCTGCAAATCCACATGTCTTAGAAATCAGGTAACTTGTATTGAGGAGCAGTGCTGTACCTTGCGGGGCTTCAGAATGGCTCTGGGTTTGCTGTTCTCCCTGGACGCCTCCAGTGTGACGTCCCGTTTGGTGTTCCGGTCAAACATTCGGAAGAAATTGTTATAGGAGCCGGTCATGATGACGCTGAGGAGGAGCAGAGGAGAGCACAGGGTTATTGAGATAGTTGGATGCATGGGTGGATCAATGGATGGATAAGAAATACATCTCACCTGTCTGAGCCATTCCAGACACACTCAAACTTGTCGAAGATGCAGTCATTCTCATACAGAGAACAGAGTTTGCCACGTAAATAGTCATGCACCTGCAAAAGAAATGAGAACATGAAGTTGTTGGTGGATCACGATCACACTTTCCCAGCACCCAAAGTTTGTCACATTGCCTTTAAGTGAACAACCATAACCTTAAGCTGCACTGCCATATGCTCTAGTTTCAATAATCCTTCCAGACCTGGTGACCCACGCTAAGATGCTAGGTAGCAGGTGGAGTTGGACAGAGAATCCCTTGAGCCCAGCTGATAGCCTTATCAATCATGACCTGCCCTAAGATGGCTTCCCCTGATCAGGTGGAGTGGATCTGACCCCAGTGACCACACAGTGGGAGGTTTCGCCCTTCAGGTTGCATCAGCACCACCACTATCTGTCTTTTTACGGACAGTCGGCTCAATAAACCCTCCCGGGGTAATTGCAGAAAATGACACGGTTACAGATTGGCAGGGTGACAGTGAAACAGGATTATGTTGAGTGATTACTCTGAAATCAATAAGTTTTGATTTGATCTGGGCCTAGCCTTTATTTAGGATTATCTTTGGAGCCTTCAAACTGTCCAACGGGCACATTAAAGCAAGACGAAGGCTTACCTGGTATGTCTCTAGTGGTTTGTTCTCCATTTGAAGGTCCCACACCTTGACAGTGAGGTAGTCTCTTGTCATCAGGTAGCGCCCGTTGTGGCTGAACTTCACGTCAGAGATGGATGAGATGATTTCAGAGAAAAAGGAGCGAGTGGAGGGATCCTCTGGCTCCTCAAAGTCTACGAGAGAAAAACAAACAAATGGCAGTTATCTTCTGACAGAGAAAACACCTTTTACACCGCGGGAGGTCGCTGCTTAAAATAAATGTGTTTTTTTTTTCCTCCCGCATGTCTTTTTAATAATTCGCGGCGAAAAAAACAAAGCTGATAGTGTTTTGGTGGTGGGGGCCGTCATTAGCGAACAATAACAGCCACAACAATGCCTGGATGTGGGGTTTGCTGCAGCAGCTGCATCTCTTCCCGGTATTATTTCTCTGTGTGTTTAGGGAGAGAGTTGTGGGTCAGCATGCTGGGTAAATATTGGTTATGATTCATATTGATTCTGGCAGCTGCTGATCTGTGTGCAGGCCAACACGCTGGGGATAAGAGCCAGGCATTCCATCGTTAGCTGTCAAGTTATTGTTCCTCCTCCTCCTCCACCTCCTTCCTCCCTCTCTCCCCGCTCTCCTCTACATCGCTCCAAAAATGCCCCCTCCATTCTCTCCCACCCCTTCCCTCGTCCTCAGCTGAGGCCTGGAGAATGGCTCTGTGATGTGTCAATGGGGAGTCTAACAAGGGATGCGGCGGGAGAGATGAAAAAATGGGGGGATGAGGAAGGGATAAGAAAAACAAATCAATGTCAAAGTGCTGGGTCCGTTTGGGCCCCGCTGGATTTGTGTGTGTGTGTCAGTGAATGAGTGTTTGTGCGTTCAATATGTGCATGTATATATGCATGTGTGTGTGTCCTTGCCCTCCCTCCTGTCCCACTCCAGGGGTATCTAATAGGGTCTCTGGGGAGTCGGCATGGTCCCTCTCTTTTTGTACTGGAGCTCAGCGCTTTGGCAACCCTCCCCTATCCCTCCATCCATCCTCCATCTAACGCTGACTGATACCAGCAGCCTCCCAGGTTTACAGGTATGGGAGGGGATGTGATATTCTTGTGTATTTTATGTGGAAGGTTCAGGAAGTCGTGTGTGTGTGTGTGTGTGTGTGTGTGTGTGTGTGTGTGTGTGTGTGTGTGTGTGTGTGTGTGTGTGTGTGTGTGTGTGTGTGTCAAGGGAAGCTGTGTTTTTGAGTGTATGCGTGGGAGGGACGGCATAATACATCGCTCTGAGCCAAACAGCGTTCATGCAGTGAGACAGTAGGTCGGTATCAGCAGACCGTGTCCTGAGGCTAATGAGAGCACCTGCCTGCTCCGTGTGTGTGTGTATGTACGTGTGTGCGCACTGCGAGCACCTAATGGCACGTACATGTCGATATGAAAACAGCTGTAAATACCACAACTTAAAATAAACACCAAATTCCAAATATTTTATGTTACTTATATACTAATTTGGACTCATGTGAAATTCAACAGGCCGTGTTCGCGCATGGTCCAGTGAACGCATCAATATGTCTGAGGACGTGACTGACTGACGTTATCGAACAACAAGGTGTGTCCATGAGGGACTAATGCGATTGCTCTTAAGCCATTGATTTTCCAGAGAAAATGTCAATGTATTCATTATTCATTTGAGCAAAGCGTATGCACATGATGTTCAGCTTTAGAAAAGGCCATTCATTGTTTGAAACGCACAGCGAGAATTATTGATGGGTTATCAATCCTGACATATTGAGCCTCACAAAGGTGGAGCTGAAGCAGAAAAGAAATAGTGTGAATTTGCAACCCGGGAACCACCACGTTAAATGTAAATCTGAAGTCTCGATGAACCTGCAGCGATGCATTCTGTTCACACCCTCCCATTATGTTTAGCGCTCATCATACTTATAATACTACTACTCAGCGTCACTGAGGTCATGTTCTTTGTCTTGTTTGAGAGAATTTGATGGCCAGGAAAAGAAGATAAATTACAATAAAACTCAAATTACACACAGTGGGTTTCAGAAGGCGGGCTTAAATGTCTTTTAGACTAAATGTGACCGTTATTAAAATAAATTAGTAGTTCAATTCAATACAGTTCAACTATTTATCCCAGTTAGAGATATTCTACGCAGAAGCTTCCTCGAGAGAAGGCTCTGAAGCAACATTTAGGTGATACAGAACATATAACAGTTAAATGAATAAAGCAACTGTAAAAAAATATATATTTAAATCCAATAATCAGGCCAACGATTGAGTTTTGCAGCATTTTTTGGTGGCTAAGTAAAAAAAAAAACACAATGAGGCATCATAAAATAAAACAACAGAATATTTTCACATGAAAGAAAATCAATAAGTATTTGATCTTTCTTGTTAATCTTTTATCAATTTTCCAATGATGCTCTCTACTTGTACTCACATTTGCTGTGTTTGTCGCAGAGCGCGGCCTCTCTCATGTCACAGAGGCGTATTGAGCCCTTGCTGCTGCTGTAGGCAAAGGTGTGACACTGTTGGGGATGAAACTCTGCTGAGGTGATCACCTCCGTCAGCTCCTCCATGTTGGCTGGCTTGATGTCCACAATGTCTGAGAGACCGGCACTAAGGAACAACTACGACCTTAAGACAGCTACTATGGGCATTTTGCCAACACTGTGAAAGCCAAAAGCCTCAGTATTTAGCTCTGAAAAAAGAGAAACGTTTTCTGTGCAGACATATTTGAATAACATGGTTATTTTTCTTCCCTTTTTCCACACATTTTTAGTTCCTAAACACAAATTACATGAATAAGAGGATACTGAAGCTGCGATCGGTGATCTCCAGGTTCCACAGGTTCACCCTGAGGTCGTCGGTGGAGATGTATGTCTGAAAGTCGGAGTTGACAGAGATGGAGTTGATGTGGTAAGTGTGAGCATTGCTGAATACCCGCCTGGCTGTAGCCTCCACCATCAAGTCCATAGGCTGCAGCACCGGCACCTAGTTAGGGAGAAAACACAGAAGAATATGCAATAAATTCATCTTGAAAGCTTTGATTGGTTTTTGTAACACTGATTCAGTATCTATCGTACATTAATGCTGGTTTCCTCGAGGCCTTTTTATATATTTATTTGCAGATGTGTGTGTGTGTGTGTGTGTGTGTGTGTGTGTGTGTGTGTGTGTGTGTGTGTGTGTGTGTGTGTGTGTGTGTGTGTGTGTGTGTATGAACCACAAACAGATGACTCCAGGGATTCACATGACATTTACTCCACAAATCTTAATGAAACAGAGACAGTGACTGAGGGGCTCAGAGGCTGTTTGATGAGCTGTTTCAATCAGACTGTGAATATCTGTTTGCCACACGGCTACTCGGAGATCACACCTGCCTCCCTCTCTTTCTCCCTCCCTCCCACTTGCTCGGTCTCATGAAAGTGCTGAAGAAGTCTCTTGTTTGCATGTAAGTAAGAGAAAGCAAGAAAACAGAGAAAGCAAAGGAGGTGGAAAGAGAGATGGCCCGAGGGCATCGCTAGGCCCTGCTGAGGAATGATAACTGAACTCTGCAGAATTAAGACGAGCTCACACTCACACTCACACACTAATACACACACATACACAGTGCTGCTCGGGCTTCAAAGCCACCCAGCCCCAGTCTGCATGCAGCCCCCCGTTGGCCAGATAAAACACAGACAAAGAGAGAAGGGAGGGGAGCGAGAGAGGAGAACAAATCAACTGCTTCTTCCCTTTTTCTCTCGTCCGTTGCTGGCACTGACAGAAAGACATGGCAGCGCAGCAGGCTGCTGTATCTCCATGGGTGTCACTTCATTTCCATGTCTTTCACTGGCCGTCCATAGAGACACAGACCGTATTAACCCATAACCCCCAACACTGACAGTTACACTGCATTACCTCATAAATTCGCCTTCTCACAAAATGTAAAGCCAAATATTATAATTTGAGATATTTCTGCTTTACAAAGTAACAAATACTCCCTAGAAATCTATTCACGACATCATTTTAAGCCACTTTCCTCTTTTAAAGCAGCAATTGGATAAAAAAATAATAATAATAATAATTTGTGTTTTAAGGAGGTACTGAATCGTAGTTTTCACGTGACGCAAACAAAGAGTTTTTTATTGTTTGTTCTTCTGGCTACATTTTGAAATGATTTTTTCAAAGCTCTTCCCTTTCCTCCGCCCCTTCTCCCCCCATGCGCAGATTTCACAGCCTCTAAACAGGATTGCCACAGTCCCGGCCTGTCCTCCAGGTTGCTATGATCCCCTGGCCAGCGAGACAAAGAGGGACAGACACGCTGAACACAGCACTAATCTACTATGGCAGACACACACACACACACACACACACCCACACACACACACACACACACACACACACACACACACACACACACACACACACACACACACACACACACACACACACACACACACAGTCCTACGTGCCTGCCTGCTTTGTGTGAAAATTAAAGAGGTAGTGGAGTGATAAGACTGAGAGAAGTCTGGGGGAGGCGGAGAGGATGATCCCTTCATGGTCTTCACCTCAGTGAACATATCGATCACTCATTCGCACTTTCTTCTGACGGTGTAAGTTCAAAATTGTCCAACGATTGTGTGTTTGCTGGTGTGAGTGTCATTTATCAGTGTTGAAAGTGAGCATATATTACAGGGAAATTCAGGTGTCAGCTTTGACAGATACGGTGCAGTCAGAGAATGCCTTGCTAAGAAGTTCATGTAGGATTAAAGGCTATCATAGCATAATGACTGAATGCTAAATTTTTATTTAATCAGCTTATCTGAGCTGTACGTAATTGGACTATTCAATGTGCAAACTGATGATAGACCTTTGTGACAGAAAGCAGTTTGACATGTTGCAGTCAGAGAAGCAGGTGTTAATCATAAAATGAATGATGGCAGCCAGTAAGCTTAGCTTAGCATAAAGACTTGAAACAAGGGAAACTAGCATGGCTCTTTCCAAAGGTAACAACATTCACCTACCAGGTGGGGCGAGTCTAGCGGTTTCCCTGCTTTCAGTTGTAATGCTAAGCTAAGCTAACAAAGTGTCTCTTTAAGAGGCCAGAGCTTGATTTGGTTTTGGTTTTTCTTTCCATTTCAGATGAATCTAGAATTTTCTGAAATGTTCCCCTTCTTCTCAGCATGACCTGATATTTAACTCAGAACATTTACCACACCCGCTAGACGAGCCCTGACTCCATGTGACATTCAGGGCGCTGTTAGACGTGATAGTTTTGTGTGACCCCTTTTACCCGTAGTGAGGTGATTGTCGACGGGTCTCTGATCCGTCCATCGTCATCCTTCAGGTTGTAGCCCTCTGGGCGCTTGTCTCTCTCGCTGATTTTCCACAGCTTCACCGTCTTGTCTGGAATGGATACACCACACACACACAAAATACAGTTAGATCATGGCTCACTACAGTGAATCTCAGATACAGGATGGAAGCAGGGGGTTGGGCGGCCAATCTGGCATGTAGCTGGGCAGGAGCCAGCGGGAATGATGAATGGCGGCTCCTGTGTATGTTCTGATGTCACTGATATCAATCTCCATGTTGACTACATTTCCAGGTTGCAGTATATGCTCCCCCCGAAAAAGCCATCTGGGCGCTTTTCAGTTCTGCACCACGCAAACACCAGTTACATCCCATCTTCTCGGTCCGTCTAGAGAGGGGGATGGCGGCGGCAGTCAGGTTGTTGCCTTCTTTTTTTTCTTCTTTTAATTTCCGCTGCGAATATTGGTGTCAGAGCAGCGAGGCCATCGCCACAGGACCCTCCACCATCTGCTCCAGCCACCGCTAGCACTTCTGTAGCAGCCATGCATGAAGCCCACAATCTGCAAGACGTCTCTCTCGCTGATGTGTGTGTGTGTGTGAGCTGGCGTGCATGTATGGCACATGCTTTGATATGTGTGTGTGTGTGCGCGCGCGTGTGTGTGTGTGTGTGTGTGTGTGTGTGTGTGTGTGTGTGTGTGTGTGTGTGTGTGTGTGTGTGTGTGTGTGTGTGTGTGTGTGTGTGTGTGTGTGTGTGCGCGCGTGTGTTCCTGCTGTGGCGGCCATGCATGAAGTTCTCAATCTGAAACGCTTCTGCTGGTGGCACTTGCTCAGCCAAGCGAAACGCCAATACATTCACACTGACAGTCAAAAAGACATTTTCATGTGATATTAATAACATCTCTTACATCAGCTGTATACATCTGACCATTCTGCAGAGTGAGGAATGAATCATGACTTTACGTGACACTGTTATGGAGTAACAACAACACTCTGCCTACATCTGAACACACTCTCGTGAAAGATTAATGGCGTCGTTGACCATTTTTCCCATAGCAGCAGGGCCGCCTTAGATAACTGACTGACCGTTGGTGGAGAGCAGGAAGTAGGCGGCGTTTTGCTGAGGAAGCCATTTGATCTTGTTGATCTTCTCCTCAATCTCCAAACTCTTCAGGTAGTCAAACTCTGGCTCGTGGCTCTGGAATGTGCTGTAAACATTGTACTCCCCTCGACGTTGGGGCTGGCTCTTACTCTGCAAGAAGAGAAACATAGTAAGAGATTGACAAGATGAAATGTTGTTTCCCACATATTTGTTGTCAAGACTTTAGTTCCTTAACAAGATGTGCAACATTTGAGAGAGAAAAGAAAGCATTGCTGGCATGAATATACATTATAGTCTCCTTAAACTTCCCTTGAATTAGCTTCAAAGTGAGATCAAATATTGTAGCCATGTTAGCGGCTTTGGTTTATGATCACATACGTGACAAACTAATGAAATTATCATCAGCTTCAATTTCACTTTGTGTTTAGTTTTAATTAGCAAAAATTAGCATGCTAAACTACGATGGTGAACATGGTAAACGTTATATTCATTGTTAAACATCAGCCTGTTATCATAGTCGCTATGAGTATATGAGGATGCTGATGTTAGTGTTAGTGCAAAGCTCTGATGTGTGCACAGTACAGCCCCATAGAGCCGCCAGCATAAACACACATATACTGTATATCTGCTTTGTTTTATTATCATTATTTGCTTGTTCTAGCACTCCATAGCAGCCACAGTGTTTTGGCATTTACATTCAATCAACAGCCATTTCCAAGATGCTACATCTTTATGGCTTCTCCATTAAATTAAATTAAACATTCTAGAAGTGCAATGCACCATCTGCATATCTTTCTCTGTAATTCAGCATGACATATTTGGTATCATTGGAAATGTTGGCATCTTATCTGGAATTCAGACTACATTTAGGCGGTTTTAAACAATGCCCCTCCATGTAATGATGGCCCCACCGAAGCTTCTTAGCGCTCCCATTTTTTGGGGGGGTTTGGAGCTTTTAGATATTTACAGCTGAACTCAACTCTATTGTTTCAATGCTGTCAACTCCTCTCAGCAGAAGCATAATTAGTGTTGCATTGTTGGCATTTCCTACCTCCTGCTCCCTCTGGAAGACAACCACTCTGCCTCCTTTATCCCCGGTGGCCAACAGCTCCCCCGATGAGTTAAACTCAACCGTTGAGATAATGTCAGCTGCAACACAGGAAGCAGAGCAGAGAGGGGGAGAAAATGTCAGTGTGGACGTACACAAAGCTGTCAAGGTATCAGTCAGACAGAAAGAAAGACCTAGAGTGGGGGGAAAAAAGCATGTCAGGGGAAGGGAGGGAGAATCTCGTGACAAAATCACAGAGGACTCTCCGGCACAGATACCCTAGTTTGGTGTAATATGGGTTAGGAGACACCACTGAATGAGTCACTGCATGATATCAACTAATTCAGCCCCTCGTCTGACTGAAGTGAGCCAATTTGGGTCATTTAATGGAACTCCTGCTTTTTAAAGGACGCTGCTGCCACACTAATAATGCCATTCACCTCTCTCCTCCCGGCAGCGAGACCCCGTGCTGCTCACTGACTCTCCTGCTCCTTCATTAAAAAACATAAACCTTTACACCATTCACTTTTTGCAGCTGGTATATGTTGCATGTTACACTTTTGTTTTAACTTTCAACCTAGGCAGTGCAGTTGAAAGGGTAACAAAAATATACTCCATTATACTCCATTGCCAACCTTTTTAAATGTCTCTGCATAGCTCCAGTTCCTCCAAAAGTAAATAATAGACACCTACCCTGAAGGTAGCTTTTCCTCTCCTCCTCAAAAACATACATCTACCTAGTTTTAGGAGAGGCTAATGGTGACTGTAATTATTATACAGCCCCGGGCTAAAAAGGCAGAGCATTATGTCTGGCGCACACACACGCGCACACACACGCGCGTGCGCGCGCGCACACACACACACACACACACACACACCGCACACACGCACACACACACACACACACACACACACACACACACACACACACACACACGCACACGCACACGCACACACACACACACACTACAGGACAGCACACAGAGTCTAGCCCTCTGTTTAACAGTGACAATAATATTAGACCGACAGAGAGAGAGAGAAAGAGCTTGTTGTTTTGTACCCCCCACGCCCTCTGTGGACCTGCTACTGGCGGAGCGCTGAACAGGAGAGGGGAATGTTGCCATGGAGACCGTTTCCATCTCTAGCGGCAGTCGGAGGGGTGTATGTGTGCGCGTGTGCCAATAGCTCTCAGACTTAGTTGCTGATGCTAGCTGTAATTCAGCAGACAGAGCGAGTGCTGCAATAGAGTGAAAACCTGCTACTGCATCTGGGGGAGTGTGCGCTGTTCAATGCAGCACACAACTTCAGACAATAGAGTCCCTGTAGACGGGCTCCTCTCTTCACATGAAGCTGCTGTGCATGGTGGGAATGACTAAGTGTCTTCCATGTCTTCTATGAGTGTGTGTGTGTGTGTGTGTGTGTCTTTCCCTTGTTTCATTTAATTGTTGACGAGAATGACACCAGAGGGATTCTTATGTCTATGTGTTGATAATGTCTTGAGGGGTGTGTGTGGGTGTGTGTGTGTGTGGGGGGGGGGGGGGGGGGGGGGGGGACCCTAATCATATTTGAATCAAGAAACAAATTAACGTTTCACAGACAAGACACATTCTGACATGCACAGATATGTGGCGTGCCCCCCCCCCCCCCAGCAGCACACACACACACACACACACACACACACACACACACACACACACTGGTCACTTCCAAAACCATCAGGCTAAAGCCACTGCTCTGAATCGAATGGAATCAGCTTTACAGTCAGCATTCTTTAACCTTCTCTTTCTCTCTCTCTTTTTGCCCTCCATACTTTTTTTCCGTCTCCCCCTCTCTCTTCTCCTCATCATCAAACCATTAAGTCACTGAGGAGAAACAGTAATTGATGGGTGCCATTTAACAAGTTTACACACGGATACGTCCTTCAATCATCTCACTGAATGAAGAATCGGTGGGAGCCAGTGAAGCAGAAAACTCCGAGCGACGTGATGGAATGCTTCCCTAAATGAGTTTTTCCTCATGCAAATGTATTCAAAGCAGACAAGGCAATCTATTAACCCTCAGTCACTGATGGAATTGTGTTAAAATGGCAACGTACACTGTTTTCAGATCAACTTTCATTAAAGGAAACCAGCTGACTAGCAGGTGGGCGGGGTCTGTCGTGATTGCCGCTTGCACCGGATCAGATTTTTATTACGTGAGCATCAGCAAGTTCAAAGTGAACTGGTATAGCAGCAGCACGTTAGTGATTCGCTCACACACAAACATACTCTCTCTCTCTAACACACAGCTTCATCAGCAGACCATAACCAGATGAGGCCCATAAATCCTGTGGCCAGCCAGGTCTGACACAGACAGGTCAGCGCTTCTTGATGCATCAGAGGGATGCTCGAGATAACGCGCATCCATCACCAGTAATAACACAGACAAGCCTGCTGCGTGCGTGTGTGTGTGTGTGTGTGTGTGTGTGTGTGTGTGTGTGTGTGTGTGTGTGTGTGTGTGTGTGTGTGTGTGTCTACGACTGAAATAACACAGGCTCCAATCTGACCCTCAATAACTCCCCTTCGGCATGCAATATAGAATCGAGACTCAAACCAGTTGGATGGAAACATAGATATGCATTGATTCTGGAATGAAAAGCGTGCACGAGGAGCCAGAAACGCAGGGCGGGGAGTGAGGATATTGAATGTATTTATAGACGCCCGTGCCTGCAACATCTATCATGCATAACAGAAAGGGCCACGAAAAGAAAAGAGGGGGGAAGTCTGGGGAGGTAAGTAGGTCGATAAAAGTTCGTAGAGAACATCAGTACAGACTACAGCACAGACCAGAATAGGAGCACCCTGGCTAACCTCTCTAGACGACATGTAATCCTGTTGGGGATGGGAGAAAAAAATAAAAATAAACAAACTGAGACTTGATCCTGTGGCGTTGGAGGGTTGTGTAAGACAGGCAGACTGTCTAAGCATGGATAGCTAGTTGCGTAAGTGGTGTGCAATAATTCCAGGTAGAGGGAGGGACGTGAGCAACACAGTGTCGTGTAAATGCTTTGTTAGCGGTAGACGTGGAGAGGAGAGGATTACAGCACTTGTGCTGAGCTGCCTGCGTCAAAGGATCAGGCCGGGGGATAATTCAGGTCCGTTCTCGCACTCTCTTTCGCCCGACGCCCTTGTTCCTCCCATGACAATCAACAAAATGAATCAATCTGCACTTTGTCTTTTTTTCCCAGGAACATGAACACCCATGTATCGCAAATTCGATTCACCATTTCCGCGCCGAATAGGCAAACCGATAACGGCTTCTTTCACACCACAAACAATGTATATCAATCACAATTTTGAACAAACCCTGTTACCTACTGATCCACATGCCCAACCATATGATTAGGGGTTTATTAGGCTTTAATGGCTGCACACAAAGCAACAGAGCACAATGCAGCTCTCTTCATCTGAAGAGCACGACTCTTTGTAAGATCTGGAGTGAACAAGCTAATTAACCTGGTTTTCTCCAGGATCAGCCCCTTGAGAATGAGACATTGTGTGTGTGTGTGTGTGTGTGTGTGTGTGTGTGTGTGTGTGTGTGTGTGGTGTGTGTGTGTGTGTGTGTGGTGTATGTAGTCTCTCTTTTGTGTGTGCATGTGTGTGCTTTTCTGTATCCCCATAGGGAGTTGAGGGTGAAATGGGCGAGACGTGTTACTGCTTCACTTCTCACACTTCATTAACACATCGGCGTGGCACACATCTGACTACGGACACAGGACAGGACAGGGCGAAACGAGGAGAATTGGTGAAAGGCAGTGAACTCGCCGATCGATTCCTGCATGTGCTAACATGAATGCCAAGTGAGATCGTTTCAAATGCTTGTTATTTGGTATTCTCTTAGAAATTGAAGATGTAGGAGGGGGATGGTGGGGAAGAGGGGGTGCATAGAATTATAATCCAGCAACAAAACAAAAGCTGTCTCTACCCTCTCTGTCTGTCTGTGTTGCTTTGGTGCAATCCCTTTCATGTTCCTGTTGTCAGGGCTGTAGTGAATCAAACATCAGATGGCTGCTGTACAGACTGAAATCCTGTATCTGCAGTGACCTTATCACTATAGCATGAAAGCGACCGAGTGACGCTGTTTCCTCGACAGGACACAGGAATTAGCCATCCAAACTTACAAATGTCTCCCATTATAAAGTCCAGAAAGGTCAAACACTGCTTCCCCTTCCGGCTAGACTGACTCACATCTATCGCAGCAATGCCTCAAATGACCAAAAAAAAGGCCAGTTGAGAAATAGGATATTTTTTTGTAATCATCCTACAGTAGCAACACCACGGGTATTCTTTAATAAATTCTCATTAAATTTTCATCGAGCTGCAGACTTAATAAGAAGCTAATCAGGGGATGAAAGCAGCTGCTGAATAAGGAGTGTGACTCGCCCCAACTTCACAGCTTGCCATTAAGCACCCGACACCCCCACCCAAACCCCCATACACACACAAGGACATTATCTTTCTTGCGCTATGTGCCGAGGCGGGGTTTCGGCATTTTGAGTGTTTCGCAGTGAATAATGGATGGGACCTGGGGGTACGCTGGGCTAAATCTTTTCATGCCGGGGTCCTAAAGTGTGGCCCCGGGCCGTTTGCCTTGGCACAGCCAACCATAGGCAGTGCTCTGCTCTCATCAGCAGCTGCAGTAAAGGCGGTGAGCTCCATGTTGCGGGACTGCATCAGTATTCAGCAGGTCTAGAGGGGTCACATCACACACAAGCTTGTACTCGCATCAGACATACATACAAGCAGTGAGGGGAAATGAGAGAAACGAGGGGGAAGGGGAGAGAAGGTGGAAGGGATTACATGTCCTACCAATAGATCTTTAGGTCATTGTTCCGGTAGCTAAATTGTGAAGGACCAGAAATCAATACCAAAGCAGACATTAGGTTAGGTCCTTCCTCACAGCGAGGGAGCTATTTACATTTCGACACCCCAAGTGGTGTTGTGCTAGTTGACAATTTCATCCATTGAAGGAACATCCAAGGTGCGGATTATGAAAATTAGCTGAGGCTCATGTTGTAGCAGCGTAACAGTCCATTGACTCAACACACACTGATATACGCAGCGGCAGCGAGACACACACCATCCATTTCATCACCATTAGCAACGTGTCATCTGCAGGCTGCTGGTATATGCAAATCAGACTGTAATGCCATTTTCTTTCATCTACACAACGATGATGCATCTGATAATGTTTGCATTAAGGTGGGGAGGACTTTTTTTTATTTCCAGCTATGGATGACCAGCACAGCTTTACTCCCAGTGTGTGCACATGCACACCAAGTCAATGTAGCCACCCACAGACCCACTGACGCAGGAGATTGGTACAAACCAAAGGTCAATGTGAGTGACATCATTAAAATGTGACATCATTAAAGTGTCCTGCTGCGGTGGGCATGCTCGGCCTGAGGGAAATCCCTACCAGCCCGCCGCCACTGGGACCTGTGTATGTATATGAGGTTGTGTGTGTGTGTGTGTGTGTGTGTGTGTGTGTGTGTGTGTGTGTGTGTGTGTGTGTGTGTGTGTGTGTGTGTGTGTGTGGTCTGAACGGGCTGGTCCTGATGGAACATGTGCACTTTGGTGAATTTATGAGGACCCAGATACTGGGATGTATGATCTTTGACTTTAGACTGACTTCATACCACTTTAGGAGACAGGAAGCGAGTGTGTGAATGGGCACACACACCCACACTCATTCGTGGTATATGAGGTGTGACGAAAAGTCGTAAATTACAACAATAAAGAATAACAAAAGTAGAAGTTCCTTGTTTGAAAAGCGCAGATGGGCCGCAGACCAGACAGTCCTTTTCTTTTAGGAGACACATTTTACACCCTGGGTAACTCTCAGCCACTTTCTCCTCCTCGTATGAATGAAAGAGTGCAACAGAGAGAGAGAGAGAGAGAGGAAGAAGCTGGAAGAGGAAGATCCCCTCCTGTTTTTCATCTCAGCGCACACATCAAACAAAGCTATCCATCACACCCAAACCCAGCCCCCACTTCACTTCTGCTCGCTCTGAACCAGTGTGTGTTTAGCGGTGACAGGGAGTCATCTGTAAGAGCAGGAGCGGAGCAAATGATGATACTCTCCCATATTTAAATTAAGAAACTTAAATAATTAGAATGTGAGAATGAGACTCACTGTCTTCTGAGCTTTGACTTTGTCTTTCTACCGACCTGCAGGGGCATCAGTAACCTGAGCACCCTGCAGACACACATAACCCACAACACATGCACACCCCTATCAATTCTATTCCATCAAAGTACTTGATCATTTGTGAAGACGTGCTATTTGGTTGTTTAATTATGAGTTGCTCTGCTGGTGTTTCTGTTTTATCAAATCTTCAAACCTTATGGTAGGAAGCTGAAATGAAAGAAAGGATGGGTGCCCCAGTGCTGCAGAGACTAGTATTCAAACAGCCTGCACTGAAAATACAACTGCTTTAAACTGAACAATAAAGACCACTAACACCTAAAGAAATCTAAATGTTTAGTACAATTAATGAAAAGACAATAGACATCGACATAAGTTGATTGAAATTGTCATTGAAATTGTGTATTAATCAGGCAAAAATGATTATTGAGGTGTAATTTATCAATAGGAGGCAATGTATGTATCACATGACATGCCTGTGTAAAGCAGGTAATTGTTTCACTCAGTATGATCAGTTACATTTCTAGCTTACTGAGAGCAGTTAACATTTAGAACCAATCTGCATAAAAAATAAAGTTATTATAATCAGTGAATATAAATGAGATGTGTGAGTTCAATTGGTAATTCAATGTTTTATGTTGACCAGGGATCTAAGCAGAGGTGGAGCCGATTGGTGGAACTTACATCAGGGAACTATTTTGCATCAATTAGTTAACAGCTCATCAAGGGGCTGATGTGGTCAATGAGGAGGAAACGCACGTGTGCAGGAGCAGCTTGTAGCTGTGGTGCTGCTGAGAACAGCTATTGTCCAAATCTCCAGTTAAAAACATGTTGTCTGTATGAGAGAGAGAGATATCCATAATTAACTGTACTGCCTCTTGAAATTAGGGCACCTTCTCTGTCTAATTATTCCAACAAGTGAAAAAACACGTTTCTTTCATAAATAATTCATTATTTTGAACTGATCACATATATAGCCTGCAGAAGCCGAAGATGTAAGGCTTTATCCCATTGCTGCTCTTAGTCCACACAGATTAAAGCCCTGATTCCCCCTCGGTCAGGATGGTCATCCTGAAATAGCAGGCGTGACGTGTAGCCACCTCATCTCCTGCTATTGACACCACACGCTATGTTACAAGCTCCATGTTTATGACACATGGCCGGAATATTCCTTTAATACCCCTATCGCAGATTATAGTGCATCTGAGGTGATTAAATGCGCATTTACGCACTGCATGGGCCAACCAGCGTCGCTATAACGCCTAATATAATATCTTAATTTGATCACCCAAGCCATTTATAGAGGCCTAAGTGATATTTGCTCAATATTATTATTTTTTCTTTCGATTCCTTTAATCTTCCTTTGCAGTGACTTATTTTTGCTGTGATAATAGCATCCCTCTAGCTGCAGCCTCAGGTTATTTTATGTGCCGGTAAAAGAGTTTAAAAATGAGTCTTTCTCCTCCCAACATCATCTGTTTAAATACCTTCGGTTGCATAGTTGTGGTCGCGAAGGAAGCTGTTGTTGATTTTCCGGGTGTCACTCTCCTCCTCCATTGATAAATCGGCTGGTTCGGGATCCTGAAAGCGGCAGACCTGCTCCCATCATGCCCGGTACCGTCAGCAGGCGGGCTGTGGGACCAGCGGGGGGCCTGTCATGGCTCCAGATCTCCGGTGTAATCAACACAGTCACGATCAAATACTTGTGATGATGAGGATGATGATGATGGTGATGATGATGGACGGGCAGGTCCTGTCCACACCTCAGGGCGCATCCAACCGTCCGCGACGCAGTGACAAGTGCCGATTCCAACAGTGGATTGAATACTCTAATGATGATAGCGCGTTAGATCCTGCTTCAAATGCACATCCCCAAAATATTAAACCGATGCTGAGTTTCACTTACAGAGCTGGTCAAAGAGAAAATAAATGTCCTGAAGGTGCACTGAACCAGCAGCAGCAGCAGCGCACTTCGTAAATCTCTCGTGGAGGATTTGAGTTTAGGAAGGCTAGATTTGCCCCCTCCCAGCGCCAGCGGGGCGGGCGGGATTATGCGTCAACAAGCTTGCTCCGATCACTTCACTATGTCCATGTCAGCCTCTGAACTCCGCGCATCCCCAGAGCATCGCCTTGGCCTCTCCGTATCCGAACACTGCAGGGTCTCTCCTCTCTCTCTATTTCACTCACTCATTCACCGGCGGTTGCGATCCCGGCAGCTCAGCTGACTCACTGTGCGCAGAGCAGAGCTGTACTGTAGTTACCCACTGTGCTGCTGCTGCTGCTGTGCTTCAGAAAAGGAGGGCCCCTCCCATGCTGCCTGGCGGCTGGCTCTTTAAAAAAAGCACGAGCAGCAAATGTGACGCTCCCCTCGAACCGCCGACACAGAGGAAGAGTTCCTATTCTGCTCGCTCACAGCGTGATGACCACCTATACAAGGTCTGTGTGTAAAGCTGACAGCTGCCTTCTGGCCTGGGAGCAGTTGCCTGCCTGGATCTCTGCATCACCATCCCTCCGTCCTGCTGCAGAGGCATCCATACATCCTCACAGCAGATTGAGCACTGTCTGGGCCTACTTTCTATGAGGCTTTATAAGACGTGTTATAGGAGGCGAGGAGCATGACATGGCACATTTCTGCCCAAACGCTTGAGATGGGGCGTGAAGTTCAGATTCAGAGAAATCGGGGCAGAGAGGGACACAAAGGAGAGAGGCGGCGAGGATGACTTGTGTAAGGGAGAAGACTGGTGAGCAATAAAGAGGGACAGAAAAGAGGGCAGAAGAAAATGAGAAATCCCAGACGCTGATTAATTAGATTAGTAGGGCCGCCGTCTGCGCCTCTAACTGGAAAAATCTAATTTCCATGCTGAGTTTTAATAACAGCACACACAACGAGCCTTCTTCATGGTCAAACCGTAAGCTTTGATGTGTGTGTGTGTGTGTGTGTGTGTGTGTGTGTGTGTGTGTGTGTGTGTTGCATCGGTGTGGCTGTGCGAGCAGTGAATCCCTGCCCTTATCTACTCACTTTACCCTAAATCTCTCAGTGTCCACAAAGGGACAGGGTATCTCCCCTGCACGAGCCTCAACACACACACACACACACACACACACACACACACACACACACACACACACACACACACACACACACACAGCAGCGGCAATAAAGAGATTGTGGAGCCCCCTCTCCTAAATGCATTAGCTCTCTAATCCATGAGACCATTTGCACATTCAATCCTCTGCTGCTGTACTAATGGGTATCTGGCTGTGAGGTCGGCAGGCAGCTCGCAGCTGAAAAACAGGGTCTACCTCCATCTCCATTGGAATACATTACGGGGCGTTATTCATGCAGCAGAATAATGAAGGTTGCTCGAGCGTCTGCGAGGTCCTGTGATTCACATGCTTTCATATGTACAGTCCTTTGCACCCTTAATGAAATCTGCAGAGAAACTCTGCCATCCTTGACCCTCTCGGATCTGACTGAGTGGTCAGCGGTGCTTCCCATCTCTATCAATATTTAAAGAGGCTTCACAAGCACAAAAGAAACACAGAGCCTTCCTCTTTCGCAAGAGACTAAGTTACAGCTGAGCAGCAAGACTGGATGAAATTGAAATGAAATCAGTGAAAACAATGGATTTAGTAAAATGAAGCCGCATGGATGAGAGGTTCAGGTTTATCAGATTTTGTCGTGAGCCGAGGGGGGGAAATATGAGTCGGAGGGACAGACAGATGAAGGGTTGGGGTGGCAGCTAAAGGCACCGAGATATTTGACTGTATAATGAGGGAATAAGAGGCAAATGCTGCTCAGAGTCAGAGCCTGGGATCAATCACCGTCTCCCTCCCCGCCTCTGCCCCATCCCTGCATATATGCCATCATCCTCTCCCCTTAACCCTTCCCCCCGTCTTTCCTGCCAAGTCAAAATGTGACCGCCCTGGCTCATATACCTATAGAAAGCATCTCGGAACAACAACCGTGACCGGAAACCATTCGCTCTCAAATCGATTCACGTGACCTTGCAAGTGAGTCGATACAGGCGTAGTCTGAGATCCCTCGCCCAAAATGCCTCAAGTTTCTGCACCCCACGGCTCATTTAATGCTCCCTTCCTCTTCCTCCAGCTACTGGTACTCCTCTGCTACCTCACTTCTCTTGCTCATTAAACCCCGTCTCCCACTCCGCTGGGTAGGAGACCAGTCACGGCACGTCTACAGGCCAGCTGCTTGTGTGTTGTAGCTTGCAGGAAATGCTCGAGGGGAGGCGAGAATTGGAGACCGTGTCCTCAATTCTCCTCGATCGTATGGACAAAGTGGGTTAAATTAGGCTCTAGCAGCCTAAACATAGGGACACGATCACATGGCAATGATATTTTAGTCATGCCCAATTGCTTTGCTTGATGTGTGGTAATTGCTTGACCTGGGGATGCCGTTGGAGGGCTACAGGCAGCAAAAAGACGCTGTCTACATACCAAGCAGCACACATGCACACACATGTACACATGGGTATAGATAGTTGACTACACAGCACAGTTATACTCCACCTTCACTGCAATTCCCTCATAGTTCAAGATTGCAGTAATTGGCTATATCAACCCCCGGTTTAATAGGTTAAAATATAGATTATTTTCCTCCCGTTAATCCAACAAATATGTGATAAAGATAAATCATCACAACATTTATTTAAGAGCCATATAGTTAATCATATTTTGAGATGAGTATGGTATACATAATGGAAGAGTTAAATAGTTAATTGCATACGCAATTCAGTTATTGATATTGTAGTATAAGATACCATTTACACGAGAGATGGCTAAATTTGCCCGAAATGACATGGAAATCTATACAATGGTTGCCAAGACATTCTCATAAAAGCCCAACATGGCAACCTTGTGGCGGTGCCAGAGGTAAAGCCGAGGAGTCAACACAGTCAGTATCCTCTGGGGCCCGAGAATGTTTGCGCAGAATCTCATGCCAATCCATTCAATAGTTGTTGAGATATTTCAGTCTCGCCCAAAGTGGTGTATGGACCAACCAACCAATATTCCCATTCATAGAGCCGCTAGCATGGCTAAATAATCCATACTGTCATAAATAAAGCATTCCTGCTGATTTACAATGTTACCCACAATAGTTTAATACAGAGATTAAAATGAATAGCTGCCACAATGTAAATCTCTGACAGTAGACAAATCTATATTATCTCATGACATACACAGTAGTAGTGACCAAAAAAGATGTTTCAACTCAATTTGACTCCAGATAGTGATGGGATTTTAAAAAAAGTCACTTTCTTCATCTTTGCTGGACAAGGATGGATGACATCACTCTGTGAAGTAGAAACTGTAAAGCCTGTTTAGTGGCTGAGCTGACTTAATATGACATCCCTCAGTGAGACAAGCTAGCTGAGCGACAACAGTCATCATGGCTATAATTTGCACTGACTATCCACAGCTTTTAGAGCTCTTCAGTTATTAAACAAACAGAGATCATTCACAAGAATGAGATTCTCACTTCAAACATTCATTGCCTTCCATTAGCCATGCAACCCACCCTGGCATTAAGAGGAGCTAAACACATGGGAGTAATAGGATTGCCCTGGCCGTCCATCTGTCAGGGGACTGAGCAGCAGCAAACCCCGGGGACGCAGCACCCTGGCCTGGATGCACCTGCTCAGTCTGCCCTTTCTTTTGCACTCTCCTCTCTGGAGATATTAATGCAGTAATAAAACGTAACCTCTGTTGGAGTAAAACACATCCATTCAAGTGTGTAAATGCCATATGGAGTAAGTAAACTGCTGAAAAATTAGGCACTCAGTGAGAGTTTATAACCTTCTGGCTTTAAATATTATAAAATGCAGCGACTGTTCTGTTTAATAGAGTACAGATGGAGATGCATGGCAGTAGCTGGTGAATGAGAAGAGCACAAGACCGGGTGGGGGAGGAACACAGAGGAGAGCGGAGAGGACCGCGAGAGGGTATAGAAAGATAAAAAGATGGATCTATAGTTTTGGGAGAGGGCATTAAATCAAGCCTAGAGGCTGTCCCGAAATCAGCGCGCTTTACTCTTATTGTCATTCCAATTACATCAGGATGGGACTAATGCTTCATTGCTCTGCGACTTCAGACCAGCAGGATTGTATTTTCCCCCTGACTCTCCTTTCCCCTCCCCCAGCCATCCCCATCTCTCTGCCTCCCTTGATAATTAATTAATTGAAAATAATGCATGTACAATGATTAGCTCAGGACGGAGCATTTGGGATGAACATTAATCAACTGAAATGATTTTGTTTGCAGCAACACAGCTATTGTATTAGGCACTGACACATCTCGAGGGCATACAGACACAACCCATATGGATGTCTCTATAAGTAGGTGCCCAATCCCCAAACACGCACACTTGCGATTGTTTCTGCTGTATTTCAATGTTATAAGCAGTAAGGCATTGGAAACATTTGCATAAAGGTGAAGAGAAGCACTCACACATTCACACGGATTCAGATGTGTTTTGTGAACACACAGTCTGGTCTTGCTGAGAGGAAATTATGCCACTTAACAGAAAAGCATTGCATTGTACCTCTATGGTTGCTAGGAAACTGCAATTGAACTGGCATTGCAATGCAGCATAACAGCTGTCAACATAATTGGACAATTAAGATCTTAAAATGTCATTATTTTGGTCATATCCATCTCAATGAAGGTTCAAGCGCGCCCCAACACGTTTTCTACCAGTTGGGTTAATGGGCCGAACATGAGGTGTTCATGTTCGGAGTAAAGCTGGATTTCATTGGGGAAATGATCAGTGATGCATTTAGGGTAAAGATACAGAAATACAACAACGCATGGTACCGTCCGTGCTGCTTGGAAAGCTTGGACGGACACTGTGTGAGTTTTTAAGTATGCCATATTTGTCCTACAGCACTTTCCTCTCTGTGCACGGATGAAAGGCCGGCAAGAAGAAAGTAGGTTAAGCAGGTTAGTGAGCGACGACAAAGCCACCTCCCCATACATGACCAGGGATCCATGCACAGCTTATGTTCAGGACCGCGGACAGCTCTTCACAGAGCAGACGCTGAGGCACACAGAAAATGGGTTAAAGGGAAAATCCAACCGGAAAATGTTATTAATATTTTATAATATACCACAGCTCAGTTTTAACTGCTTCATAGACTTAAGAACGGTTGAATAAAATATTGGGAAAACTCCTATGATATTGTAACAGCACCCATGAGCATCCATATAGGAGCATTTATAATTCATAGCTATAAGCCCTACATTTAAACAAAACAAATTGAATTGTCTTATTTCAAATAAAAACTAATTCAATGTCACTATCAGTGTCGGGAAGTGGACCAATTCCAAAAGTCACATTATCAATTTAAACATGATGCTTGGTGAGACACAACATTGTCTTTATTTGTATAGCTAACGATAAATACTGTCAGAAATGATTGTCATAGCACAGTAGAATTTATAAGGATTTTATTTTCTACTACCTACATATTTAGACTGTAGACTGAATTAAAATGATAAAATCCGTTGAGATGGCAGATTATTTGCACTTTTAGTTAAATGCTAACGCCAACATGCTAACAATGAAATGACTACATGCTGATATTTTCACAGATATCATGTAGGCATACTAACATTTACTAATTAGCACACGGAGCACAGATGAGGCTGAGGGACACCTCATTAGATTTGCAGGTATTGTGATCATAAATCACGACCATGGCTTTTAAATACAATTCAATACACAATGTATGCGTTGAACAGCTGACACACATTAAAATCATCTTGTTCTCTATACCGTCCATAGGCTCTCGCTATATTCAGAAGATAGATCTATTCAACAAGGGTTAGTGGTGCTCATGAGAACACGCAGCAGTGTGATCTGACCACACTTCTGAACACGTTCACTCCCTTTTCCTGCGTACAGCGTGCCAGAGGGAGTTCAGTCATGTTCCAACCAGCCCCATGTGACAACAGAACATGGTCCGTGCACCTCGGCTCAAGACCCCCACACACAGACACACACACACTTAAACACAGGCGCGCACAGCTCTATTACAATAGTCCTCACACACACTCCGTCAACAACAAAGACAAACACATGCAAGCGTGTCACACTTAGAGGCTGTAATCTCCAGGAAAATCCCATTTGGCAGAGCAGCTGCCAGCGTGGATCACAGATAGACTGTTGTCGTGGTGCCCACAGGGTGGCAAGCTGTCCATCCACGCTATTCCACTAGACACACACCCACACACACCCACACACGTTTGAAGAAGAGCTTAAGGTGGGATCAGGCCCTACCACTGAGATGATAAATTCAAGCAACTTGTTTTAATAGGAACATGTCGCTTGGCTCACCCAGACAGTTTCTCATTTGAACTGGGCTTAATTTGTATTGCTCAATGTATTGATCTGGCATGAGGGATCTCTGTTGCAAAGTAGCCTCAGGGACTCTGCATTTCTGACATGTGTGGGGAGACTGACTGGCAAAAGTGGTCTGTCCATCTTTGTGTTTATCGTGCTGTCTGTCAAAAACACTTTGTGAGATGATACACAGGTAATATTAACAGTGAAATAGCATGCATTATAACGTCTAAATGGGATCTATTGTCTTCTCATACCAGCTGCATTATGAAGTATACAGATGTGTAGTGTAAAGTGAACCCATTTATGTATGACTGCTTAATTTGGTACAGCATACAAACATACACAGAGTAAATTAAATTGAGCGTATTGACATGCACAACCGCCCTTCAGCATTAAAAGAGATGATCTTAGAGCACCACCATCTGGTGAAATGGAATATTACATATTTAAACCATATGATCAACGTACTGTATATGATGCATGAAAAACATGCATTAACCTTGGCTAAGAGCTAGCTGTCAGCCTGTCACATGTACAGAACTATACTCACAAGTATGGTTTCTGTATTTATTGGGATTAAATTAAAATGACATTGAAGGGGTAGGCGTATTTGGTAAACTTCTAGGCAAATCAAAAGGCAATGCAGAGTATAGAACTCCAACAACACTGGACTTTTGAGGCAGATACCAATGTGGATATGCAAGAGTAAGAGTTGATAAACAATATAATCTATGCAATTACAATAATAATAATCATAATCATAATAACCCTCAATTCTGAGTTGGGGAAAAGATATGCACTGAGGCAGAATCTTTATTTGACTGAACTTGGGATGTTGGAGCACAAAAGGGACTTTTGGACCTAAAAAGACTGTAACTTTTTAATGGCAAAAAAACAGCAGGAACATTAACAACAACCCTTGTTGCATGTCTTCAAACCCTTAAAGGGCTGCAACTGTACATATCTGATTTATCTGAGATACTGTAAAGAAATATCAGCTCTAATATAGTGTCGGCTTTCTAGTTTTTGGTCGGACTCGAATGGAATGTCCCCAAAAATAAACCATTATGTGTTTGTGTGTGTGTGGGGGGGGGGGGGGAAGTCAGCCCTATCAATTTCTTTCTAAAAGTATTCTAATTTATTTTTTGGCAGTAATGTGTAAACTTAACTGGCAGTGAGTTAAATAGGAACAGAATCAGGACAATTTCAATCAATGCAGGAGGCGCTTTTTTCCTGCATCCCAGGACAATCTTTAACTATTATATCATACATGATGGACCACCAGAGGAGGATGCAGAAGGTTTTTATTTATGAATGTGGAAACAAGCTCATGTTTGTGCATGTGTCCTGAGTGAGCATTGTCGATGTGCTCTCCCTGCATGTGATGTGACAGCATCAATATGGGGATCCATATTTTGTCCACCCCTGGCCTAAGACACAGAGCAGAACTAATTACACTGGCACCAACCTGCCTGTCGAGGGCCTGCCGGAGAGCTCTGAGACGAACAATCTATGGGAGGTGGAGATGTGGGAGCAGCCTCGCAGTTCGAGTGTTCGACACAGACGTATGACGTCGTACACGTGAGCGCAAGAGCGAGCAGATCAACACATGCACATTTCTGAGGGGAGTGGTGCTAAGGAGGCGCCCATCTCCTCAGACGGACGAGCCAGTGAAGCAGCCAGAAAAGAAAACGAGGAGCGAGGGGGGGAGTCCAGCTGGGAGTTGTGCTCTACATACACGCTTCAGTAATCATACGGTGAGAAAGCAGACAGAAGGGATGTTTCTTCATGAAACAGCCATTTCCACCTTGCCAAGCTTCTCCCTGGTGCAAATCCAGCTCCTGGAACCACACACGGCGCGTCACACCGAGTGCTTTCTCATCAGACAATCACAAATGAAGCACTTTTATTTTTCTACCTGTGGCCTAGTCATTCGTCGTTATCCCTCCCTATCTGAATGTGAAATAGAACAATTAGACAAGATTGAGTTATGATGTCACACATGCACACACATGCACAGACACACAGACATCTCACAGTGAATGGTTTAAGTTTGGGGTAAACAGTAAACAGCCCCTGTGCCAGGACAGCTCGGCCTTGCTGCACACCGTCAATACTAATGACATCAGGACACAAAGTATCACTATGGAAACCTGGAGGCTCTGGCCCTATCCCACAGCCCTCTGTAGTACCGGAAGGCTAGGCGGGGGAAAAAGGTCCAACTGGGGTGAAGAAGAAGAGAGTGAAGGTAAGAAAAATCTAAAAGAAAGAGCGAAAGGAAGGAGGTAGTGAATGGGAGTCAGAAAGATGAAGAGGGGAAGAGAGGGGTGAGCCAAAATGTCAGGGAGAGAAAGAGAGTGTGCGGGTGGGATGTTGGGTTCAGATGCATTTCGTTGGTCGGGGCTGGTTAGGAGCCAGAGCCGAGTGCTTGGTATGAAAACAGGCAGAGCAGTGTGCCGCAGCCAAGCCTGAGATTCTACTCTGCCGGAAAAGAGCTCCTTTCCTCCCCAAATCTGCACTCTCATCTTCTCCCCTCCCCCTGCATCCATCACCCCATCCATCACGCTCTCTATTCCACCGCCTGACCGCCTCTCTTAGACTCAGGACAACACTTTCAAACAGGCCAGATGGGCTCAATGAAATATACCCGAATCTCTACAGCCGTCTAAATCTCAGTAATGATACTGCTCTCCTGAGCTGCTTTATTTCTGGGTACAGTTTTGCCGAAGTGTCTACGACAAAACCAGCTTAGCACAATGACACTTTGAGGAGGCCTGGTATGAGGCAATGTGTAGGTCATTAAAAACCATAGAAAAAAATGTAATGGTTCTCTTGATAGATTGGCCTGGTCGAGCAGGCCGTGTCCCTCAAAAACATCTACTGTAAGTCATTTCCGAGCGTTAAATTGGCTGCTGGTGGGAAACCTAATTTCGGCTCAGTATTGTACTTTGTCACACCCCAGGCCTCCAAACACATTTGATGCTAGGTGGGTCACAGAGCCATTAGCTCAGATCAATGGGAGCTAATCACAGAGAGCCAAGGTTAACAAAGCACATTTTATATAACAGAGTGGGAACAAAGTTGTACTTATCGACTCCTTTTTAAGTTACATTCAGACTATGGCTGTTGGAGGTAATTTAATGCCAGGTTATTGTTATGTAACCATATTGTATCAGCCTTTATCCAATCATAATTTTAGCTGCACATAATCTGGCACTCTAAAATCACATTTATTTTGTAACTTTGTATATTGATTTTAATGGCTGTTTAAATTGGTGTTTAATTGAGGGATATTATCCTTAGTCTTGTTGATATTTCAGATGATCTGATTTTCTATATGTAGAGGTTGGAATGAATGACCTGGAGCTCATTATGTCACTAAGACTAAGATCTTCATACATTGTTGACCCAAAGTATTTATTAGAGTTATTAGATTTAATTTGTGATGGAAAGTGACAAAAATCTGCTTTTTTTCTTTCTTTCTGAGTCCTTGACCTTTGACTGAAATTAGCACAGGAGTCTCTGTCTCTGGAGGCTGCCTGTGAATATGTTGAGTACTGATCCCACAGAGTCTCATTCAGTCACGTCTGCGTAATCCCAGTGGAGATGAGGGAGACGCGGGTATGTTTACAATATCAGGGGTGGGATTTAAAAACTGGTTAAATTCCAGCGAGACAAAGCTGGTCAACAGGGCTCCATGCCAAATCAATTTGTTAAATTTAATTCAGTTGTCAGCTGCTATCTTTAAAGTTATGTTTGCGAGCCACACACCTAGGCTGGATTTATTTCATCATCACAGCTTGTAAAATTCACGTGTGAATGTAACGGTTTAGAAGGACAAGGACCCAGAAGCACGACTCACGAGAAAGAGGTGGCAAAATAAGAATCCTTTACTTGCAGGAACAAACCAGGCAGAAAAAGGTGAACACGAAATACAATCTGGCAGGGGACAAGTGCAAGTGATGGGACCTAAGTAGTGAAGACTAATGAGGGAATGTGCTACAGGTGAGACTGGCATGAACAGGTGAATGGAATGAGGGCTGACGAGGAGGGAATGACTGACAGAATGAGGGGGGCGTGGAGCAAGATCTGAAATGACAGGACAGTTAGTAAACAGACAGGATGAAAACAACGAGCAGTGAAATGTGTGGAGCTGAACCGTGACAGTGAATTGTGTAGAAATGTAAACTTTAATGTTTGAGCCTGATTTCTAAACTATAAAGACCATGCCTTCAATTCTATGGAAATATGAACATACATTACTTTTGGATACGTTTAGTATCCAATCAGCTATAAGGAAACATTCTGATCCCTCATACAATGAGCTGAATGGCTGCAGTACTTCGATAGTGGTGTTGTGAAGAGCCGGTCTGCAGGGGGCGCTGTCTGAGGGGGAAGTGGGAGGAGATCACAGCACATACTGTATATACAGACTTGAGTTCAGGGACGAGACCTCTGCACCACCTGCAGCATAACCAAACAAGTGTTTGTATGAGTGAGAACGTGAGTTTCCTTGCTGTTAGACCTATTTGTGTTTGCAGTACCTTGATGCTTGATTTACTTATGTTAAGTCAGAATGATTGTACATTGTGTTCATTCTTGTCAGTTATAGGCTAGCAAGATATTTTATCCCTATGCATTAATATGTAGAGTATGGGGATAATACATATTCTCATAACATGCATCATAACATGCCGTTTTGTATAATCAACATTTGCTAATAAGCAGTACAGCTAAAGAGGACCAGCTTTACAGGCATTTGGACATAAACCAAATTATTGAACACAATGGAATTCCAATCAATGATGGATGGCATATAGAAGTCAGGGAATCCAAAATGTATTACAATTCATTCAGACCATGAAGTCTGAACCATATTTCATAGCAATACATCAAGTAGTCTAGACCAGAGGAGTCTCAGGAGGAGTCTCAGTTTAAAGAATCTACAATGTGAAGTCACAAATTATTGTTGGCATACAGTATAGATGGACTATGATGATTAAAACTATTTATTACAAAAAAAAACAGTAGATATAAATAGAAGCTTGGTAAAAGAGACGTGTCACATGTAGCGATATGAAACTGTATAGATGTTTTTGGGTCGAGGCACCACTTCCTGAATCGTACAGGTAGTCTAGTATACTGTCTTAGGCCGTATGACTAATAAAGTTCACACAGGGGAACTTCACCAGCTTCCTTTCCTGCATAACAATGCCGACTGAAAATAAGGTGAGGCTCGCAGTTTGGTATAAATGTGCTACAGGTAGACGCTGTTTATTACAAGACTAGAGATGCCCATCAATATAAAAAGACAAGACGGACAGAGACATGGTTTGCTGATATATGACTCATCACATGCCATCCATCCATTCAGAGTTGTTTATACTGTGTGTGCGCACAGGGTGAAGGGGTGTCAGAGGCAGACTGGCACTTCCTGTACTACTGCTGCCTCGTACAGTAGCATTAGACTACATTTAGCCAGTGCCATTACTTGTGTGTAGAACACCATTCAGACAGAACAGTAAAAGCATTCACGACAGTATGGCCTGAGGAGTGATGTGGCATCTCTAGTCCCTCGCACGCCCCTGTACTCTGCCCATGGTGCTGATGACCGACAGAAAACACAACAAACTCCCCATAAACAGCTTTCTATTTATAGCCATCTTCGCTACAGACTGTTTTGGTTTGATCCCTGCTACGTATCGACCCCGTTACTCAGGTTATTCCGTGCAAACAGGGCTGTGATGACTCTGCAACAACGGACGGCTATTTTCAGAGAGATATCGAAAAACTATGCTGGGAAACTTTAAAAGGAGCAAGACCTAATTGGATCACAGCCATTGCCCCTGTGGATGTGGTTGGGTTTCAACAGGCAGCTGAGATAAACCCCCCAGCAAATGTTTCTCCGCTCTCCTGAAAGCCCATGCTATACTTCTATCTGCTACTCTTGTGCTTGATCGGGAACATCCTGCATCTTATTCCCCACTTAAGCTTTACATCTTGGACCTGTCCAGTACAACCACAGTTGTACTGGACAGTACACTAATTTAAGTATTACTAATTTATTCTCACACCCAAAAAGATTTGTGAACTTCTTCATTGCCTCCTTCTGTCTTTAGCTGTTACTTTCCATGGATCACAACCTTTTCAGATAGCCATTGGGACTAATTACAGATCAACCTAACCCCAATTTGTAATCCATTTATTTTCCTCCTAAACACAAAGGCCAAAATAGTTGAGCTACTCCTCAGTCTTTCCAATTACAAAAAGTCAAAGTCTGCTGGAGCATTCTGTATATGCTCTATCAGTACACATGATGATCTAGATACAGTTGCAATACATAGGGATTAAGTTCATCTGCCTCGAGTTAAAAAGCTTGTTATCTATCTATTGGATTATTTTAAATATGTTATATATATTAATATAAAATATAAAATAAATAAATAAATAAATAAAATAAATAAAATAAATAAAATAAATAAAATAAATAAAATAAATAAAATAAATAAAATATATGTTATATATATTTAATATATAATAATACCCTTTTTTTTATCATCTTCAGCACCATTTCTTCTTATCCACTGTATATCCCCCTCTGCCGCTACTGCCCATTACAGTTTCATCCAAGCTACAGTATACTCTGTTCTTTGAAATTCACACAACTTAAAAAGGCTGAGATACAAACGAGAAAAGCTTTTCATCCATGTGTCACCTGGGTATTCTGAGCACTTGTTATACCGTAGACTTTGTTCGTCTAATTCTGATCATTTAGGGTTTTATATGAAAAGCAAAATAAGAATAGAGATCAACATAGAAGCATAGAGTGCTCGAACCATTGTTGCCTCGGAACTAATAGGTTGGTTCACCACATCTAAGCATTAATCCCATTGAAATAATATTTTGTCAGTTGCTGTATATTCCATTGGTGCATTATTATTTTTTTAGAGGCGATTAATACAAGATGCAGTTCAGGATATAATGAAAGGCTTTTATTGCACCAGTGCAAACCTATCTCACTCATCCTATCAGGATCCATTATGAAAACCACAGAGACAGATGGGCGGACAGAGAGAGAGGAAGCCCAGCCTGATCTATATATCTATATATAGAAAAAACTCATATATATATATATATATATATATATATATATATATATATATACATACATACATACATACATACATACATACACACCCAATCCCAATAGTAGTTTCTGTCTCTGTGCTGCAGCATGCCAGCACAAGCAAAAGCCCAGTAGTCCGGCTCGATAAGGTGCCTCTTTGTCTGCCTCTACATCTCCCAACAGGAGTAAAGTCGATGGCGTATAACACAAGGGGCTCGCACACTGAGGCTTACCGTTGAGTTACAGCCCCACAGGTGAAACATTTGCACTGGTGCCAACATATTGTGAAACAGTGTTAAAGCAGTGAATGAGACTTGCGTCATTGTGCTGGACTGACACACTGCCTCCTGCGACGCTGTGGGTGTGAAGGGAGTCTCGGTGATACTATACCGATGCTGCGTTCCTTGTTTTCGTGGAGTGGAGACTCACCGTGGAGACGTGGCAGGAAGTGTTTGAGGTAAAGTGATACTGTGGATAAGTGCTGTGTGAGAGAGTGGCTGGTCTGTTATGGTGTTTTTCGTCTCGCATTGTAAGATAACGCCGGGTTTACATCCGTCCCCATGGGCTCCTGAGATCCAACTAGTGGGATTCAAAGGACACGTTTTAGCCCATTTTGCTGCTCACCATCGGCTTTTATGATGACGTCCTTCCCTACAGGTAGTCATTTGTTTCCCCTTCATTTCATTTCAGCCTGAAAATGTTTGAGTAGAACATAGTTATGTAATTCACCAATATGATGAATCTTGTTTGTGAAACTTGCATCATGGTAATACAGCTGAATGAAGGGGAGTAGTGCTGGGAACTTCCCCCCCCCCCCCCCCCCTACGTCCTTAACCATACTAAAACCTACTTAGATTAAAAGAAGCTATAGGCTTTACCATAACCACCTCTAATCGTCTATACATAACCATGTCTAATCTTACACCTAACAACCATGTGACTAAACATGCCAGTTTATCTACATTCCTCTCCCTTTTGCCCCCAATGTGGACACGGCGTATTGCAGATCGCAAATATCTGATGCGATACGCACGTAGTCGCCAAACCGCTGCTTTTCACAGACCAGTAAGGAGCTTCACCACCAGGCTACAACAATTGCCACGGTGCCATCACACAAAGCATGCTTTTTAGGATCACGGACATTTTAATCACATTGTTACGACATTGTTTTGTTCCAATCTTATGACCCCTGTGAGTAGAACACATCACGTAATGTGGACTGGACGGGTCACATCTGGCTGATAAATGTTCTCTTTGGTCAGGTCAATATCGGCATCGGTACCGGTCCAGTTTATTAGATTAGTGCATCACTTAGTGAAAACATGACCATTATGGTCGTTTAAACCGGCGTTCATTGATAATTTGACCAATTGGGGGCATCATAACAAGCTGTAAACACAATGCATATGATCATTTTATAAAGTGGATATGGCATGGCAGCCCTGCGATAGTCTGGCGACCTTTCCAGGATGTACCTTGTCTTCGCCCAATGTCAGCCGGATCTGCTTCCCTCCCCACCCCCCGGTTCCTGATAATGAGTGGATGAATGGATATGACATACAGGTAGCTGTTTAGCTATTTACACAACCAGCAGCATAAGCATTAGACAAGTATAATTCAAATGTTGCTCTATTTACCAGCCCGTTGCTTACTTTGTTAGTTGCTGGTCGGAAAACCAAAACAATTAACTGAAAGACGCTAAATTCCTCCATAGAGCTCCAGGTGATGGCAGAGTCATGTGATAATTCTTTGTATGTTCGTCAAAGGAAACCTTTCATATTACACATAGTTATTGATCTGATGTTCACATAAAATGATTGATTCATGCAGCTTAAAACTTTACTGCATTACAACAATGTGACTTAGTTTATATGAAAGTATACTGATCAACCATCGTGCTTCATGTGACTCCTTTACATGCCGTCTTATTATAACCCTTTTTAAATCATACAAAAGAAATACGTTTTAGAAATGTATAAATAAGTATCAAAATACAAATACAGAAACACATTTCTTACTTTGTCACAATTCTTTTTGAAGGGAACCCTCTTTTCTTCCAACTACACCACAAGCTCTGGTGCAGAAGTCCTGAGGCAAGTAGGCATGAAAGTGTGTTGCTCGAGGGCACTTCAGCAGAGCAGATGTTTGTCACGACAGCAGCTCGTGCATGTGTATTCCACTTTAGAGAGGCAATCTACCAATCTTACACATCGAGTTAGGTCTACTTGCTATGAATAGGACTATTCATCCTGTGAAAACTGTTTATAATATCTACTGTGACTCTGGAGACGCTTTAAAAAGTCTGAGGAAATAGCTCGATGATGTCATCACGATGTTAGCTTGGGCAACTATTACCAGAAAGGGTCAAAAGAAAAAATGCTTTTGGGTTGCATTATGGGAAATGTAAGGTCCAGTGTTTTTTGGATCTTGTCCCATACTAGAGATGAAAAGTCAGGATATCTCTGCCTCTGCTGCTTTGATTAATACTCCCTCTCTTGCAAGTCTACCAACTTTATGGGAGTGCAATACTACAACCTCAAGAGCAGCAAATCCCTTTAAGGATACAATGTATTACTTTTCTTGTCAGGGTGGTAAAGTAGAAAAAGGAGGACCTGGTATCTCTCTGGTATACTTTGTATCACCCTTTTGTTCGGTGTTCTCCCAGCTTTCTACCCTCTGCAAAGAAAAGCTGACCAAGCTGAAACAGGCCCGTGTATGAGTGTGCGGGTGTCTTACAGTATGTGTGGGTGTGTGTATGTAGGGTGTTTGTCCCCGGCGGCATGTGAGAACGGGACGACAACAAGGAGTGTGTTCTGAGCTGTGAAGTGGGTGTCTGTCAGGATAACAACAACACAGCAGGATGTATGATAACGGCGCACATACACACCAGCATACGCTGCGTTCCTCACACACAGAACTCCTCAATGTCATGCTTTGACTAAAATGCCGACAGAAGTCTCCCTCAGGCGCTGCCATGACAAGCTCGCTGCTCTTCTTATAAATAATATAGCCGGGTAAAAATGCAAAAGACATACACACCACAAGACATGTGTTAACTATAGCGCTTAATCAGAGACTTTCTTGCAACACATCTACTCTTAAATATTCACGACTCTGTTCTGCTTTTCCCTGTCACACTCAAACAAATAATGTATCACAGAGTTGCCCTCAGACTCTACAGGAACAGGAAGGAGGAAGACAGGGAATCTGAGGCAGGACTGGCTGCGTTGATCGATGGCAGCATGAGATGTGGCGAGGTGTCAGTTGGGGACGCATATTTTTTTTTCTCTGACAGCAGAAAGGAGACACACACATACAACACCCCCGCCATCAGAAACCTTTAAGACTTAATCCATCACACCAGAACTGACATATCGATGTGAAATGGGGGGGAAAGAGCCAAAAGGAATACATTAAAAAAAACACAGCGACACACACACACACACACACACACACACACACACACACACACAGTCAGTGAAAAGCTGGCTGTGTGTCCCTCAGAGACTGGACCCAGGTGAATATGACTGATGCTGGCACACTGCTCTCAACAATGGTCCAGATAAACAAAGAGATCACACACACACACACACACACACACACACACACACACACACAGACAATACGGTCCGGCACGGGGCTTATATAATGTATTTTCTGCAAACATGGTAACTGCATACTCATCTTCCCCGGGGTGATCTCGGCTCAGCTGGGTCGGACATGAATGCTGGGAAATGTTGAAGAGAGGAGGGGGGCCGCTCGAGAGGGAAAACATGGGCCACAGCGGGGCACGGAGGAGCCTCCTCGAGGACCAGGGGGTCTTATGGACGGGCGCAGCACGGTAACGAGGTCGAAGCAGGAAGCGCCAACGCGAGCATAAACAAACACTGACCTGCCGAGCAACGCAAACACACGTTGAAGCAAATTGACTGTCTTCTACTTTTCTGTATTCCTTTAACTGTAGATTGCGTGCAGATGAGATGGCCTCTGTTATTTTTGCACATCATATTTCCAAGGTCATCTGCCGTGTGATCTCACCCTGCTGGCCTCCAGCACGTGAGATTCATCGTCTCTCACTCGCGTTCTTAGTTCAACCGTTTATCCACACAGAGATGCATCACACTGTGGCGGAGCGTTGTTTACTGATCTATCACTTCCTCTATTATACCACTCCCTTATCTCAGGCAGAAGGAGAGAGAGTCTGAGAGAGAGCCTGAGAGAGGCGGAGGAAGATTGTGTTTGTTGACCTCACCCATATGACTACGACGATCATATCAAAAAAAATTGACATGGCCAAGAATCTCTTTGGCCGTGTATGTAAACAAGTGACGTATTCATCGTTACATTTTCACCAAAGCATAAGCAGCTGTTAACACGGGAAGAAGACATATGAACAAAAAACGCTTGAGCATAAGTACTTTGACAAAAAAAAAAAATCTTAACTCAAGCTGCGCTTACTTCCCTTTTCCATCTCACTTTCTTTCTCAGTGGATTCAGTTGTCATGGAGACAATACTTTAAGTTAGAAGCTACTTTAGGAGGATCCGTTGTTTTTGTTATGATGATTGCACCATGTCACCGTGACAATTTGTCACAAGTAACTCGAAAACAAAGACTACTTTCTTTCTTTTACTTCAAGAACAGTTTGTTTTGAGTGCATAGTCATGTTTTACACTTTGTTGGCTGAATCTCAAAGTGTGTTAATCCGTTAAAAGTTTGCCTTTTCTTCTTTAGAACACAACCCCAAAAGGTCCTCATGATAATACACATAATTGTGAATTGTAAATAAAATCTTTATATATATTTATTTTCATAGTGTCGGTTAGAATGTATTTTCTCTTCTGTTGTTCTTTTGTTGTAATTCCAACTTTTGTGTCAATCTCATGTTATCTTTTTTACACTGTATTCAATATTGTGTCAATAAATACTCTTTCACTCTTAAACCTTAGGCTTAAATTCCTTCAAATCAAAAGCAATTTAATCACATTTCAAATGGCTAATCAATGTAAAATTTCTCAGACGGGTAGTGGAAGTGAGAGAGTGATAAATGACTTCCATGTCTTCCTCCAGTTTACTAAATACATGTGCAGTATATAGGTCAGCTCTACAGGCTGTGAAGGGCCCAGACTGTGGCCACCACATACTTTACTGTACACTATCTTCCTTCCTGTGCCAGAGGGCTGAGGGCCGCGCTTGCACAGGAAGGAGGGCGACCAAGCAAAGCTAAATAATGCAGTGGCTCAGTCTCCACATTATGACCTAGTAAATGGCTGGTTATACAAACAGTCAGACCCTCTCGGGCTGCCCAGCCTGACAGCACAACCAGGATGAATGGACCAGCTCTTATGAACCAATGTATTGCTGTCACGACGTCGGTGTGTTCAGACAATTCAACATGTCAATGCATGTACATGTTCAGCACAATGTGAATACACTGGGTGTTGACATAAGTTTTTTTTCTTTTTCTGTCATTTCGAGGAAATCCCATCGTCTGAACTGAGTGAATTGCAGATGAATTAAGTCTGATTCGGAAAGGCCTATTGCCACCCATGTTGCCAAAACGAGTTGGAAGCAAAGTGTGAAAGGGTGATACTTGTCATGCAACTCAAACACAAACTGAGTGTCTCTCCTGGCATCATGGCGTATAGGCCTGTGTGTCGACAGCTCTCAGGAAAGCAAAAACAGTTAAACGAGGAGGGCTATTTGCCTAAAACAGACACACAATCACACAGATCCTCTCAGTCATTTTGCATCTTTCTTTTCTCACATCTATACATTTGAGAAACGGCCCCAACAACTTCATGCACACACACACACACACGCACACACACACACACACACACACACACACACACACACACACACACACACACACACACACACACACACACATCTGCAGTGGGTTAGCAGCAGCCGCACAGCTGGACAATCTAACTTCTGACAACACACATACAAAGGCCATTGGCCACTGTGCGTGTCAGGGACGGAGAAACATTCATGTCACACGCGTCAAAGTAAGCATTAACTCACAGCCCGTGGCAGCCCCCTCGGCGTCCCACCCTACCTTCGGTGTGGCAAGTGGAGGACAGGATGGTGCTCGGAGGGCGGAAGAGGTACGGGAGATAACGGGAAAAACATTTCATCTTCTTTTCCGATGCTTGCCGACGGGTGAAGAGCGTTGCGTTGCTGGGCTCCACATCCGCACTGCCGCCGCGACAGCAAGCCAGAGAGGAACCGGGGCGGTGCGGGAGGGGAGAGAGGCTCTCTGTCCGCGGCGCAGGGGGCTATGACAGCATCACTTTCCGCAGACAGCAGCGCAGGCAGGCAGGCAGAAAGGCTCCGGTGAAACTGCGCGCCGCCCGGGGAGCAAACAGCGCACAATGTCAGCGCACCTCACGCTTCCGTGTCGGCAGTCCACTCCGTGAAGATAGTTGTTTGAGTGCGCGCAGGGCAGGGGGTCGTCTCTGTCCTCTCCGAAGGGAGGTCAATGTATGTGTAAACACACCCACACACCTCGTGTGTGTGTGTGTGTGTGTGTGTGTGTGTGTGTGTGTGTGTGTGTCATCTTATTGGAGTAAACAAAAATGAGTATGTTGTTCAAAACTTTATTTATTACGTTTATTATTAAATATATCATCCATAAAAGCCTCCCTGATTTATGTCCTGGTGTCCCTGTGGTGTGCCGGTATGTTTGTGTTCATAGAGTAAATTATATATTCTAAGTAATAAAACCACTGGGAGTAAAGAAGCAAACACACGGTAGTTTACTGTGTGTGATGAGCATAGGACAGAACTTGATGAATCATAGACAAAACTTGTTTCCAGCTGACCAGATTATTGATTGATTGCGTTGGCGCCATCTTGTGGTCATCTGGATGGACAGAAAACTAGATTTACAATGATGCTAAAATATAAATATAAAACAGTCATAAAACCAGTTTAAATATGTTTATGGGTCTCGTAAAATTAATCCTTTAAAATTTAACTTTTGGTGATAATGCACGACCATAAAAACGTTGTTTTTTATTGTTATCAAAAAGTAAGAAAATGTTTAAAATCCTACCTCAAATGCAACTATTATCACTACACACAACATTGTTGAAATACTAATGATAAAATGTGAGTGCTCGTGTTTTGTTTTTTTACTACGAGACGTGTGTATTTTATTCCGATTTTGAAAACATCTCGCGAGACTTGAGTGTGAACTAAGGCCGGCGGAAGTACTTTGAGACTCTCTTTTCCGCCGGCCTTAGAGGAACGATCGGCAGGGTAAGAATTCCTGGCAGATTATTCACTAAATTTATCTCCATCCATCCTCTTGTTGGTGTCACTGCGTATCCATATAAACGTCTAAACACCTTGCGAACACTGTCACCATTAAACTACGGCCACTATTGACCCCATGTTGATGATAGATGGCGTGTTAAAACCTCTCGCTTCTGGCTTCCCCTGCTCGGTAACCGCTAGTATCCGCATGTCGGCTCCGGCTAGTGAAGGCGCTCGTTTCTCGGTGCTGGCGACTCGCACTCTGCTCCTTTACGGTTAAACTTTATTCTGTTTAGTTTGCAGCTAGACTCTGTTTTGTTATCGACTTACTGTGGCCACATAAACTCGATCTCTCCAGTCCTTCAATTGTATTGTGCTAACCCAAGTAGCATCCGCTTTGCTAGTTTAGCCCACCGCTTTGAAGACTAGGCATGACCGAGCCTCGGTGTAGCTTCGGTGTTTGTGTAGTACAATGCTTTACGGCTCTATTTAGGTTTCAGGTGTGTAGAGAAACTACAGTTCCTCAAACGTGTTGATACTACTTTTTGGAGATTAGCATCTATTTGCTCGTTGTGCTGTCAGGAACCACGTTTTCATCAGTTTCGGAGTGACTTGTCAACAACTGCATGTTGTTTATCGTGTAACTGTAGTTTAATAACCTGTGTGTCTTGTTTGTTCGCAGCATCATGAAGCTCAATCCATTTGTAACCTCCTCCCGCCGCAAGAACCGCAAGAGGCACTTCAATGCCCCCTCACACATCAGGAGGAAGATCATGTCCTCTCCTCTGTCCAAGGAGCTCCGTCAGAAGTACAACGTGAGGTCCATGCCCATCCGCAAAGACGACGAAGTCCAGGTATTGTAGTTTGGACTGCTGAAAGTTTGTCATTGTCCTAAAAGAGTAAAGCTGCACATGCTTGACTTGATGGTGTTCACAAACAGGTTGTCCGTGGACACTACAAAGGCCAGCAGATTGGCAAAGTGGTCCAGGTCTACAGGAAAAAGTACGTCATCTACATCGAGCGTGTGCAGAGAGAGAAGGCCAACGGAACCACAGTCCACGTCGGCATCCACTCGAGCAAGGTGAGACAGTTGTGTAGATCCTCAAATTGGAACAAGACATTTGTGTAAAATGTTATATTATTCAACACTGTAGGTTCCACCAGGAAAGTTGATGGAATCGCAACCTATTTAGCTGTTTAACACTCACACTTCTGAGATGTGTCTCTGTTCCCATTTGGCATCTCGTTGAGTGAAGTAAAAATACGTGTTAAGTAAAACTGTTTCACGATTTATTTCCCTGAGGAGATTGTATCCATTCATTTTTCTATTGTTCCTGCAAGTAATGGAGAAGTTTGCTTGAATGTTTGTTTCAAAAGTTGTATGGCTGCTCTTACAAGCACTCTGTAATAGAGGTTGGACTGGCAGAACAATTGTGGTGTGTTGTCACCATTGGACAGAAAATGCAGGACCACACTTGATTTCATTTTTTTTTTTACGCACAGCAGTCACCATCCCATTGCTAAATTAGCCTGAATTTGCCTGCTAACTGACATTAGCCAGGATCAGATTGAGTGGTGGAATAGCCTTCGGTCCTAGTTTCGGTTAGCTTAGCATCTTGGTTCTCCTCCTATTTCCTCCACTTTAAGTCTGGCTGGGTGGTTGACTTGACTGCAGCCGGTGATTGTCTCAGGTCTGCTCCCCACATTAATTCCATCCAGACGCTTCCTTTTACGATGTTGATGATTGTAATATTCTACAATATGCCATACGTGCTCCAGTTATAAAGATGAAATGGGCAAAACATTTCGACAAAATTGTAGTAAAATTCAATGAGATGCAGCCAAAATTGTTAATGAAACCTGCACTTTTTTTGGGGTTGTTGCATCTTTATCTGCAGAGGAAAAAGGTTACTTAACAGTCATTTAGAGAACTTGACATTAGCAAGTAACTCCATTGACAGCCGTGTGTAATGCTGTGACCTAAATACACCTATTTGTAGTGTTCATGCACCCCATGAGCAGATACTTGAAGCCCAACAACTATCAAACATGTCAGACCTTTGTAACTCCTGCTGCTGTGAAGCCTAGGTTGTGTCTTTAGCGTTTTGTAGTGGTTGTACTGCTTTACAACCTTTTCTTTTTTTCCTTTGCAGGTGGTCATCACCAGGCTAAAGCTGGACAAGGACCGCAAGAAGATCCTGGAGCGCAAGGCCAAGTCTCGCGCCGATGGAAAGGAGAAGGGCAAATACAAGGAGGAAACCATTGAGAAGATGCAGGAGTGAAAATAATCTTTTGCTATCAATAAAATGTATAAATGGATCCTACTTTGTCTGTCATGTTTTAGTTGTGGAGGTGTTGTTTTTAAATGGTGCCAAATATGTTTGCAGATCAAGAAATGTATATTTATAATGTGCAAACCTTGTTTTGGGGTACTTTTTTGCACCAAAATTGGATGATTATTGAAGGTCTGTTCGTAGCCCACAAACGCAACACTAGTGAGCTGCGTCTCATCCAGTGCTCAAATAAATGTTGCAGCAGCCACAGGTGCAGGAAGCTGTTTTTATTTATGAAGTTATGCCGGCAGGAGTTTGCTCTCCAGAGAATGTAATTATGAAAGCTGATAAATTGTGCTCTTCTGTTCGAGGTGTAAAGATGTCAAAACTCAGCTGGCTAGATGATACAAAGACCCAGGTGTGACATTTGCATAGAAATTACATTTCACTGAAATGGGCCTCGTGGTTGAAATGCTCCTGGTGGGTTCATAAATGTGTCACTGACGTGCTCATGTTTTTCATTTTGCTTCCGTACTTTCAGGCTAGTGGAAAATAAACATTTGTTTATTTTACTACACTGTCTATTTATTAGAGATTATCTCCACAAATTAGCATTATAGATAATACCTAATTTGCATATCCAAATATATTAAATGTTTTTTACCTGAATTACTTGGAAGTGTTTTTCTAAATGTATGTAATACTATAGAACATATTTAATGGCATTTTCTCAGGCATTAAGCCAAAAATATCCACTTCAGTAGCACTTAGAAACACAAAACCCAATTCCTATCTATATTCTGAAGGTTTTTACACAAGGGTTTGTCCATATACTGTTCATAGTCTGATTTATATAACTTTATGTGTTTGACAACATTTTTCATTATGGAAGCCCATTTCTGACAGTAAAAGAAAAAAACAAGATTGAAATGTAGCTGTGATAATACAGATATTCCCATAGTAAGTCATGAGGTACAAAGTAATAATGAGATATTTTTGCATTGTTATGAGCACCATTTCATAAAACTTCTTGCATATTAATGAACTTGTAGATTTAGTGTTTTTAGTTATTGCCGGCTGCACAAATCTTTATTCTTCTTCCCTAGACCCTGATTCAACCGATATTTATTTTTCATTCATCCAGTTACATCTCCAATATGTTACTGCTGTTCTCATGTTTCAGATTATGATTAAAAGAATAAACAAGTTGCTCATGATCCTTCTGTCTGCAGTATACAGAAGCAGCCAGTCAGTCACCATAGGATGACAGGTACTCTCTCAGCTGGTCATCTGTCATGAAGGTATGACACTGGAATCGATCTACAATGAAGGAATACTTTATTCATTTTTGGCCAAGTGCATTCAATTAGTCACTTAGGTCCTCCATTATGTGACAGTTCAAACAACCTCTGCACCTCTGTTGAATACAATAGAGCTCAAATGTGACCTTAAATCAAACATACATCTATACAGTTTCATAAAATCTTTTTTTGTTTGTAGTTTTGGAATTCAAGCTTTTTCACAGTCAATTCAAGCTTCTTCACGAGACAAAACCTTTTACTGTGCTCTAAATTCCTTTTAATATTTAAAATAAGTCTTTTGGTTTTCTGATTTTATAAGGAAATAAAAAAGGTTAAACATGCGATGAGCATGTTCATGTACTTTATCTGTATATACTGTATAGCTAAATGAGGGTCATTTTTTTGACCCGGTTTGATTTAATATTTAATTGTACAATTAGCAACATTAATATAAATGTCATTATTTGTTTAGCTAAAACGTTGGACTGATTAAAAGACTGTATATTGATATCTAACATTTACATAAGTTACCTTTTGCATATCTTTAGACCGGCAAGGGGATGAAGAGACCTGAATTGTTAACCTGGTTTTATCTAATGCTCAACTTTCTGTTGTGGAAATGTATGCACATTAACACATATTTAATAAAATAATGTCTCTTTTTTTATATTTAAACATTCAATTTCAGTAAACTTGGAATACATACAAACAAATTGTTGTCTTAATGTCATCAACTGGGGAAGTTCATGGTGATATTTATTAGTTAAAATGTGTTCTCTAATAACATGAAGTGTCTCCTCTCAAACACCATTTCAGGCTCAGGTTTCTATTAAAAGTGCAATTAAATCTAATTTAATTAATCTTTTGCAACATTGCTTTAACAGCAGAGACCTGTTGCGTGTGTGGTACTAATATTTTGTAATTGAATAACATAACCGATAGGTGGCGTTGTTTGACCACAGACTGAACCGTCTCAACTTCTAGGAACTCAGCTATAAAACACTACGTGACAGACATTTCAGAATAAAGCGTCTCAGCGACATAACTTTACCAAAGATGCTGACTGTCGAACTCAACATTTGTTTAAACAGCTTCCCTCAAGAAAAAATAATGATATTGATATTGCACAAGCTAATGTACTATTTTCTCTTCACTTTTGAATGTAAGAATAAATGAAATACTTCGCTGACCTACAGGGGAAATTATTTTAAACGGTCCCTGTTGCATCTTTAACAGATGTTGTGTCCATGTCTAGTTCACACAGAAGACTCGGCTGACTTCCTCCTTTCTGCGTAATGGTCATGTGACCCGCTGCTGAGTCGCACTGTGGATCCTGTCTGGCAGCTGGACTGTTACTGAAGTCGTCTAAAGTTTGTGCTCCTGAGGTGTTCTCGGTTTTAAAGCATGGCGGACCTCGGCTTCGTGATCGCCATGTCCGTGGTGACCCTGTTCTGGGGTATCGTCGGAGGAGTGGTGCCCTGGTTCATCCCCAAGGGACCAAACCGAGGGTGAGCGTTAGCTTCGCTTTAGCCTCCGCCGAGGAAAAGTTTGTGTGCGACGTGGTCTCGTGACTTTCATCGGATACAAAGTAGCCGCACTGCTTACAAAGTAGCGAAATGTATGTTAGATTTCTCAACGTTACTTGAAGAATGTATGAAATGTAAACCGTGTGGGCAAACTTAAGTCACTAGGAAGTGAAAGTAAGCGACCAGCTAACTGGAACCGACTCGACAGCCCTTCTTTAATGAATCTTATTGACATCTGGCTGATACACATCTAACGTAGCTATATCGTATATTCCCATATATCAAAATACCAATGTACATATATATATACTCCATCTCTGGAAAATGTGCAGAGGGAAACTTCCCTTATTTTCCTATGTCACTCGCGTCACGAGATAAAGCTATAAATGAACAGTCTGTGGTGCATTTTAAACCCATTTATAGATGAATGTTGATCACGTGTACATGTTTCTCCTGCTCCCACAGAGTGATCGTCACAATGCTGGTGTTGACTGCAGTGTGCTGCTACCTGTTGTATGTACTATCGTCCTGGAAATGTACCAGGATTTCTTTAATAACATAATGTTGTGGCGCTTCTCCTTTTTCATGTCATATACATGTTCACCAATATTTCATCAAACATAACCAGTCATCAGTCATAAGGGCCAGTAGGAATCTAGAGTCTATAATATACATTGCTGATTAATCCATTGACATACAATTGATTGCCTTTTTATTTTGATATCATTAACATTAATCATTTAAGTAATTTGATAAGCAAAAATGGCAAACTTTATAAATGTAACGGCTTGTTTTTTTTCTGTCTTATTAAATAATTTTGGTCTGTTGAAGATGTTGCCTTGGGCTTTAGAAAACTGTAATGGGTGTTTGTATCATTGTTTTCTAACATTATATTGGTTTGCATTGCAACATTAATAATGTACAGCAGATATTATAATAGCTGACACTGTGGAGACAATTGTTTCTCCTTCTTTACTCCAAATGAATGTGTACATTACTGTCATAATAAAACAAAGCTCATCATTACAGTTAGCACTGTGATGCATCCATATAGTTCTGTCTTGTGATAAGTTATTTATTTAAGAGCAGAGTAGTGACAAAATCGTGGAGTCAAGGGACATTATTTCCCCCAAAACCCTCAGTTTGATGTTGAAAGTGTGGGCCTACACTGTATTTATTTGTTCTAATTTTTTCGGAGAATAAGAAATGATCCACATAACTGAGCTTTAAAAGATGTGTTTTTAATTGCACAGTTTTGTTGCAGAGTCGTTTTCTGTATTGATACATGTGATCTTAATATTCTCTCTGTCCATCAGTTGGTTGATCGCAATTCTGGCCCAGCTGAACCCACTTTTTGGACCCAGTCTGTCCACTGACACCATCTGGTACCTGAACTATCACTGGCAGTAATCCACTCTTCCGGGACCCCTGACTATGCAGGTAAACCTCCTCTGAAAGATGAAAGTATTGAACCTACATTTAATGTTGTGCCTTTATACAGCTCATAGAGACTGTACTTACATGTAGCCTATCGATAATGTATGATTGTTTGTTCTTCTAAAACGTTGTTTATTGTAATTTCTGACATGGCTGCATACCAATAGATGTTTCTTCTTATTTCATGCACAGATCATTCCTTCTGAATCGCCTTAAACTCAGACCCCCGTGTGATTACTGAGTGACGCCCACACTGATGCCTTGTACAAAATGTTTCCCAAAGGACTTCTGAGAGATCTGAGAGATGTGCTTTTCTTTAAATTAAAACAACCCTTCTCTGGTTTGGTTGATATGTTATGTATATCCTGTTTATTGCTGTTGTTAATATGAATGGAAGTGCCTTCTGATGTGTGTTTGTTGTGATCTTGTTTTGTCTCATAGTGATGGATGTAATACATTCTGTAGTTGTTAATAATAAAACAATAATCAACACCACTGGTCCATAACTTTTGTAATTGTCTTGCCTATTATATGAGCTCACCTTTTAAGTGTTGACTGTTATGACTTAATTTTCCTAGTCAGTAATGTCATCGTATGTCATTATTAAGCTGTTGAAAGTTCTTTAAACACTTATATCAAATATTTCAGACTTTATATGAAATACATTTAATTATTTGTTTTATATAGAGAATATGATTGTTTTTGTTATTCAGTCTCGTTTGTTTTTAGTACCATAAAGTGTAAACGTTTCGTTTGTATGGGCAAAGTCCACAGTCGACGTTCAAAACGGGCTTCCTGCTCTCCGTAGTTTGAGCCGACTACGTTGGCAACATGGCTTCCTCAGACGTCCACCTCCGAATATGTGAACAAGAAATACTCAAATATGACCTGGAAATCAAAGCTCTCATCCAGGTGCGAGTATTTATTTGGTAAGATAACTTGGCGCCACGTGGAGACACGCTGGCCTTTGAGCTTGTCACGCAGAGGAACCGTGCTGTTGTCCCGTAGCATCGCTTGCTATCGGCTCGTGCACCGGGAGCTCGAGCCGCTCTGTGGAGACTAGCTGCCGCTATCAGCGCAGCAAACGGGCTCTGACGTATCTCTTAAATGTGCCTAATGTCCTCACCGATAAGGTAATTGTGTGGGAAATCAAAGCTGCCGTAAAAGAAGAGGAAACCGGATGGACGTTACCGGTGTCGTAAATTAATAATTATTAAAGATAACGTTATCTCGTCCTGTCAGAGAGGTCAGATTTAACAGATTTCCAGTAGGATCAACGTGCTTTACGTAAGACTAATATTTACCAAGTTTGATTAGCCTTTTACCACAAATTAATATTAATATGTATTTAGTTTTATTTAGTATATTTGAAATAATAATTTAGTTTCCACTTGTTCATTTTCTTGACTGAATCAGCCACTTAATCGCTTAACATTAGTCGCTTGAAGACCATTAAAAGACACATGTTGATCATCATTTAATGGTTGAAAGTAATTCCAAATATTGACTTAAACTCTGAAATTCCCTCCTTTCTCTGTTTTTATATCGTTTTACATCCGAAACCTTTTGTTTTTAAAATGTTCTTTGAGGAAAAAACAAGGACTCTGAAGGCCTCTTTTGACTGTGGGACATAGCGATCAATCGATAATGCAAATGATCATTGCAGGCCGAGAGATGCTTTATTTTATGATCACATTTGGTATCCCCTTATTCCCACCTATAACATAATGATGCACCTCTTGCTTACAGAGTCCCAATAGTTCACTGTCACTGACTTCGCAGTTTCAAATGAGTGCAACATATTGAGACCACTAGCTTCACCTTAGGGTGACGATAAAAACATATAGGCCCGCGTCGTTCTCATCCTTGTTTTGATGTCTCACCAGGACATTACTGGGAGCACGGGCCCTCAAAGCGAGCTGACAGAACTGAACGCAGATTTGAAAAAGAGTTTCCAGAACCTCAGGTTGCGGATTCAGGTAAGAAACAGAAACGCTCTTTTTGAATGTCTCTGCAAACATGACAGAGCCCCATTACGGGCTGTGTAATAATCAATGGCGCCGAAATTATTTGTGCCACTTTGACAGGATTTTGAGCAGATAGCTATGGAGCAGGACAAAGAGTCAGACAAGCAAGCTCTGATCAGTCAGGTAGATGGACACAGAAAACAGATGCTGAGGTAATGTCTATACATTCAAATGTTTTGCCACCCCGTGACTTGTATACATGTGAGTTGTTGTCACATTTCTGATTGTATAATGCTGCCAGACTGGTGGGGTAGAAGCATGTGCAAATTCCCTGCTTTAACTTGTATAATGTCTATTTAATGAAAATATTTATATGTATTATTTATGTCTGTTTTTGCAGTAACCAGACAGGTTGGAGGAAAGCCAACATGGCCAGCAAACTGTCCATAGACAATATGGAAAAGCAGGCACTTCTTAATGGAGCAGATAGTGGTGTGAGGCAGAGGTGAGCTGATGTGTGCTACTTCCTCTTAAATGAGACGGGGATCAGCTTAATGTCTTTGCACAACAAACCACATCCTCTATAATGTTGTATTTAGAAACAAGATTTGTTTTTACATCCTTCTAATCCTTTTTTATAGAATACATACATTTAGTTCCAGGACTTTTATGGTTGCATCGTCTATATTGTTCTCAGGAAGATGACCAAGGAGGACCTGGCCCAGACCTCCAGTGACATTACAGAGAATCTCATGAGCATCAGCCGGATGATGGCGCAGCAGGTTCAGCAGAGCGAGGAGACCATGACGTCACTAGGTCGGTGAAGGAAACGCCGGATGGAAAGAGTGTGTTAACAATGTGTTGGCAAAATCCCTTATTATCTTATTTTTATACCATGGGTATTTATTTACTTAAAATGTGCTTATTTAATTGAACTTGTTTGATTAAGATATAAAAGCTGCTCCTGTGGTTGTTTACTGAGCCTCCTACTGTGTCGTGGATACGTACTCTCGGTCGAGGTAAAAACTTCATGGCCACCGACTTTAGATTTACAGATTTTGTGTTAACGCACACCGTCTAAAATATCCATCCGTTTATATTCATTGTTTATCTCTTCTTTTGCAGCAACCTCCTCAAGGACAATCCAAGAGACCAACGAGGAGTTTAAGACCATGACGGGGACCATTAGGCTCGGGAGGAAACTCATCACCAAGTACAACCGCAGAGAGCTCACTGATAAACTGCTCATCTTCCTGGCGCTCGCCCTCTTCCTCGCCACAGTTCTCTACATACTCAAGAAGAGACTGTTCCCCTTCCTATAGACCAGGTACCTCTCTGAGGAGCTCCCCCATTACAACATGCTGTACTTTCCATGGTTAGCGCAAATGATTTAAACAACCCCGACTGCTGCGTGTCATATTACACACACATTACATACACCAGTGTCTGCCCGCTGGAATGTGGACTGCTCACTCTGCTGAACTTTGACGCTGCCGAGGGTGAAATATTGTCCACAAAGGGTGAAGATAAACCTATAGTTCCGTGCAGTGTTTTATTTATCGAGAAGGTTTTTGTTCAACATACAAAGGGGAATCATTTGTTTTCGCGGAAAAGAAAACGTACGTGTTGGTGACACAAAATGTGTCAGACATCCATCTTTGGTTTGTGTGACAGTGATGCTGTGCATTGCTTTTAATCTTTTAATGAAATCAATTATGAGAGGAGATGGACGACCCATAAGGATCATTTATTTTTTACATTCCTGTGGAAGATATCCAGTACAGTTTTGTTTTCATTAATATGTATTCCCATATCAAGGCCGTACAGTGTGTGTGTGTGTGTGTGTGTGTGTGTGTGTGGGCGTGTGTATATATAAAACAGCACTTGATACTTAAGTACTGAAATTAATTCTCAGACTCCTAGAATATTCTCTCACCTTACTTCAGATGTCGTCATGGCTGCAGATAATCTGCTGAATGCAGTAAAACTCCTCTCATTAAAAGAACGTCTAAGAAAAATACTGTAAACAGAACTTCAGTGGAATCTGATGATCACAAAACAAGTGCCACTATTCATTTCAGTTCAACAAGCTTGTATTGGCCTGCATGTCATTTAAGCAATGCTATCGTAGTATACAATAATCAACTTTACTGTTAAATGTCACAATATTAAGGACGTATAGTGTGGGAAAAATATTAGGACACAGAAACAGTGACCTCCTTCATATATTCCTCACTAACGGATGTTTTAACCAAACTGTTTTCATCACCTGATATCATGAATTAATTGTGAAAATTATGTACATTGTACTATGCACTATGATTATTTTATTTTTTTATATATAAGGTTTAGTGTGATGTATAATTTATGACAGCAGTGACTTAATGCTACTTATTATAAATATAATATTTAAATGGCTTTTAACAAAAAACGAGTGTACACCTCCCTCCATCTCCGGCCGTGTCAGCTTGGCTCTGGTCTGCAGCGGAGCAGAAAAAGCTCAGAAAAGCAGCCGTGTTCATCACACTGGCAGAGATAGAGCAGCATGCATCCCTGCCTTTCTTCAGATAAGACCCGGAAAAGCAGATTATTCCAACCTGTTTCCCTCTCCCTTTCCAGTGTGGGTGGCGGGTGAGGGGGGATATTTTTAGGTTTGTGTGGTGCCGTTATCTGACGTTGCCTTTTCAACACCTCGGAGGAGAGGGTGGCCAGAGGAGCTACATGACCTTGCTACCCTCCCTGCAATTGCTTGGCATTGCCATTCTGTTTGATATATGTCAACGTTGTGTATTGATCATCAATAAACATAAAGTCTTCGGGCTTGATGTTCGACATGTTTTGTCAGACGTGCGTTTGTGAGGGTGCGTTGTTTAAATATGAGATGGGACAACGGAGCGTGTGAAGAGACCCGAGAGATGCCTAAGCGTCTCGTACTCGTGTAAAGTGGTGGCAGTTGGGCAGAGCGGGCCTGCTCATATAACTGCACTTAGACCAGGCCTCTGGCTCTCTGTCAAGCAAATTGGACTATTCTTGCATTTAGCACTGTGATAGTGTCAATCAAGTGTTTGGGTTTGTATCTGGACAAGTGTCAGGGGAGCGTAAACTGCACCACACGGATGCCACAAAGAAGCAGACAGAATCGCTCCAGCTGCACATTCATGGAGTAATTTCTATGGCTGAAGTTGTTCAGTTATTTATCTCTTATATACATTATATCTATACATTCTCCCTGTGAGCCCATGTGGAACTCCGTCAATTCTCAAATACAAGACAGATTTTTTTTTTTCAAAACAGGAGTCTTTAATATTCAAGTATACTGTCCAAAAACAGAGTAATATCTTGAATCAGGTAACACATCTTGAATTTGTCATATTTACAAGTACAGAGAAAAGGTCGCTGTTTTCAGGATGGCTTTTGGCAAATTATATGTAAAATACACAAAATACAGTAAATGAAAATCAAAACATTTGTAGTTTCACTGAATTAAAAACAGCATTTCCTTAGCAGAACTTGTCTTAATAACATTTAATGCAGGTCAAGGTCATGACTCACAGCCATCTGTCTCAGCAACTTAAACACGCGTGTGGAGTGTACGCGTGGCTGACAGCGAGTTGTTAAAAGTGTAAACTTTTTACAACCTTTTAACCTTGTTTAAGCATATTGAAGGAAGCTTCCTAATAGCCACTTCAACATTTTAACCAGACACAAAACACATGAGGGCCGACAGATTTTATGGTCCAGTTCAACCATTATGTGACATAGTTCACTATGACATATTATACCTGTATTATATATTTATTTTTTTAGGATTTAGGGATTGAAAGTCAGAGGCAATAATTACGTTAAACAACTTTAAGCATTATAATTAAATAGTTGCATGTCAGGAATATTAACAAACAATAATAGTAGTAATAATAGTAATAATAATAATAGCCTTGTATAATTAATCATTTTTGTCTTAATTTACAATTTGTTGAATTGTTCATCATAGCACACTGAAATACTGTCTGATTTTAAGAGGTACAATATTTAGCCATGGTGTGAAGAAAAAAAAGCATTAATAAAATGAAAATATATTTATATTGTTTTTGTTTCGACATTTACAATTGACATAAGAACTGTTTTGCCAACTATTTTTTATGTGTGCTAATATCACTGAAATAAATACAAATGTAGATTGTTCAGACAAAAAAAATGTGCTGAAAACAAAACAAAAAATACCAAAAGTAAGTAATTAAATATAAGAGAAGTTACACAAACTCCGCAAAGTCATAAATGCATGCAGTCATAAAATAACCCCGTTCAACTGAATAGGGAACACGCGTATGTCATAGTTTACCATGTCCTAATGCCATGTAACGAAGACACCCCATTACTGGAGGAGAATGTGTTCTGGACATTATTCAGGTCCCCGACCCCAAAGTTCATGTAGTTCCCGTTGCTGGGGGATCCTTGCATCGTCTGCATTGTGGCTGCAGGGTAATTACAGGCATAGTTTGTGTTGCAGCCGGGGCCGGTGTAGTTACTGAACGCTGGATAGTTGTTATAAGAGAAATGGCCGATGTGACCCATGCTGTAGGAGGGGTTGTAGGTGGCCGTGTCTGCCGCCAGGCAGGGCTTCCCATCCCGCACCAGCACCGGCACCGACACCCTCCTGGGCGGCGGCAGCGACACCATCTCCAGGCTCTGGTCCTGCCGCTGCCGCTTGCACTTGTACCTTCTGTTCTGGAACCAGATCTTCACCTGGGTCGGCGTGAGTTTAAGCGCCCCGGCTAGGTGGTCTCTCTCCGGGGCGGACAGGTACCTCTGCTGCTTGAAGCGGCGCTCCAGCTCGTACACCTGCGCCTGCGAGAAGAGGACCCGCGGCTTCCGGCGTCTCCGGGGCTTGGCCCGGTCCGGGTCGTCGGGCTTTATGTCCTCCAGGGTCGGGGGACTGAACTCTGATCACACCAGACAGAGAGAAAGGATGAACAATGTATATATCTGGAAAAGTCACTTGCGTGGATATTTCTTTTCTCCATTAGGCCTAGAGCTATGTATCTACTATACTGCTGACCAATAATAATAATAATAGTAGGATCATATTTTGTATCATATTACTTCGCCTAGTATGATTAATTTGTGCCAATTCTGCCAATGCTAGTATTTCAGTTCCCTTGGCCGCCCGTGATGTATTCAGTGTGCTTTGAGAAAAAAAAATCTAGCAGGCCTACAATAAAATGATAACCATGAACTCAACTTTTTTAATTTATTTAAAACAATCCGGTTTCAAAGCCTGTATCATATTATGTAAGAGTGTCTCCTGTGTGAATGCGTGTTGCTTTAGTGGAGTTGTGTTTGCAGCAGCTGATGCGCTCCGCACAAATCAAAGAACACGAGCCCGCGGGCCTCATTTCTGCACAGGCCTGCAACATAAAATATTGTCCTCCTCAGCTCACCCTTTCTGCGTTTCGCCTCAAACGCGTCGGATTCCCCATCCTTAACTATATCCATTTCCATGAGGGATTTCCCATACATGGCAGTGGCAAAGTTCAGAGCATTGCCTCTGCCGGCTCTGGACTCGTGGAGGTCTTCTCCAAACAGCGAGGCGGCGGCGGCCGACATGTCCCGGAGAGGCTCCTGCTTCAGGCGGGCCAGCATGCAGGAGGAGGAGGAGGAGGAGGAGGAGGAAGAAGAGGAGGTCGGCACGGTGCAGCAGTCCATACGAGAAGAAAAGTCCAGAGAAGACACCGTAACGTCATGACTCTGCTCCAGGTTTAATATATCCTTTACAGAGAAGGGAGTGGACGTGCTGCTAGGGCTGGGAAACATTGCCAAGAAGTGAGAAGAAAAAAAACTATTAACCTGTCATATGGACGTAACAAAGAAGATGTCAACAAACTCCCTCTCCTTCCTGGCAATATTTACTAGATTTAAGTATTAGTTTGGCATAGCAGACTGATCTTGGGTGAAGTGTGCATTTTGAATGTCAACTCTGTCTCCAAACTTTTTTTCTTGGCCTCCCTCTCCTCCCGGTGACGCGGGGAGGGAGGGGTGAGCCAGTGGGACCCTCCGTATGGAGCCACTGCCACTCCCATTTCGTGACGTAAAGTGATGTCTGGTCCATATTCATCTATGTGTTCAATCACTGCAAATGTGCCACACCACACCAACCCAGACCAGATTATTCTCGTTCCAAAGCAAATTAACTTGTTGGAAGCATTTGCTGAATCCGCCATTTGCTTGATCTTGTTCTAAATAATCCAGTGCATTGTTTTAAGATAGACTTGATTTAAAAAACTTCATAAATTGAGTGAAACTTAATAAGTAACTATTTAGATGGATATATTATTTTCCGTTTTTTCAGCCATTACGCACAATCCAAACGCGTTTACAGAACCTTCCACAAGCCCAGCGTTTGGACAGATGTTTACACACACTTTCAAGTAAGAGAAATGATTTATCCAACGATCTCTAATAGTGACCAATGAGTCAAACGTGCATCATTTAGGTCACTGTGAAGAATTATAAAAGGGCTCGATGTCTCTGATAAGCCTGGTCGTGCACGCGCGTGCGTGTGTTTGGGGGGAGGGTGGTGTCGGGCCCCGTCCCTCATCCGACGGGAAACGGAGCAGACGAGCGTCAAGAAAGAGGGGAGCAGACAACAGGTTGTGGGTCCCTCAACACGGAACCCGAAACCAGGAGCGACACACTCTGCTGTCTGCCTCCGAGAGATGCTGGAGCCACTGTCTGCGTTATCAGCACGTGATAACAGACGACAACAAACCTGCACACACACACACACACACACTCCCACCCACGCTGCAGGCCCTAAATGTGTCATATGTGACACCCACGAGCCCAACTTGATTGCTTTATAAATTAGCACATTTCACTGCACTTTTTTGTTCAATTCCAAGCAATCAGCTGTAAATTCCAAAGAACAAAACACTTCTCTCGCCTCCATGCATTCGTGCATTGTTAATAGTTAAATGATGTTGTCAAATTAAACATGCAATCAGTAAACTGCTCCTTAACATACTAAGGATGGGTCGAAATGCAGAGAATACATTTCCCACTGTGGGACTAATAAGGGATTATTCCTATTCCTATTCCTAAAGTATGGACCAGAAATGACAAAGTTCAACTCATTTGTCCGGACAGCAGTAACATGGAGACAACTGTGCGTAATGACGCATAACTACACGTGTTTCCCCCCGCACGGTTGGCACTAAACCTGCTATTAATGCCTGTGGAGACGGTCACAGGAGACAGACAGTATTATCGTTTGTTTTATCTTCAGCGTTTAGCACAGCCACGGGGTAAATGGGTCCCCCTGTCTCCGACCTAGCGGTGGTGTTTATAGTTTTAAAGACTATTTGTGCGCCTCGAGAGCTGATGAATGGCTGTGCAGTCTTTCTCAGGCGCAGCGAGAGTCAACACTGGCCGGGCTCTTGCTGTAATAATTGTCGAAATAAAGTAAACGCAAGGGGGAGGGGTGGAAGGGGAAGAAAAAAAAAGACATGAGGGAAATGTGTTCATCGTGATTGATTCCCACTGCTTTGCGCGCTTTGACTGCAACGTTTTATTGTCTTCTATCATTAATTGTCGCGAGAAATTCAAAAGATGAAACCTCTGGAATGATAAATCATCCCCCAAATGAAACACGTCCTCGGTTCCAGCGGAGAGGTAACTATTCAGTCAACTGTAAATTGAACATGACAGGTCTGGCATGTGTTTCATATCCCTAATGCTCTCCGTCCCGCAGCAGCCCCGCGGTCCCCTTTGACCTGTCTTTCTGCAGCACATCTCCAACTCAGATAAAGCTTCAGATAAGGTTGCTTAAAAACTTCCGCTGCACGAACGTGTGGGTATTTTGAGGGTCGTAGCCACTCCGTGTGTGCGTGTACGCGTGTGTGAGCGCGTGCGTGCGTGCGTGCGTGTGTGTGTGTGTGTGTGTGTGTTTGACCCAAATTAAAATGTTTGCCTAAACCTTCCTGGTGGCTCAAGACGCCTCTTTAAAACGGTCTCTCTCTCTCTCTCCCTCTCTCTCTCCCTCTCTCTCTCTCCTTTTGGTGATTTAGATCCACTAACTGTTTGGTGATTCAACTGAATTGGAGGCAACAGGCTCATTAGGATGTAATCCGTTTAAGAATGACATAGCAACATTTTTTACACTTTCTCTTCAAAAACTGGTTGGCATCATTACCTTAAAACTATAGCTTCATGCAATCTCTGCTTTCAAAACGTGTTCTATGAAAAGGTAAACAATTATAAATTGTGAAATGTTTAAATTCTGAAGGATGACTTGTGAATTGTGGATGCATTATTGTTTTATATGCTGTTTGTTAACGTTGTAGGTCCTTCTGTTGGCCTTGTAGCTGTAACTTGTTCTATTGGCGGGTTTTAAAGGTTTACCTCATATTTGATGAGATTACAATTTTTTTTCAAAATGTAATCTTAAATTACAAGTAAACATAAACTTTAGAAAAAGATGAGAAAAACAATCTATCATTTCATTGTGAAGAAAGTCTCAGGAAATCTTAAAATAAAGAGTTAGCACTATATCCTAACAGAATAAATCTTGTGGTAGTTTGCATATACATAGAGCAGTTCTAGACCATATGTTTTATAACATTAAATTACAGAGACCCAACAATTCCCACCATGGCGGTGGAACAACTATCTATGAGAACATGTAATCGCTTTCAACCCCTGATACTCTGTTTAGAACATTAAAAGAATAAAAAAATACATGACTAATAATCCAACAAAAAAATAACTAAACAATAAAAGCATAAGAAAAGAACCCATAAATATATGCAACGCTTCACATATAGATACATATACAAAATAAACGGATATCCATTATATACAAGAAATCTGTAACATCTCTAATCTTCATTGGCAACCGTTGAAAGCAGTGTTGTGCTCGGTTCTTTTGGATATACCATATCTGACGGGTGCCTTCTGATGAGGAATCTTGGCTATCTGTGGAAGTAATAAAGGGAAATGCAGATTTTATTTTTAAAGAACTCTGGACATTTATTACTTTCTATTTATTTTTTAAATGCCTCAGATCAATTTGGTACATTTTTTAGACATTAAAATGTTCAGTCAAATGGAAACTCTTTTATAGTTTACAAACAGTAGAACACCAATCTGACATTAAATCATAAAAAATACAAACATACAACACAAATTTATAACACCAACAAAATAAGATTGTTAGAAAGGGCATCCAACAGTTCAACAAAAATCCATACATTTCACACAAAGAGTATAATATGCAAACTTGTGGGCGAATACAATGATTCAGACTGATCATATTATGTGTCAGGGTCCAAATGGGAACTATGTTGAAATGCAGCAATCTCTGAAAGTAAATATGAATATATGCTAAATACAATTAGAATTGTAATAAGGGGATTATGTATCTATTTTTGGATGAATTGTCTGATGTGACAAATGCATTTCTATAGAAAATCAGAAGAAAAAAAAAAATTCATTCTGAGATGTTTCTTATTATTTTTCTACTATATGTCACATTTTCTGTAATGCCAGCAGCTCCAGCCTTAAACATAATACAAATTACAAGTTAAACTTACATAACACAACATAAATACTGATTCGACCTGAAGTCCATTCCCTTCAAATTAAACATACACCTTTAGCCGAGGCCGATTCCCTTTATGGTCACATCCTAACACCAGACAACTCTTGTGTGACCCAGCAGGCCTGAAAACACGATACGTTGTAAATCCATATCACCACCTGTTGTTCCATCTTTTGGTCAAGAGATCATTATATATTATATTTCTCAGTATGCCTCCTTATTACCTTGCATGTCAGTTAATGGTTGATACTGTCCAATGTGCTTTCAGTCCAAGGTCAGGCCTTGGCAGCTGCAGTCTGACGCTGTGTCTCCATCACCCTGGATGTTTCATATAATATTAGTAACTGCAGTGAAGATGTCACGAATGGACTCTGATTTAGACATGACTGATGTGGTTTAACAGCCAATGAGTTAAATCTTTGGCCCCTTGGCACTGTGTCTTCGCCACCACTCCCTCATGAGTTACACCACCACCATGTGGCCATTGACAGAACACACCCAAACTTTGGCTTAATCCATTACCCATTATGCTGTTTATGGTGACATGTATGTCGATTCTTTATCATTAGCATGATTGTGGCGGAGGTTGTGTTGTGGCAAAGATGGCTCAGGGGTCAGGCCGCTGTGTCCTTTATTGCGTGACTTAAGCATCCGCTGATCCAGAGTCAGCGCGTTGTAACCGGAAACTAACCGACTATGGCAGCGATGTCAAGTGCCATCTGTCTGTGCATCGTTTGTCTTGTCTGTGATGGAGGGAGCAGCATCCCCTTCATCTTCGCTCCATCCTCTGCCTCCTCCGCCTGCCCGTCCACCCACGACAAGAGCTCCCCAGGTCATGTTCATAGGCCTGGCACGGCTTCACACAGCCTGCCTCTGAGTTCAAGGTGATGTTCGAGCCCCTCGGGGGAAACACGAGGACGGTCTTTACTCTGGGGCTGCTTTAGTTTTGTCTACAGCTGATGTTTGAGGTCAGCGGTAGGGTACTGCTCTGTTAGCTCATGAGCTGATGAATGGATTTTAAGGGACAGGTTGTGCCCTGATGACATTTGCTAACTGGATAAACCATCATTTTAAAGGCATACTCCAGTGATTTAGCATTGCACTCAAAATGGAAGCAGTCGAGTCCGAGCTTTCCTCATTTTTCCTCATTTGTATGAGTCAAGCTTCAGAACCAGATGCTATAATTCAATAGGATGTTTTATCAGACCTTCCCGTCCTGTCCATGCCCTTAATTAGATGGTGAATGCATGCTGAATCAGACACACATTAAACCTAAATATTTTGAGTAATAGGACACCTGAGTTGTATCTGATGAAATATTTCCTCAAAAGAATATTTCCATTCTCACTTTAAACGCCTCCGGGAACCCTCCGCACCGGGACTTCTTTCACGATGGAGAAGTGTGTGATTTGTAAATTGCTTTGTTAATGCTGTCCATCTATTTCAATGAGAACCATTGAAGTCTCGAGTCCAACCCGAGATTACCCCGATGACATCACCTGAGTTGTTTCCTCAGACTTTAGAAAGCTCCCCCGAGAACAACTGAACACATTATACAACTAATGCATCATCAAAATGTTATTGTTTCATATTTTTGCTTGCAGCATTTGCAACGTTCCGTTCAACAGGTTGCCGTTTCATTTCACTGTATTTGTATACCGTTGTACATTTTTGACTGTTGCACTGTAGAAGTGTTTTGCAGGTATTTTGGGGGTTTTCTCCACCTGTGAACCCCAACTATAATCACAAACTGTCTTTAATTATTCACTTATTAAGTGCTGTGTGATCTGCTGCACATTTAGTTGTGCTAGTACACAAAGTGGCCACAGGAGGGAACCATTACACAGTAGTTTATTAACTCTCCGAAAATAATACCTCCAACTCAACATGTCTTTTTGGATCAAGGAACCATCATTGAATATTTTATCACATCGTTACATCATATTCAGGTTGTAGAAAACAGATGTTTTTCCATTTGCATCTTCTTTTGAAAATGGAAAATTCCTGCAATTCCTGTTTTCACAGCAGGTGAGAGACTGAGCTACGCACTCTTGGCAAAAAGTGTTGAAGTGATCTGTTCATTTGAGCTTTTCCAAGTCTAAATTATACTTGTCTGGTGTACGAGAGGCTATGTCATTTTCCCTAATGCTCAGCCTATTTGTAAATATACAGTATAGCTCCATGTCCTGCCATGTCCCCTCTTTAAATATTAGTTTTCATGATCATGAGCTCATCATACCAGAGTTGAGCAGTGACCCAGGACCGACTATGTGCCCTGAGGTTTACAGCGTCTCTCCGCGAGCCTACATGTGCTGTATCAGCTGCTGTCGCTTTATGGCCCTTAACTCACGCAGCCTTCCCTGAGCCCATTTAACATGCTGACTGCTCTGTTTTCCATGCAATCTGAGTTGACCAAGAAATGAGGTAAGAGCATTGCTAATAGGCTAAATGACCAACTTTGTAATAAGGCTTGCCGGAGCAGCTTGATTACCACTCTTGGCCTTGATGGATAATTCATGTGGAGACAAAGGTGGCGTGGAAAGAGCACTGGTCTCCGTGCACGTCTCTTTTCAACTCTGAGCCCTGTGCCACACACACACACACACACACACACACACACACACACACACACACACACACACACACACACACACACACACACACACACACACACACACACAGTCAGCCTTGACGTACATATATTTCCATGGAGGCCACCAAGTCGGTGGGGTCATACTTCATGTGCAAAAACTCATCATTTAATGACTTTGAACCCATTTTTGTCACCTCTAATTGTGTAGCAAGTTCTGCAGGATTTAGAGCATCGATCATTGTGTCGTCATCCTCGCACAGAGGTTGTGTCTGGATAGATCGGACGCTGCTTCACCCAACTGCAGCCCATCATTCAGTATCTGACAGTGGAGTTTTTGGATCCACAACGTGACGGCTTGACCCATGGCACAGAAGTCGGTAGAGCAGGATCAAATTATGCCAAGTCACCTTAGCAAGCGCAGGGCTGCGTAAGGTTACTGTACGGGCACTGTGTGTGTGTGCGTGTGTGTGTGCGTGTGTGTGTGAGAGAGCGAGAGACAGTATGTTAATGTGTGTCCTCGTCCTGTCTTTCCTCACTGCCTGTCTCTCCCTCTCTAATGGGGACAGTATGAGAAGAGAGCTTGTGCTCCGTCTGGACCTTTCTAATTGCCCCTGCCACAGAGGCCTGATACAGCAAGACCCTGTGTTCCCAGCAGGTCAGGCATGTGTGCATTTGTGTGTGTGTGTGTGTGTGTGTGTGTGTGTGTGTGTGTGTGTGTGTGTGTGTGAGAGAGAGAGAGAGCGAGAGAAAGAGAGGGAGAGAGAGAGAGAGAGAGAGAGAGAGACTTGGGCAGACAGAATCATCACTCAGGTGGTGCTCCCTCGGCTCCACCACACACATTCAGGCCCCACATAGAGAACACCATTCATTATAAATATCACGAGCAGAGCAGGAACGGTGGGAAGAGATATAAGAGAGGGAGGAGAAGGTGAAGGAGGAGAGAGCGATGAGCAGAGGAGATGGTGGATATTTGTTAGATGACGGCTCAATAAATTCTGCGGAAGTAAACTTTTTAGTGTCTTTATCAGCCTGAAGTCAAACTCACTTCATAGGACACACACACACACACACACACACACACACACACACACACACACACACACACACACACACACACACACACACACACACACACACACACACACGTATGCAGCTCCATATTGGCACATACTCCTCCTGCAGCCCCTAAAGGCTCTATGCTATACTGCCAGGCCAGGTTATGAAATCCACCCAGGGCCAGGTTACAAAAATCCTCTCTGTGGCATCTGCCAGGAAAGGCAGCTCTGTGTTGACAGATGGGCACGGCATTCCTGAGTCCCGGGGCCTCGCCAGCGCTCTGCCAGGAGCTGGACTGAAGGAGCCATGGAGAGGCTGACTGGCATTTCTTTGCACCTATGTGCTTAATTTCTGTGGCAACCTCGAGGCACGTACGACATGAGTTACATTCCCTGAATGCTGCTCCTTCAAACTGACACATCGGGGCAGTGATGGGTGTTAGTGGGGAATGAATCGGGGCAGTGATGGATGTGGATCTATGCAATGCGTCTGATTTAATTAAAACCGTGCTAAAACGGGACGGTAACTCCGAGGGTCATCTTGATTGGGGTCACCTCTTGTTGATTTCCTGTGATGAAAAATCAATAAAGACGCAGAAGAAGTCATTTCTTTTTGTTCCTGGATTTATTCTCTTGTAAACGCAAGTCTGCGGTGGTCGGAATTTAAAGGAGACATTTTTCTTCTTCTTGTGTTTTACCTTCACAGATGAGGCAGGCTCAGTCCCACGCTGGGCCAGTTATGTGATCCTTGGCCAGGCAGGGAAGAACAGTTTGACCCCTTCTTCCACGCCTCATGCTGCTTCCACCTGTATAGTGTTTTACATGCTCAAGGTGAGATCAATATCAGCACAGCTCCCGTTGGCCCCTTGATTTACTCGCTTTACTTATCTCTCTGCCCAATCTTCCACTGACCACCGTCCCCTAACCAGGTCACACTAATGCAACCTGTATTACACTTAGCAGCCACTCAGACTGCACACACACATTCAACTCCGATGATTATGAGGACAAGATGTAGTTGTTTATATTACATTATTATCTTTGCAAACTGGAGCCAGTTCTTTTGTTTTCATGCGGAAAAAAAATGTACAGTACATTCTACTTTGCAATCCAGCAAAGCATTTGGAACATAAATATAGCTTTGGCATGGCTGAACTTAATAGGCTGGCATTCTGCAAAACCATGCCACATTCTCCGCAATCACCACTCTTAAACATCTAGCACTGCATGGACACAATGTTCCAAGACGCAGTGCACAGAGGGTGCCCTGCCAACTCTTCAGACAGTGAGAAATTACAGTGATTACTCCTACAGCAATCTCACTATGGACTGATGTATGCCTGGGGGTCAGAGAAATGGGGGGAATGGGAGGGGGCAAGAACATTGGCCGGTTTCACAGCCGAGAGCATAAAAGACCTGCAAACGTGAGGCAGTCGCTGACCTCAAAATCACTGTTAAAACACGGTGTCCCCATTTGGTAATTATCCTCGCCCAGAGATGAGGTCAGAACAAAACAAAGTGGGACGATGATGGCAGCGGTGGCAACGGGAGCGAGCGAATGAAAAGGAGAGTGGAAGAGGACATGACAGGGTGAAAATGAGAGAGAGAGAGAGAGAGAGAGAGAGAGAGAGAGAGAGAGAGAGAGAGAGAGAGAGTGGTGGAACTCACTGCTTGGTGTGAGTGAGCATGGGAAATGCGTGGGACTTCTGGACCATCACCGGCTTCAAGGGGATCTGTTTGGTGACTGACCCACACACTCAGACATACATGTATGCATGGTTATACACACACACACACACACACACACACACACACACACACACACACACACACACACACACACACACACACACACACACACACCTCTTAACTCCTCATGTCATGCTTGGCTGCCACTGCCATTCATCCGAGCTACTTACCTGGAATCCCCAAATTTAAGCTTAAAATAAATAAATAAAGGAACACACAAGTTTTAATTTGAAGCATGTTTCATTTGAACAGTCAAAAAATAACCAATTATCCGCAGCTGTTGGTGATGCTTTTCACTTGTCGAGGGGTGAAGCTGAAACCAGTGCCGCCTAAATTGCTCCACCAGAGGGCAAAATCTGGTCAGAAACAATAAGGAAGAGTCTCTCAAGCTCACATGCATACACACACAAACCACAGATATGTTCATACATGTACCTATGCACACGCCCCTCTTTTTGACACACACACACACACACACACACACACACACACACACACACACACACACACAAGCCTTATGTCAGCATTTACATTCTTCCACTCTCACAGTGTGAACAATGTACATTACATCTTTTGTTGAGTGTATAGATCTGGATGTATAGCAGGCTTGCGGAGCACAGAGTAACCTACTATCTAGGGAGATGTGTTGCATTGGCCCCGGGATTCAAACCTACGCTCAGCACAGGTAGCTGTCATCTTTGAGTCGAGAGGTCTATGAGCTCAGCCCTCTCCAGATTATTGCCCACTGGAGCATGTCTACGTTCAAGCCAAACGCTGGCTTCAGGATTCAGCATGATGCAGTCTTTTCTCATGTCTAGGTTCTTTTTATGGCTGAGGTGGCGGTGGAGCCATTGGGAGGTCTGATTACCCTTTGGAATAAGCCAATACAATCAAATCTCCCCACAATGAAACTGTGAATCCAGCTTTGTTGAAGCAAGACTGCAAAGGGCGTCTGTGGATGTTATTACGCAGCATTTACTGTCCGCTGCACATTCAGCACCATCCAAACCAGCCAAGCTTTTTTATGCTACGTTTTTATGTTTCATATATATACGTATGTGTGGAGACGTTAGCCATAGGTGGTTTAGGTCAGCTGTTGTCAAGCCCATGCTGAGGGCTGAGGGAAACGGCCGCTGTGGGCCATGACGTGTGCCGTTACTGCATGCGTGTGCACTTTTATACGGCTTTAATTACAGACTGCGAACACAGATAGACTTGTTTATTCTGCTGCGTAGTATACACTGAGGCCTGGTTGGCACCACAAACACACGTGCCACACACACACACACACACACACACACACACACACACACACACACACACACACACACACACACACACACACACACACACACAAAGACACACACATCGCTTTGTAGTAGTAAAAGTATCTATCCTGGACAGCGCAGCAGGTTGTACCTGCCAGTTGAGTGAGTCACTTGTATTCTTTGTCCATAAATTCAGTCATTTATGAGTATCTGAGCGCAGGACATCATCACTAACAGGCGAGGTCCTCAGACATTATGGTGTTCTTCTTTCATAATGTTTTTTTGTGATAAACAGCTCACATCTTTTTGTACTTTGCGGGCATTACACAACATTAAATGATCCCCACCATGAAGTGGTATTCTAATTCCTTCGTCTTAAACAAACAGGCTATTTAAAGGGCATCACATAACATAGGCTGCTTTATTTTGAGTAGACGAAGAAGGTATAAATAGACTTTGACGAGTGCAACAAGCGAATGCTGTATATGAAATGGCTGGCGTTACATCATTGCTTGTGAGAGTGAAGTTCTGGAGAGGCGCTGGGCGCTCTGGGCCAGCCATTATGGTTTGTACTAATGTTCTGGTTTCACAATCCAAACATTCTAAGAGCTGTTATTTGCTCTCTTTTTCCCTTTTACTCAGTAATTCTGCTTCTTTTTTTTCAGCCGAGCAAAGCTGTCAACAGAGAAGAGAAGCAGCTTTAAGTGGGAGACAGAAAAGGGATGGAGGAGGAGGAAGAGGAGGAGGAGGAGGAGAGAGACGGGAAGAAGAGAGTTGGATGGAGGGAGAGAACAAAATGTTAAACAACACAAACAGAATCAACTCCATCACCTGCGGGCAAAGAAAAGAAGGTCAGTTGATTACAGGATGAAAATGGCTTATGCTTTTTGGCACGCTCCTGTCTCCCCAACCACTCAAACAGCAAGGTGTATCTCTGTACAGACAGTCTGAGGTCTGAAGAGGCAGCATCCACCATGTGGTCGGCATACTGTAGCTCCTCATTACTGCTGGCTTCAGCTGACGCTACTGAAACGTCTTGTATAAGTGAATCAGAGCCACTGTGAGCAGTTCCAACTGGTAGTTATAAATCACAGGACAAACCGACGTCCCCCATCATGCATCTCTCCCGCATTCATCCTCTGTCAGTAACAGAGAACCCTCTTTCAAACACGGTATGATGAAGAAGAGCTGAATCAGCACATTCTGACACCAGACTTGTGTCTCTAAGTTGGCTCATACGTGTGTCATTCCGTACAAAATCATTTCATGTTGAAGTGCAGAGATAATGAGATAACAACATATATTGTGGTGGAGACGTTAACGATGGTTGCAGAAACAGGCCTGGGATGTGTCTCGGTGGCATTCTGTTCGCTATATTGATTTTTTTTTGTCTGACAATGCAATAAAAAACGATAAATGCAAACCACGAAATGCATGGATGTGGTCTTGAGAGTAGTGGACACTATTGTCCCACAATGCAATGCATAATTGTAATGGCTCTATCCGAAAGTGACCAAATCTGCCAACCAGCGCCTCTAACGCTCTCAAACACGTTATCTCTCATTTGTTTAATCCCCACAAAAACAAAGTGTAGATACGAGTTGGTGACTCACTGCACCAAGCCAAGAAATAGTCCTGCTCATAACCGCCTGTAAAACCCCAACTTGTTTTTACACTTCATTTTTTTGTATGGATCAATCAAAACTAAATATAGCGTTAATTAGTTAGCTTTAGAGGTGCTGAAAGCCAGATGTTGTTCCTTTTGAACAGAGCCAGGCCAGCTGTTTGCCCCGGTTTCCAGTAAAGGCTGATATTACCTAAAACCTCAACATACCTCCAACAGAGACAAAGAGTACAATTGCCAAAAGCTGATGTGATTGATTGTTATATATGTTGGTAAAAGTATTGTATGAGCAATCGTGTTTTAGTAGTTAATTGAACGCAGCTTGGACTCTTTAACACAGGTTGGCTGTCCCACCTGTATAGTATTTACACACATTTACTACCCATGTCTGCTTGGGAATCGGTTGTGCCAGTAGTAGTAGCGTGTGCAATTAAACACCACGGTCTATTATTGAGTTGTGACCACCATCAGCCAAGTCAACCACTCTGCTAGACACTCAGGGATTGTACATACAGTCCTCAAAGAAGAAATAGAAATGTGATACTTTGACTAATAGTGTGAGAGTTGAAGGAAAGTCGAATCACCTCTGGTTCATTGAGAAAGTTATTGGAACACAATTTGCTTAAGCCCCGTCCTCATCCCAAAGAGAAATGTTGGTTCATTACAAAGACAAATGTTGGAAAAATGAACCCAGTGAGATCGCTGTTTTCTTTTCAAGCTGGCATGCTGTTAAACCCAACATTTGATCCTTCACCAGCTGTTGGGCTACTAAAGGCACATTTGTCAATGGGCTGCCATTATTTCATTGACACAAGTCGTGTTTTTTTTTTAATCTATAATTACTCTGTAATTGCAAACCAGCTGTAAAATCACAAGGGGAGCTGTTCTCTACATGCTATTGGTCGGAGCTGCTAAACTGTCCCAGCATTTCCTTCTTCACATATGTAATTGAAGTGAAGCTTGCTGGAGAGCATTCTGCTGGAATCCACATCTAAACAGAGAATCTGCTGGACAACAATGAATAGGCCGACATAAACTGTCTCAATAGAAAATAGTAAAGCTTTGGCAAAAAGCCTGATTGTGGATGGCTGAGTGTTCCAGATGTTTGATTGCAGTTCCAGTAAAAACAGCTATTTGGGTAATTGTCCTTCCTTCTCAATACCTCCCCACTGACACACTTTATGAGAGAGTGAGGCAGAGAGGATAGTGAAGAGTGAAGCCTGCAAAAAATAAAGCAGGTAAATCAGACTGTTCATGCATGTACTTGTCGCTCAGGTGAGTCAAAAACTGCATGACAAAATGAAGACAGACAGAGATAGAAAACAAGAGTTGAGGGCTTAGAGTTTCTCTGTTCTCATTCCTCAAACAAGACACTATAGCTTTGCACATCCAACACAGGGCGCATGCTGCAAGAGGCACAGAGGGAGTGCCTGGCATGGTTGGCCTGGTGCCGCAGCCTGTGCTGCCTAGTGCATGCCGCTCATTTCTGTGTGAAGCTGAAGCTGTCGCCACATGGACAGCTGGTTGTGAGCTGCACAGGCCTGTGAGAGCACAAACCACCACATCCTTTTACACCATCAATAAGTTGGTGCATAATACCCTAGATCCGCATTAGTTTAACCTCTCTAAATCACTGCCAAAGAAATTTGTCTGGAGACCATGAGACTGACCTTAGACAAGCGCCTGGAAACAAAATGACACCCTCCGGCGTCCCACAACAGTGCAACAGGACCCTGTCCTGAGTTAGACGAGCCTGTTTTCAATCAGCCCACATCAGGCTGTGTAGCAGGTCCAATTAGTGCATGTGGGCCTGCAGCACAGAGTTTGGTGTGAGACATGAGCTTTCCGTGCACTGCAAGCTCTCCCCCGCACGGCACAGCCAGGCCTCGTGCCTATATGGCTTGCATTGCGTGGGATATGACGCACAACTTTTATGGGCTCGCTATTTCTCATCTTAACAGCACATGTGTCACAGTCTGAACAAGATTCCACAACAACTGGATCAAAAACATGAAACGCGTACATCCATATCCGTGCCCGCTCCCACACACACATTTGCTCACCAGTGCCAAACGTCTTACAAGTGTTACAAGAGTGGATGGATTTAGGCCTCTAATAGATAACAGAGGGTTGGAGGGAAGAGACGGTTTAGGGAAAAAGGTTGATTGTGTGAGTGTAATAGTAAGGGGTAGCAGGGAGATAAAAATGCTGCGACTGTAGGAAAACACAAGGGCTGTAAAGAGTTGTATGAATTACACGATAAACGTCTTTGTGCACAAATGGACATAGTGCAATTGATCATCATTTTCTCTGCAGCTATGGTTGACTCTGGAGGTTCAGTCTCACTCTCATAGACTCATGTTTTCTGTCTCAGCTGGCAGATGTTTTCTGTAAAACTGATTTAACAAAACCACTGTACAGTACCTGCACAGCTCCAAATGGCTGACAGACAAAGTTAATAACCAGCTGAGGTGAACATAGTGGAGCATTTAGCAGCTTAAGAGCCAAATATTTTCCTCAGTAGTGAGTAGAGCGCAAAGACGGAGCTAAAAGGAGAGAGAGAATATTAGACTTGCATTAGTCAGGTGTCCATATAATCATGACTCTAAATGAATGGTCATTTTGCTCTGTGTCCCCTGGATGTGTATAAATAAGAAACTTGATAAGTGGATACAATGCCAATGTTGTGTTCAGCTCTTGTGGTGTTGCCCACTATTGTTGATGATAGTTAATGGGAGGAAAGTATTTTTGGGCAGGCATCACGTGGTGTGCAATTTAGCGGGTTCGGGGGGTTGATAGTGACAGGGCAATTATTTACTACTGGCCCTCGGGAGACATTTCTCAGTTTCGTTGTGGCTGTTGAAAAACTAATCCTTGCAGTAAATCATGACATACATCCACACAGCTAAAATTATCTGATGAAGGCCAGGCAGAAATTGTGACCAGGGTTTGGCTGCATTCTAACAAAGTGCTAGCAATCCAGAAGTAGACAAACATCCAGATAAACATAGTTCTATCACTCTGGCAACTTCACACAGCTCCCTGACAATGTCCAAACAGTGCAATTTCAATTTGCACGCCCTGAATCATTACACAAAATGCAGGTATTTTAGGTAGGCCGAAATTGTTTTATTATTTTTAACACAGTAATTGTAAGGCAAATGCTCTTAATTGTAACCCCAGCCTCCGAAATAAACAAGGCTGAAAAACGAAAGTGGTGATTATGGTTTCTCTGGGCCTGATGTGGGATTTGTGAAGCTGCTGCCAACTGTGTTTTCATGTCACTGTTTCGAGTTCCTGCCCAATATAGACACACTGCATCACTCATCAGAACACATGCTTTAATGGAGGACAGATCGAAGGCCCTGTCAAGCGCAGGAGAGATACTGAATCTATCCACCCCCATCATTCCTCTCTTAGATGAATGTTCCATAGGCTGAAACCTCCACAATTACCACTGCCCCAGTGATGAATGGTGGAAAAACTGGATTTGACAAATAATATCCATCAGTGCTTCTATTTCCTAGAAAACAGTTAAATAGTTATGGTGCAACCAGAAGAAATGTAGAGATGTCATTATGACACAGGAAGGATTTCAGTGCCTCAGTTTGAATAATGCTAAATGTCTGTGATATGATATGATGATCGGTGCCAGAGCCCTGTGAGAGGCCGGAGCCAGCAGTCTGTCTGGGGCCGCTGCTTCTCCTAATTTACATGTAGCTGTCTTTGGTAGATGCTTCTAGCACTGCATATTTTTTTCGTGAAAGATTAGACTACAGTGGATGCTGTGAGCATTCAACTAGTGTCATTAGATATCCCCTGTAAGGTACCCTAATGGATGCATTAGTGTTTTAATGGCTCCGAGACTGAGAAGCTAATTTGTCTGTCAAGCCTGCGTTGTGGTAGTGTGGAGTGTATAGGGCAGAGGTGAGAGTGTGACCTTTTTTTTGCATAGACTTGATTCTTGCTGCCTCAGCTTGGCGTTCTCTTCCTGAATGCCGCTGCCAGGCGCTCGCTATGGCCATTTCGCTCCCATGCCAGTGTTGTGCTTGGCCAGACAGTGTTGGCAGCACACAACCTTTCAAACATGCACACACTCACAGACATTAATGGCGGAGAGGCCCAAGCCAGTCACACACAGGTGTAATGATTTAATACCCAAATTAGGCTATAATTTGGCTTCTGTCTGTTTTAGGTTGTTTGTGGGGTTAGGCGGCGCTAGGGCATCAGGTATGGGGAGGTTAAAGTTAAATGCATCAATCTGTTGCACTTTGAGACCAAATTAAGAGGCTGGATCTATGAAGAAAGTTGTGTAAACAATTTACTTTTGTAAACAATTTTGTCAAGCCGCGAGCCACATTCACTCCTTCGTGTCGCTAGACTCAACTTCTTTTTCGGGATGACATTATGCTAGAAAAGTTAGGTTTTGGGGAAAAACATTTATTTGGGGCTTAAATAACTACGTATTTATGTTCAGGCAACAAACAAAAAACATTAGGTTTAGGTAAATTGTCACTTCACAAGCATACTTTGGGACATGCGGTGTGGACAACCAGTTTCGTCCTGTGCTTGTAGGACCCATCCAACTTCCCTACCCGCCCACCGTAACTGGTCTCAGTTGATATTTAACGTCACTACTCTGACATAGTCACGTGGATGCATTTCATTTGTGTATCCAACACAAAAAAAAGGATCCAAATTGAGTTCAATTGGCATTGTTTTAGTGCTGTGCGACATGAAAAAAACTACGTAATGTCTTTTGTGACTATTTCATCATCTGTCATGGACATTAGGCTGAACTATTTCACTTTAATAATGGCAAAGGAACAGTTTAACATTTTGGGAAATACTCTTATTTAATTTCCTTTGAAATTGGAGGCCCCTCCCCCACCCCATGGGCCCCAGTGCAACTGCACTACACTGTCTATACGCCCCTGATTTGAACTGGAATAGAAAGGACAATATTTGGAATGCCATTAGTTATAATTATGTATTAGCCATAATGATTTCACATTAACACATGATCAATGATACTGAAATTATCAAATTCAGTGAATAAAATTGTCGTCAATATTCCTCCAATATATTTTATCCTCGAAGTAACTCCACAGCGGGTGGCAGCTTATCTGCCATCACAGGAGCTACCTTGAGTAACCCTTTCTCAGCTTCTCTCTCTAGTGTGTGTTCATGTGCATGCATGAACACACACTATTAGGCTAATTTGAAGCTGACATTGAGCCTTTAAAAAGATTATAGTTGCGGCCCAAGCTGAGGACGAGGTTTATCCTGTGGAGATATTTTAATGAGGAAACATAGATCTACATGAGCTAGTAAGCAGGAGGGCATTAGACGTTAAATCAGTTCATCCCTCGTGTTTCCTCTCATTTCTCAACCAATGTATCTCCCTTTCTCTGGATGAGAATTGGTCATTATTTCTGCTTTGCCGTCCATTCTGATCGGTTATACTTTCCACAAGGACGGTTGCACAGGCGTTTTCTGACATGGAATCGTGATGAGGAAACGTTTGGATCTTTTATACACTTTCCAGGTTTCTCCTTGTGGCAAACCAACATTCTCCAAGCTTCTCAATTTTCTCCGCCGATCCGTGTCCGTGTAGTTAGTAAAGGTTGGATTTGCACGAACAGGCGAAAATCGGCCGCAGGGAACCCCCCCGAAGGGGCTGTTTTATTGTGTGACCTCCCTTTGGCCTTTTGGACACTTACTCGATGCAGCAAGCATACATAACGTTTTCCTCTTCCTCTCTATCCTCAATCTGTATTCAAACTTATCTCTTCAGAGCTACATATATAGTCTGTGTTTATGCTAAACTAGCTTGGATTCAAACCTAGCCAGAGGAGGCTTCGGCTAGGTTTTATTGCAGGTCAAATGTCGACAATGTCATTGTGGGACTTTAACCCAAAGAATACAAACATACCTTTTAGTTAAAACTCAATTTCTTTTTTTAAGTCACTTCTCCATCTGAAAAGCATGGATTCCCTCAATCACAGGCAAGTCCACAATTAAAATCAGAGATGTGGATTCAGAAATAAATATATAATGTATATCAAATACAAATATGAAAACACATCTCGTTAAACAGGATCAAAATAAATGTTTTAAAACACTACTTGACCATAACACAACCATAAATAACTAAAACACACACACATCTTTAAAATAGACCTGAAGAGGGACTCTCTTTGCTATATTGCTCTTGAGACGGGACCGAGCCCAAGATGCTGTGACTGGCATTAACCTCGAGGATGAAGGGGAGGGAGAAGTTAGCAATAACCCAGATTGGTGGACGTACTGGCCGGGCCTTTAGCTCTTGGAAGCTCCTCTTCCAGCTCTCAGACCAGACCTCCCCCTGCAACAGGCTGCGGCCTTTAAGAGTCTTTACTCCAGAGAGTTCAGCCACCAGACGATGCAGTGGTGGAGCCAATTTAGAAAACCATCCGCAAAGCAGGACCTTACCTCAGAGATGTTAGTGGTGAGGCCAGTTGGCAACTGTAGAGATCAGAAGAAACGCCTTCCTCTGAGACCATTTGGCCCAGGTACTGAACTTCTTTTTTAAAGAGGAAGCACTTCTCCAGCTTGACGTTGAGCCCATCCTGCTGCAGCACAAGATCTAGATTGCTCAATTGCTCATCTACCATGTAAGAAAAGGCAACGATGTTATCTAGGTACGGCAGTAGTAATTGGCGATGCTGAGCTGCAAACATCCTTTCTATTAGGCACTGGAATGTACCTGTTTTACACAACCCAAATGGCATTCGGTGCGCCCAAGGCAGTCTTTGACCTGGTTATAGTGGCTGACTAAGTCCATTATGGAGAACCACTTAGGTCCAGAGAGCACATCCAAGGACTCCTCTTTTATGGGGAAAGAAATGGGATCCTTCCTGGTCTTGCAGTTAAACTGCCGGTAATCAGCACACAGGCAGAGACTGCCATCTTTCTTCCGAACCAGAACAATGGGGGAGGAGTAGGGGCTACTACTCTCCGTGGTAACCTTGGTCTCAGGCAGGTGTTTGTGGGCTTTTACCGCATCATAGTCAAATGTAGGGATGTGCCGATACCTTTACCTACCGATTAGGGGAATGTCATGTGACATGATGAAAATCGTTTTTTATTGTACATACATACTTTTTTTTTTATACTTGATAATTTATTTAGGCGTTTTTACAATTTAACAAACAACAACCTTCAAAAGCAAGAAGGAATATAAGGAATTAACCATGCATCTGGCCAAGTGGGCCTTAAAGAAGAAAACAAATACAATTATTTAGCAAGTAAATAAGTGAAAATAAGTGGAAATAAGAAACAAAGCAGTCAAAACAACCATGCAACACTTCAAAGGCATCGTCCGTCAATCGTGTCAACCATAAATTCATTCCAACATACAGGTATATTATACATTTTTATATTCAAAGAGTTATATTCACTGGGTTTCATTACCTTAGTTTTAAACATATGTATGGGGTTGCATTTTGGTGAAAGTGCTTGTCTTTTTAAGAGATACAGAGGTTCTCGAGCCAACAAAGTCCAGAAACCTATGAGGTTAGGGAGGGCGAGTCATCTTGTCCATTTCCTTAATTTGACATATATTTTGTCCATTTTGTCCATCTAGCCATGTATATGTCCTTTCTCAGTCTCAGAAGGAAGGTCATTCTTTCCATTTCGTGGATTTCTTTAATTATTTCAGTCCAGTTTTCTGTTGAGGGTGGGTCGGTTTGTAACCAGTTACGAGTGATTGCTTTTTTTGCTGCTACTGTTAATATTTTTAGGAGGTACCTGTCACTTCCTGTTATTTCTTCTGGTAGATCACCCAAATAAAGTGATTTGCATGTAAATGGAATCTGCTGCCCCAGAATATGTTGCATCATTGTCCAAGTGCTCTCCCAGAATATTTTTATTTTAGTGCAGCTCCAGAAGATATGATGGTGGTTCGCTATCCCCTCCCCACAATTTCTCCAGCATGTGTGGTTTATTGTAGTTAAGTAAGATTTCATTTTCGGGGTAATAAAGAAACGAACAAGGTTCTTCCAGCTGAATTCACGCCAATACATAGAACAGGAAGTAGAAAACACGGTTTCACACATATTCTCCCATTGCTGACTGGATATTTCATCTTCTAGTTCTTTCTCCCATCTCTCCTTGATATATGTTGTGGTAGCTCCCCTGCTTTTTGTAATTCCCTGATAAACCTTTGAGATTAACCCATCCTTAATATCTTAAGGAGCAGTGGGCTGCCCTGAGCGGCGCCCGGGGAGCAATTTTAGGGTTCAGTGTTTTGCTCAGGGACACTTCGACATGTGAGCTATGGGGGGACTGGGGATCGACTGGGGATCATACGGCTAGTACACCCAAGGTCACCTTGAAAAGCAGAGAACACTGACTCACGTTTCAAAAGTAGTGCTCTAACCTGGCTCTGCCGTCCTCTGGGAGAGCAGATAAGTAAACGATTCTAGTCTGCCACTGTACTGTACCAACCATCCCTGCTTGGGAGTTAACCATTACATTGACTTGTCGAGACTCACTTGCCGAGACCCTATTGGTAGGCTAACTACCTCTGCCTTTGTACAATGGCTGAGTGGGCAGTGGGGATTAGACACAACTGCGTAAAGACCTACATTAACAATCAATGTGCAAGCTATGCCCAGATCAACACAAACAAGGGCAGAAGGCATTAACAACCCTTCAGGTAGATGACTGTCATTGGTCAACGGCTTATAGGACTGTACCGGAGGATCCAAACTGAGCGTACCTGCTGACTGGTGTGTGAACCGGTCTCCTAACATGCACCATAGCGAGGCCTGCCTGTGAACTAGGGGACTCAATCTCAGCCTGGTGACACAACCATGAATGATGTTCATGCCCCTGGGGTGTACTGCTCAGGGGGGTCTTTAACTAACCGCATACCTCACCTTGGCATGATTTTGCTGAGCTATTTTGGAGTTAACATCTGACTCCAAATAGCCATGACAACCAATGACAAGACTGAAGTTTATCCTGAAATGTTTCCATGAAGTCACTTTCTATAATGGTGGATACCATACATCCTGTCTCAAGCAAGATTAGAAAGTGATGTCAATCTTGTCATTTACATGTACTCTTAGAGAGCAAACAAGTCAATTTAGCAAAATATCAAAAGTATTCCTTTAATATATTTAGAAATGATGAATCTACATTAATCTCGAGACTTGGAGCCAACTATCCATCTGCTATTGGTTTCCAATGAAGAAAAAGGCACAGAAAGAGACAAAGGGAGCTGTCACTACTATCTGAGCTCATATGCAGGTATGGAGTGAGGAAATCTTGGACATCAGTGAGTAACAAACAGAAAGGAGTGAGCACATTTAAGGATTGTCCCCCGACTGAACTTTATTTGATCAATTAACTTCATTATGTTAATCCTGGAGGCACTCCATGTTCTTTATTGCTCTCAGTCCACCCATGGACCCGGGGCTGAGCCAAGACGCAGAGGGGAGACAAGTTCATTTCTCGCCGAAAGGTGAATGATGTCTTCAAATTAGGAGCCCCGGGGCCATCCTTCTGCAAGGCCACCTGAGGGTCTGCCGCGGCCTGGAAATACAGCACATGTCCCATGAGTTACCACTTTGATGTCTTTAAAGACGACATACTCAAATGAAGATTTATCAGAGACTGTCCAGTCTATTTTTATTTGTTCTCATTTACCAAAGATTTAATGGGGCCCAGATTTTTTTGTACAAGATACCATTTAGACCTGATGAACCTAGGGGCAGAGGCAAACATGCACTCACGACCCAACAGTCACACGAAAGAGCTAAAAAAAACACAGATGCATCCTTGGTCCCACCTCATCTGGGTGAGTGGTAACATCTGTAGCTTTTATGAGGAACAAAGCAACACAAAGCAGTTTTTGTGTCGGTCAGAGAGGTTGTGACTGCACTGTAGCATGCATACCAAAGGTGATTCGTCACAGTTTAGTACCCAGAGTACATTGCTTTGAGCTGATGCACCAAATCAAGACCACTTCAACGACCCAGAGAAGCAGCCGTGACTAAAAATAAAGTGGCAGAAAGGCCAAGAATAGCCTTGGCATGAGAGGAAGGAGTGAATTACTGCCGCGATAAGCCATGATTTCTACACATGCAGTTGGATCACGATGTGGCGGGGCCATGCAAATTGTAACCAGCTGTGTGGCCTTGGAGTGTGCTGTTGCGGACAGGAGACAGGGTCCAACTATGTGAATTAATCATTTACTCATATAACACAGCCACGTTGGAAACCTCAGGCACTCACTGCATTTATGTCTGTTCATGTGGTGTGGCTCTCATGCCTGGCGTTGTGTGCCACAAAACACAAAACAATGCCGGCCTCAGTGTCCAACACCTAGTCCATTAAGGTTACCGAGAGAGAGTGGTCGCTCAATCATCTCAGCACTTGAATCATGAGCAACAAGATCATGATAGGACACCCACCTCCTCCTCCTCCTCCCCTTGTGCATCTCGTCATCCCATCACCACTACAATGCTCTCTATTGATAGTCCAAGAAGTCTTGCTGTCAATCTGTTTCCAGATTTGGCTTTCGTGGAAACCATTTGGCCCACATTTGGGTTTTATATGGATTCCTGAGATTCAGCACCCTAGTTTTCTAGGAACGGCATTTTCTTGGAACACTCCACTATAAAGTATTTCCAAGAATTATCTTAGATTGACATTTTTGATTTAAGAAAGTGTGATTTTGCAAATAATGCCAGTGGGGATGCAGCCAACAAATAAAGTAGATTGCCATGAGAAAACCAGACATTCAAGGAATTATATACTTACTGAAATGTCAGTAAAGTCGTCGCTAACACGGTGCTAAGGAGACTTCATCCAGGCTGAACGCAATGAACGTGCAAAACCTACTGCCAGGTTTTATGAATTTCTGAGTTCACCTAAAAATAATCAAACACCTCATTTTACAGATGGGGGTTAAACACTCAGCATCATGATGACAGAATTATAACGGCTGCATACACAAACACATAAATCATTGCCTCTTTGAGTTGTTGGTTTACAGGACAAGACCCCCATGAGTAACTCAGTGAAGCCTGTGTTTATGGTGCTGTTTTTACAGGTCTATAAAATATTAGTCTGAACCACTCAGCTCTTGTGTGTGTGGAAAAGCCACATCTGAAGCCTCCTGGTTTGTCATGAGTGGTTGTGGGGAATAAGAGCTAATGCCGTGGCTTGGGACCCTTCCTATAACAACACTCCTTCAAGGCTCCCACCATGACAGCCAAGACCACTGCTCGCGCCTTGCCTGCTGTATATACTTCAAACCTTGAGCGCGCTACAGGGGACCCGTGCCGTGTTTACTCACCAAGCTATCTGGCCTGTTGCCAAGAGCAGCTCTGAGACACAAATCGTTCCCCTGACATTACTGTACGTCTCAGCCTGCGAGGGGATGGCAGACCTGTGTGGCGCTAAAAGAAACCATCTCAGACCAAGCTACCCACGAACATGTATCTTCAGTCTCTAAAGAGGCCTAATATGTGTCTGTCTTGCATCTCCTTCAGCTTGTCCCCGTCTGCCTTTCTTCTTTTCCCTCATGTCTCTCTTATGCATTATTTTCATAATAACTGCAGAACCGTTTCACAGGCTTCTTAAGGTCTTGGTAAAATAATATCTTTGTTAGCTAAATGGATTATAATAATCCCCAAAATAAGATTTTTCCAACTAAAGCTGCTCCCTCCTGAAACCAGAAACCCCAGGAAAGAGAAAGGAAAACACACGTCATCATTAATCCGTATTAATTTATTTACTATTCCCTACAGAGTGAAATAGAACAGAACAAACTGTCCAGTCGAGGCAGGGAAATTGTTTTTGGTCACACCCAGGAAAATATAAACACAAAAAATGTCCACAAGATAAAAACATCACATTAACGGAACAAAGATCTTCAACAACAGTCATTGCATACCCATGGTGTAAAGCCTACACTTTTATATTTAAGTGTATTTAATCTGTTGGCCAGGTAATTGCATTTGGGATATTCTTGCCGGGTGTTTTCTAGAGTGTCGCTCTTCGGGGAGCAACGCAAACTCAGGGAGGAGGGGATGTATTGTGTAATTGATGATTGGCACAATTTCCTGGGTACAGCTGTGCGAAGAGGTCATCTGATGGCTTTTATTGGCAACCTATACTGTTTTAACAATCCTGTCAGCTTGTTTCTATTTACTAAAGTCAGGTACCCATACCGGACAGAACTATCAAATTAAATTCAGTTCTAACACAAACTTTATATAGTGTGGAGGTGAACCCAGCTCAAAACACGACAGGTACACTTAAAACCAACAGTGAAGACAAACTCAACCCCCAAGATATTCTTATTTATTTTTCTTGGAAAGAGTGCAGCCAACTACACAAACCAAAAATGCAAAAAGGGGTATTCATCCCCTCTGTCCTCAAACAGACACAACTAATGCATCTAATTCTTTGCACTTCATTACATGGAGAATGTTTGGAATCTAACATACACACACATAAACAGACCAAGTTATATTTGTATATTCAATGAATAACTGAGTCTCTGAAAAATGTAAATAACTCAAAAAGACAAACTGAATCTGTAGAGGAGATTAAACCACAAGAAAATAAGAAGGGGGGCGTATTATGATGGAAGATGGCCTGGGGCATAGATTCTGGGGTACATGCCATATGCACCACTTTGTGTACTATGCATGCATTTATCAGACACACACACGCACACACAGTACAAAGTGCATCCCATCCACTAACCCGGCAGGACGAATGCGGGTCCAGTAAATATCTAAACGGGGAGAGTTGACAGATGGCAGTCCTGAACACAATAATTACCACATACTTCCCACCACAGTGCATGTCTGCTACATCCTCAGCTCCTCAGGCCAACTCCCTCTAACCCAAACCAACGATGCAAAGAGCGCAAACAGCAACTTCATCAAGATCTCACAAAAAAGCCTGGCTTTGAGTTAACAGCTGCTGTAAATCTAACTCACAATACATATAGGCTGACTAGCTGTTAGACAAAAGGATTAGCCCACTGACATATAGGTTTAAGATAACTCAATTCATGTGATATCGCAGCCTAGATCAGCTCCAACCACTGAAGCTTATAACCACAGATGCACCAGAATAGCCATTGTCTGTGTCTCTCACTAAACCTACCGTGACAGACTCCACTGAGACCATGTTTAGACCCCGGAGCTGCTTCTCACACCATAAATGCTCAACTTCAATTCAGTCGCTGCCTGCAGCTCCCATCCAACCCACAGGTATGACTACGCATGCTAGGATGGCCAAGACAGTGTAATCAGCAGATTGGGGGTTGGAATCCGCAACCATGAAGATGAGTGGCGCCCACCATCGAAATGTCATGAAAACTAAGCTGCAGCTTGCTGCGCTGAGGCTCCCTGGACCTTAAAAATGTCTCGCTCTGCAATGTGGTCTCCTTTGGTAGAGCGTTTCGAGCCAAACACGAGGTTCACGCTGGAGGAAGACATCAACATTGCAACAAGTACTTAGGGGTACAGTTTATTTCAACTTGTTGCACAAGAGCAGCAGGGCTTAAAAGGTTTACATCAGAGTGGCCAACATTGAGGTCAAGATGCTATTTGTGGTTGCTTAATATGCAAACAGGATCACAGGAAATTTGTCAAACTCGTATGGGAATGTTCAATATATTTAGATTAAACTAGTGCAGTGACCGTTCAAAACATGCCTTTTCGGACAAATGCTTCGCCGGTGGTGTTTCTGCTTACAGCTTTCTCAGGTACCAGTTATAAAAACTTCACACTCAACACTTTGCTTTCTTTGGTCCTGAGCTTTGCCGTGACACGGTTGCATCACACACCCAAGTCGTGGCTATGAATGGTCAGAAACCAAGGTGAAATACAATGTGGTTCCAGGGACAAAAACCCAGGGGCAGATTTAGCAGTAAGGCAAGGTAAGCAACCTTGGTCTTGTGCCCTCAACTAAAAGCGCCCAAAACTTAACTTCATTATGATGTTTAGATATGAAAAATATATAAAATGTTGTTACTATTCTAACTCATTGTAGCTCAGTAAATTTCACTCACTTCTTCACGAACTGCATCTGGACTACTGCTACTTTCAGCACTACTTGAGGCCTACAATGATGTAGTAGAGTAAGCAGTTGTTTCTGATTCAGCAACGGCAGGAAGTCAGTGATGACAGGAGGAGAATCTCAACGCTGATTGGCAACGAATGTGCGACTGAGACAAATTTTGCTTTTTAACGTTGCGCCATTTGCGCCATTTGCGCCATTTGCACCGCCCGTTTACTTGCGTCCATTCACGTCTTTGCATTGACTTTGTATGTAATATACTCACGCAAAAAATCAAAGCTGCGTTTGGTGTGAACGCAACTTTAGAGGGTCATCTGTTCTTTGTTTGGGGAAGTACTGTGTGGGTGGGTCGGGAACATGTCCACGGTTTGTTTAATACATGTGTTATTTTACACTGGAGCATGTGGTTTTTATGCGTTGTGATTTATTATGTTCTGTGTTATTTTGGGTGGACTGTTTTCATCTCAGGGTCTATGTCTGTATCTGACAACATTTCACATAGCAGCATTAATAATAACCTCTTATTGGTCTTGAGGAATTTGAAGGGTCTTGATCGTGTAATCAAAAGGGGTCACGTATTCTCGCATCTCAAATCGTTGAAGTCAGACTTCATTTCTCTCCAGGAAACACATTTTTTGTGCAAACAAATAGCGCAAACCGGATTTCTCAGCAGAGGTGTTCCTATTCTTTTTCATAAAAGATCCATATGGCAGGTACGTTATGATTTCAGGTCATATAAATTCTCTTCCAATAATAATGCTGTATTATTAATGGCCCAAACCTTGACAATCCTGATTTAAGTCTTTTGATATGATGCCAGCTTCCAGCCCAGCCCCAATGTCATTGTTGGAGGTGACTTTAATTGTTATCTGGATCAGTTATTAGACAGATTCTTAACGAAATTGCCTCCAGCCATGGCCTCAGTCCAAACTTTGAACAATTTAATTAAAACAAGGAACATGGTTGATAGCTGGCGACTGCAGCATCCTTCTGACAAAGACTTTTCTTTTTACTCTCATGTCCATATGTTGTACACTATAGGATTGACTATTTCCTCATATCTTCTGAATTACTACCCAGCATTAGCAACTCTACTTATCACAATATTTTGATATCTGATCATAGCCTCTTTAGCACGGCAAGGCAAAGCAGCGCGGCTGTGCCTATTATCGGACAGTTTTAAAAAAACATTTGTTTGAACGTTTCCTTAATTATCTCCGGAACCACATTGTTGTTTAACTTCATTTAAAGTTCTACAGTTCCGCAACTCTTGTGAGAAGATACATATGGTTAAAATATAATTAAAGTAACCGTTAAGTTTAAGTACTTACGTAAACTCCTCCGACTATACGGCTGCGCCGTCAGCTTGCCGCGACGGCTGCAAGGTTTCACCAAATCCATGATAAATACCCTTTACAAAGTCGGATTTCCCTAACAAACACATCTCAGTAACCGTACGGGCATGTGGGAGTCTAACAAAGCAATCAAAATCCTTATGAACTCCATATTAGTACCTGTAAAATCACATGTTTCTTTTTTTCTTCTCTGTCTCACATATCCGCTTCCTGTGACTTACGTGTACCCCCCACATTTCTAGAAACACGTCACACAGCAAGAGGGAAGGCTTATGCACATTTTAATACCCAGCAGCCTCTAGTGAGACAATGTATTGTCATAAAACAAGTAACTTTTCTATTTTTTAACCAAACAACACCTTCTTTTGACTAAAACACCTTCCCAATATGTCAAAGCTTGGTTTTGCAGTGATTTTTGTTGCAGATTCGGATTATTTAGGTCCTAATCTTTCCAAAAAGGTGTCCTATTAGTATGTGTGATGTTGGTAAGGGCCTGAACCATGGAGTTTGTATAAGTCGGCGACCGCTTCAAAATAATTTTTGGGGAAATCTAGCTTAGATCATGCTGGACATTAATAGTTATGATCAAAATATTTTATAAAAGTGATTTTTTTGAAAATATAAATTTTATTCACAACTAAATTCTGAAAAAAATTATATCAAATAATACAAGTAATATAACTCAATGCGGTTCATACGACTACTTACCAGTGGCGGCTGGTGACATTTTTTTGGGGGGGGAGGGCGCAGTTGGGCGGCGCGGTTTAAATAGCGCTCCACAATGAGAAGAAAAGAGGTTTGGAGTAGAATATTCTAAAAAACAAAGCTTTATTTCAAGAAAACACAGTGCTCAACACTGTCCAATAACAACTATCAACAAACTGTAACTTTGGGCATGAGAGGTTCAGAGCAGAATGGTTTAAGAAACATTCAATGTGGTGTCCAGAGCAACTTCAGGGAATACATTGACGTAGCATTCAAACTGGGGGCCCTGCAGTAAGGTGGCACTGGTGAGGTGGTCTTTGAAGGCAAAGCGTTCCCTGGTGTGTCCAAGTATGGTGTCACAAACCTACAGATAAATATATATATAGAGAGAGAGACAGAGACAGTAAGATAAGTTGTGGGGAAATATCTACTACAAACAGGCTTCATACTACAGACAAAAAACTATGTTTTGTGTGTCTTGATGGCTCAGCAACATAGACAAAAGGCCAGGAGCTACCTTGATGGCTGTAGCCTGGAGCTATGACACTGACACACACAGACACACACACAGAGACACACACACACACACACACACACACACACACACACACACACACACACACACACACACACACACACACACTTACTTGTTGGGGGTTGAATTGGTATTTTAGATAAAGTTATAGTCTGATATGATATCCACCCAAATCTAACAATGTCCAACATGTGTTCTGCTGTGGGAAAGATAAAACATTAAACTCTAACACAGGCATCTGCTGATTTTGACACTCACCTCTGCAGCAATCCTTCAAGCTCATCTTCCTTCAAAGGCCGGCGCTTCCTCGGCTGCTCAGAGCCACTGCTTTGCTCCACACTGAGCCTCCAGCTAACAGCTCCGGTTAGCATGTAGCTTGAGGAGAAGCTCCGGGTGTACGTCCTCCCGCGGTCAGTGCTTTGCTGCTGAATATTTAAATCCGGACGTTCGGGTCCCAACTCTTTCAGCCTCTTCTTGTCAACATCTGATCGTGGATTGAAAGGTGTTTCGCGTAGAGATACCACAGAGTTTTCAGTCGCCATACTAACATAATCAAAGTCTCTGCTAGCTATGTTGCTCGCGTAGATACATGGGAGCTATATGGGATGTGAGGGAATGATAAAGGTCTCTGATTCGACGAATAGTCCAACCACGTTGCAATAAGAAACGATGTCATTGGCTAGGGCGCAGATTTGTGCGCCCGAAGATTCACGTTTCATCCGCCAATGAGAAGCTGTCCTTGCCGCAACGAGGGTGAAATGTTTGTTCGCTGCCATAGACTCACATTTGGCCGGCGCCCCGACAGGGGGAGGGGCTTTTCTCAGTGATGATGAATGGCGATATATTATATTTGGTATATCTTAAGTGGTTGTTGACAGGGGCTTACGGTCTCCCACAAACATTTAGCACGTCAACACGGTATATTTCTTATTTAAATTATTTGGTATATAATGTTTTTTGACAGTATATATTATATATTTTGTTTCTTCTTTTTTTTTTTCATCGCAAAATTTTAAGAGGGGCGGCGCCCTAGCGCCCTCTATTGACGCACCGCCACTGCTACTTACTAGTAAAAAAAGAACCGATTTTCAAAAGGTTAAGGTTGTGATCAGGGGCCACATCATCTCATTTGAATCATCTAAAAAAAAATAACTTAATAGTCATCTTATGGATATTGAAAAATTGCTCCCAGTACTCGTAGAAACTTATAGCTTTTACAGTCTGACGACAATAATAATTGAAAACTGAAATATGAATATAACACTATAAGTAGCAAATGTATCAGCAGCCTTCTACTAAAACTCAAACAAACATTTTTTAAATAGAAAATATTAGCAAGTATCTTCAGGTGAACAGTCAACCGCTGACTGAAACACTGATCCTCTAATTGAAGGACGACCCTGCTCACCACTCAGCCACAGTCGCCCCTTTTCAATGAAAAACAAGAGGCTCCCCTGCTCACTTTATGAAGCAAATATGTGTCTGCGTCGAAAAAAGAGAAAGGAAGAGACCGACCCTGCAGGTTATAGACCCATTGCTCGTTTTTTATTGTGATCAGAAGCTAATGACTAAAATCCTGGCCACAAAATCGGTTAATCACATCTCTACAATTTTACATCCTGATCAGAATTATTCAGATTATTCCTGGTAGGTTCTCATTTAGTAATGTTTGTCGGCTTTTAAATCCCCAAACATTTACTGAAGTTAAATGTCTTGGACAGGGTAGACAAACTTAAAGCTAACATCAGGAACTGGAAGTTGCTTTCCTTCTCCATGATTGGCCGCAACGACGCTATAGAAATGGTTGCACTTCCAAGGTTCCTGTATACCTTTTACGAAACCTTCCTGTCTATCTACCATTGTCTTTCTGTAAACATCTAGATTCAACTATCCTCACGTTTGTCTGGGTAAATAACCCCCCCGCATCTCTAAAGCCCACTTACAGAAGAATGTAAACAGGGGTGGCCTCGGCCTTCCTGTATTTAGGCATTATTACTGGGCTGAAAATGTGAGGGCTCTCAATGCGAATGGTCTGCTGTGTACCTACTCTGGTTGGAAATAAAATCCAGGTCAGTCTCAGGAACCTCTCTTCCAGTTCTGTTCTTTTCTCGTACACAGCCTTCCTATAAATGACTTGGTCAGAACTTCATTCTCAGAAAACCCCTTGAACGGCCAATTGTCTTTGTACACACCCCTTTAGCATGCAATCACTTGTTCAAACCAGTATGGAGTGTTTCTGGACTGGAAGGAGAGGGGATTTGCCTCATTCCTTCAGCTCAAAACTAAATTTCACTTTCCTCAATCACATTTGTGCCACTACCTTCAAGTCAGGCATTTCATAAAACAGTGTACAAAATGCAGAGTTTACAAACAAACCAAATTGCCACATTTTTTATGATTTACTTCTCTCACAGCCAAACTCTAAACATTTTATCTCCCGTTTTGCTATTACTTTTATGGTATCAGTGAATGCCAGTCATCTCAGGGAGGCCTGGGCCGAAGCATGATGAACTATGTCTAGTAAACAGAGCTGTTAAACATTTTAGATACATATTAATTCAATTTAAAGTTGTACACAGACTGGATTACTCTAAAACTAAACTTAGTAAGATATTTGAATCAGTTTCTCCTATGTGTTATATATGTGGCATTACCGAAGGATCACACACTTATTCTGGCACTGTCCAGTACTGAGTAAATTCTGGTGTGATATATTTAATTGGTTTCCAAACAATATTTAAAAAAAACATCAACCCAGACTATAATTTGGCAATATTTGGATGCTCTGACCGGACAAGGGCCTTTTTCCCTCCATCAAAATCAGGCTTTCAAGGCAGGCATGGTTACAGCTGATGATGCTGTTGATATTACTAAATTGCTAAAATTACTAAATTGGATTCAGGAGGTGGCTCAACAAATATCTTTCTATTGCTAAAATGGGACAGTGCCATTTTAGCAAACATAATTCACAAAGCTTTCTCCTAAAGGTGTGGAAACCATTTTTGACATTGCTTGATGGGATCTAAATGTAAAGCTCATGAGCTTTGCTGCTACGTTGTATCCTTACTCTTCATTCTACATGCTGACTGATATTCTGGCAGTCCCCCACCCATATGTGTTGTTCTTGGTATCTTTGTTTTGTGTTTTTGCTTTTTCTTCCTCTCACCCTCGACCCAAAGGGAGCAGTATCCTTGCCAATATTGCTCTTGGTAGGCAGCTTTGCATTTGTTTTCTGGAGGTATCCCCTGTCTTTCTGTTATTCTGAGTCATGGTAATCAGTGTTCTATGTCTTCTGGTTGTACTTAATGTAAAAAGGTAAAAAATAAAAAGAATCACCAAAAAAAAATGAAACATTGGTCAAATACACTTAAATGGCGGTAACATGATTTGTTAGTATCAATTATTACAGTTTGGGAAATTTACTCACAGGGGACTAAAACACTCTGCACAAGGAGGCAACTGGCTGCAACATTGGGGAAATATGCTAAGGGGAGGCTTTTTTTCAAATTAGGCATATTAATTGCTTGCTTTGACATTATAAAGCACTGTTACTGTTGGCTATCTGCTTGTGCTGAAGTAGATTGGATGAGTATTCTTGAGATATATTAAAAACACACATACAGACAGACAGAGATTACTTTAGAGTAAGATATAAGGCGCTTTGAATGTATCTCAATGTCTATTTGATCTATTTGGAGCTTCCTCAATGACCTTGAAAACAGAATTATAACCCACATAATTTGGGGATTTAAAATCAATCCAAAAGGTTAAGGAATTATGATTCAGACATAGCTATTCACTTATATTTATGCCTTGAACTCCAACAAACCACACAGAGAACACATTTATTACATGACTCAATGAAATGTACCAAGAGGCAATGAATAAGTACGGCTTTATGGGATAGATTTGGCATTGTGAGCTGGATAAAAGTATGTTCTCTGTGTGCACAAACGGCAGAAGGCAGCCTGCTCCCTCTCTCTCTCACTGTGATCTTTCAGCACAAGGTAATGATGACTTCCAGGGTTCACTGAGTTGGTCTACAAGCACTCCACTGACCCCCCTCTGTGCACTCAGCTCTGATGCTTGGCCATGCAAGGAATGTTCACACATACGGATACAAACACAAACACTCAGGCATGGTCTGAAAACTGGTAGCAGGCAATCTAACATTCCTGACCTGCAAGACATTGGCTAAATCTGGAGACCAGTCCACACAAAAAACAGCACTGGTTGTTTGTTCAAATGCCTTAAAAGTTAACGATTTTCTGAGAAGGACCTCATGTGGCCATGCGAATTATGACTGTTGTCTGTCAGAAGCAAAGGTGGCAGCAGAGTGATGTTGTTAAAGTACCGCAAAAGCTCTTAGGGAAGAGGTCTGAATGGATGGTTGGGTGACTAGCGACTGCTTTTGCGTCACCTTTTTACTACCAGCTGTCAACATTGTTTTTACCATAACCACCACCCTCCCCTAAACTTAACCACATAGTATGTTTTTTAACCCAAACCACAATATGTTATGTATATACAGTGAGGGACATACGTATTTGGACTGTCACACAATTTTTCAAATTTTGCCTATTTACACAACTGCAATGGATTTTATATAAAGCAGTCAATATGTATATATTCCACCCCATAGTCATCACCAAACGCTGAGTTTCCTCCCTTGCTTTGCCAGGCCTTTATTGCAGCCTCCTTCAGTTGCTGCTTGTGTGTGGGTCTTTCTGCCTTCAGTTTTTTCTAAAGTAAATGAAAAGCATGCTCACTTGGGTTGAGATCAGGTGACTGACTTGGCCATTGAAGAATATTCAATTGTTCTGCCTTGAGAAGCTTTTGGGCGGTTTTCACAGTATGTTTTGGGTCATTATTCATCTGTACTGAGAAGCGCAATCCAATCAGTTTTGCAGAATTTGGCTGAATCTGAGTAGATAGTAAAGCCCTAAACACATCAAAACTCATCCTGCTACTTCTATCAGCTGTGACATCATCAATGAACACCAGTGACCCAGTTCCATTGGCAGCCATACCAGTCCATGCCATAGCACCGGCTCGGCCATGTTAACCAGACAATGTGGTTTCCTTCGCATCAGGAGCTGCTCCTTTCCTTCTCTACACTTTTCTTTTCCCATCATTTTGATACAAGTTAATCTTGGTTTCATCTTCCAAACAACCTTCATCTAAAACTGATCAGGCTTATTCAGATGTTTTCTGTCAAAGTCTAATCCTGCCTTCCTGTTCTTCAGTTTTACGAGTGGTTTGCACCTTGTTGTTAACCTTCTGTATTCAGACTCATGAAGGCGTCTCTTGATTGTAGACTTTGACAAAGACACGCCTTCCTCCTCCAGAGTACTCCTGACCTCAGTATTCATGTTATGAAGGGGGTTTTCTTCACCAAGGAAATAATACGTCTACGTCTATTCGTGGTCTTTCGTGCCTTTTGGTGTTGGTGAGCTTGCCAGTGCATTCCTTCTTTTTAGGAATGTACCAAACTGTTGATTTGGTCAATCCTAAGGTCTCTGCTATCTGCCTGATGTTCTGTTACCTGCCTTTTAATGGCCTCCTTCACTTGCATTGACACCTCTTTGGTTCTAATGCTGAGAGTTCCCTGGACCAGCTAGCAAATGCAAATTCAACATTTTTAATCATCTCCAGACCTTCTTATCGGCTCTATTTGTCATGAAATAACGAGGGAACAGGGCACACCTGGCCATCAAACCATTTGTAGAACAATTGTCTAATTATTTTTGAGCCTCTGAAAATGTGGGGGACTGTGTAAAAATTGTTGTAATTCCTAAACGGTTAATGCGATAGTTTTGTTATATCCATTGAATTAAAGCTGAAAGTCTACACTTCAACCACATATTGACTGCCTCATTTGAACTCCATTGGAGTCATGTAAAGAGGAAAATAAGAAAAATTGTGTCACAGTCCAAAATCTTCTGTCCCTGACTAATAATAATATATATAATAATATGTTATGTCTAACCTTGGCCAAGACGTTTCTTGCTATGCTAGTGGCTCTATATGGACATGTCAGTCCATTGGTCTGTCGGTCCACCACTTTGGCCCAGAATTAAACATCTTCACAAATACAGAAAGGATTGTCATACAATTTTGTACAGACATTTATGGTCCCCAGAGGATAAAGCGGTGAATCTTTGACTTCACATGATGGCTGATGACTCATGATATTCTTCTCCAGGCCTTCCACAATCGATATAGGAGCATCACATAGTACTAGGGGCAATACAACTCCGGGCAGAACGACTTACTGGTATATCCAAGCCTTAATCAGCCTCAGTACAAACACTGTCCCAGACTCCTCTAGCATCTGAGTGATCTGGCTGAGGGAAGAGTTGCCAACCAGTGGAGGTGTGCCGGATGGCAGAGGATGATGTTGCTGCCTAAACAACTGCCTGAACTGCTTTCCACCTTGGTTCCTTCTAGTCAAACTTAGTTGGAGGGTGTGCTGGGTTTATCAGGGATTTGTTGTGGCCAAGCTCCTACTCTCTTGCCAGGTAACTCCGGGTGCTATGAAGAAAAGTGGTGACTTTGTACACTGAACACTCAAGGTGGCTGCCCAGATTATCACCAAACAGCTTCTTGGTAAAGCCAAAGGGGTTGGCAATGAAAGATGTTCTTCTGACACTTTTTGGCCCTCTCTTTTTGTCTCTGCTCTACGAAGATTCGTGAGCTTTTAATTCAGGATGTCTCACAGCTCTGCTAGTGGCTAGTGTTTCTCTTCACTGGCCACCGTATACAGCTTCTTGATAGTTCTATGCTCTTGCTGTAACTGTGGTATTATGTTGTCCCTCCTGTTCTTGTTTTTCCCTGTTTTGACATGGTGGAATCTCTCGGATGCATAGCTGGCATTGATAGTTGTCACTGCATGAAGCAGTCTGTCAGCATCAACATTGGCTGTTGTTTGTAAGATTCCACACACATCCTCTTCAAACGGCTGCCATTCACTCTAGTTGTTTGATGGAGCACATTTGATCTGCAGTCAACCCACACTGCATAGGGTTGAGGTACGTGGAGGGACTGGGCCCTGTGGTGTGGGTCTTGGCCGTGCTCCTTCTGCGTCGAACCAAGAAGTGCGTAGCACCTGTTTCTCCTTGTCCAAACACTTCTTTCTGGCCAGATGGATTCTGAGGCCAGGTAGATTCGTTCCTGCAGAGGCATCCTGCATTAATCATTGTCTGGCCATAAGCATGGGTAGTAAATGTTAGGTCTGCCTCAAAAAAATGTTAGGTCTGCCTCAAAAAAATGTTAGGTCTGCCATGGTATTTGGACATTCAAGGTCCCTAGGGGGTGAACTGTACACTCTTTAGTGATCTTTTGTATACTTTGCTTATTGGTAATTAGAAAACTTAACATGCTAAACATCAGCATGTTAATTTGTAGCATGTGGTCATCTAGCATCTCACTCAAATCACTGCTATGCTTACCTTCACAGAGCTGCTAGCATAACTGTAGCCAATTAGCCTTGTTTAAACTCAATCCATGATCTTCCCCTAACCAGGACCAAATGGAAGAACCAAATCAAACCTTAGCCATAGAGATCTCAGATTAGAAATGAATATATGGATCCTATTTGTGGCAGCTGTATGCAGTTTTCATCTGTGAAGTGTTGACAAAAATGTCGATAGGAGCACAGGATCGTAAATCACCCATGGCATTTGGAATTGCTTTTTATAACACATTCATGGAATCAGCCAATACTAATAATGTAGACTAATATAGCATTGGCTAACAATGATTCGTAGCTTTTTTCTGCAAAAGTCCCTCAGAGCTTTTATATGAAGTGTATGGTGTTTATCCAACTGCTTCTGTGTGTTTTTCGTCCAGTATCACACGATATAGATTTTTCACATTCTCCTTCATCTGCTTTTATGTTTACTCCGTCTGTTTCTTTCTCTCATTCTCTTTCTCTTGGTCGAAGAGCAGTGGAGAGGGGAGAGAAAGAGAGTACCCCATAAGACTGGACTCCATCAGCCATGCATCATTGGTAACCACACTCTCGTATGCTTATGTCAGATGTTATAAAGTGCCCATGTGGGCCTTATGAAGGGCCCCTGTGTGCCATCTCTAATAAAGGGCCCTTCTATCCTCACGGCGACTCACAGAGTGTTCTGGCCAGGGGCTCGATCCTAAAAATAAAGAAACAAGCATATGCATTTTAGGAATTGGTATATTTATGTCATAGAGAATTCATGCAGACTCACTGATGCTCAAACCAGAGATTTATTTAGAAGACAAATTAAAAAAGAAAAAAAAGAGAGTACTTCATGGGTTTTAATTAAAACGATTCATTACAGTTTTACAGGCTGACAGCAGCACAGAAATATGCAGTCTTCTGACCCTTTTTTCAGACGACATTGGGATGAGGTTGGGAACATGTTGGTCAGCAATGCTGTTTACAGAACTGCCAAGCACATACATTCATCTTCACTCCCTGTGAGTTGACATATTGTCAAAATAGTAGCACTTAATCAGTGAGATTTCCCCGAGGAACAAAATGTACAGAGCAAACAGAAACAACCATGTACAGTTTGTACCTCCAACGACTCACACCAGAGGATTTGTGTCCCAAAGCACTTCTGGCACATGAAATGAAGGAAACTGTATGTAAAGCCGGGCTGACAACCCAGTTAATCAGCCCTATACTGCTTGATTTGTATGGGAAATGTGGGAGCAAGAAGCTTGATAGTTAGAAAGTACGTATTTTTTAAATAATTTTCATATTTTTCCCACTTAAAACCGCTGATAGCAATATTCGTATACTAACAATTGATCACATTACTGGTTCTATCTGAAAGAGGTCTCTCGTAGTGATGACCCCACAGCTAATTATCACCTGCCTCTTCTACTCCCCTTATCTTTAGAGAGCATTATGACTATAACATCTTTCAACTCATTGTCTTGGTTTTCTAGCCCCAACTCATGCCTCTCTCTCACTGCTTTGGTGCATTACGCCACTATATTGATCAAAGAAGTACTAAAGTCAGACTGTAAACTGGCAGACTGGCTGCCTGACGGACTAGCTAGTGAACATAGTGGAGCATTTAGCAGCTAATGAGCCAGATATTCCCCTCAAGAGTTGGTTGAGGCCATAAACAGTGCTAAAAAGAGAGAATACTGGACTTGTTATAAGGTGACCAGAAACACAACTCCATATGAATGCTAATGTGTCTTCATCTGTTGGCCGGATGTGCAAATAGACAACTGTACTAACAACTGTCCTCCATATCAAGTTAAAAGGTGATAATATCTCAGTGTTGTGTTTAGAGCTTATTCCTGCTGCCCCCAAGTGGCAACATATATTAGTTATTGCAGGTTTAACTAAAGTAACACTAACTTATGGATGTCTTTTAATTACACTCGTGCAGTGAGCACTATATTGATAACTGAGATTAGCCTAGCTTAGCTCAATTTAGATCAGTTAATATAGTATACCAACAATTTCCTACTTTCAGTTACATCAACCCAATGCCGGATGAAGGCAATTATGCTAGTTTAGAAAACGTTTCCAACAATTATGCGTTCTAGTTTTGAAAAGTACACACTTGTGTCAGTTAATCACATAAAAGCTGCTTAGCTAATGTGTACAAATAATTAAACCCTCAAATGAGGATGTAATGTATACGACCTGTTACTTGACCCAAAGACCTCCAGGAACTGGGCCAAGCTGAGGTATGCCCACCATACCTTTAAAATGTCTCAGAGACAGAACGGGAAAGAGCATGACTCTATCCACTTCAAGCCATTCTCCGACATACCGCTCTTACTCCTTTTTTGATTTCTTATCTTCCTCTTTATGCTCTCAGGCTCTTCATCCATTTCCTCCTCACTCACGTCTTTTGTCTGTGATGATGCTAGCTAGCAGAGGGGTAATTGGAATGTGTGCACGTCTTCACGCAAGTGTGGGGCGATGGGGGTGGGGGTGGTAGTTGGGGCTCTGCTCCGCGGATGTCATAATTAGGAACTGGAATTCTGGGAATTCCTGGTAAGGTTGGACTGTCCGAGAACTTTTCATTTCCTGCAGCAGCCCAGCCCCCTCTCAGCCGCTGCTGGCCTTATGGAAAAATACAACATGTTCCAACACACCATCACAGCAATCAATAACTTAACTGTAACCCTGACTAACCCTAACAGTAGAACAGACATTATAAACAACAAATATCCCAAAACATCAAATTATAACCTCATGGCACTGTGGTTCACAAGCATCTGTAACATGCTGGTTTGATCTGGAACCAACCACTAATTCATGGGCTGGCTAATTAACCTCAACTATTCTAAATATATCATGTGCTTTATTTATACCCCTATCAAAAATGTTATTTCCAAACAAGATATATTTTTTTAATGCACTCCTCATCTGTGCAATAAAAACCTTCATTCTTTTTACAAACAGGTAGTCTTATTTGCGGCTGTTATATTTTCACCATAACAGTCCAATGGTGTTTTCTGTAGACACAGGCGCCAGTATAGAAACCATGCTCTCCAATTAAGACATGTCAAAAAACACTCTTCTAATGAGCTACCTAAAAGGTTTTATTGCTCACTAATGCATAGTCAGTCTTAGAGGGTCCAACATGTGTCTGAGAGGCACTGGATAATCACAGACACAAATACGAGTTTAGATATTTCTTCTTCAGAATCTGACTGCTTAGAACAGCCACACAAAACTAAACTGAAGACGTGGTGAAATATGGTGTTTAATGTTGTTATTCTTTGTTTTTGGTGCTAAAACACTACAGTAGGTTAGCCTTTTTTGGTGCCATTTTTAGCAGCTGGTTCACAATTTTAAAGTGCATGATGAAACCAAAAACAAGTGTTACATTTGGCTGCAATCAGCCAAACATTTCAAACAGCCTCATTCACCATCCCACTACACACTTGTGGTATTTGATCACATTCAGTCTTTTGAGTCTCATGTTTTAAGCTTCATCAAGTTGTTTACTTCTTGTTTTGAGGAACTAAAGAGTGGTTTCTGCTCACAGCGTAACCCACAAATTCTACCTTCTTGTGCGGACACCTTTAAACAAACAGACCTGGATTCACATCGCATAGAAGAGACCTCACAGTGTCTTATGTGACAGACATTTGAGAGCACTGCTAAATTCAATTTAGTTTGGCAGCCTTAGTGATGTAGGGGCATGCCACCTATTAGTTGTTCACAGGTTGGTCTAGCATTTGCTTTAATTGGTTGTATTTATGCCAGTCTTGCTTTGTGGAGATGATCACATAATAAACACATTGAATAGCCGAATCAGAAAGCAGATTTGTAAACCCACAAAACCATATTCAGAAATTCATTAATCTCAGGCTACAGCCAATGAATGGGTGGTGGTGCTATATATATATATATATATATATATATGTATATATATATATATATATATATATATATATATAGAGAGAGAGAGAGAGAGAGAATGTATATCATATGGGCAGAAGTTTTATGTGTGTGTGTGTGTGTGTGTGTGTGTGTGCGTGTGTGTGTGTTTAAGGGAGGCATTCACTTGTTTCTGTCATGGTTGGAGCGCTGCCAGGAGACGTTGTGTACTCACTTGGACAGGTGAAATGAGTGAAACTGAAGAGCCATGTGGTCCAAAAATGCCTCAGAGGCTATATTGGGTCAAATGAGTTCACCTCAGAAGACATATACATTACACAGTCAGTTTATTCATGTCTTTTCCATATTACCAGCGAGTGAATAAATTAATGTATAAATGAGGCTGCCATATGCACATTTACACACCAGAGCCCACAATTTAGTCTTACAGTGGAAAGGGGTATTGTTCCACTGCAAGAATACTGTGAGCCAGCTTGTCTTCTAACACAGTCTAATGAGGCAGGAACAAATGACTATCCACTCTAACACTCTTTCTCTACGTGCACTTCTCTGAATATTGTCAATTATCCCCCATGTCTTGGCTGACCTGTCTGAATGTGGGTCACGGGCTATACAATCACCTGGTAATTACCACAGAGTAAACAAGCCAAGCCAGGGGAGAAGTTTTAATGATTGTCAGGCTGCCACAAAGGACCCTTCATCTCTAATGAGGGGTAAGTGTGTCATATTATGTTGCACAATTGTTGGACCTGATCATGACGGTAAATATAGCATCTCTGGATCCAATATTATGGGATCACAGAGATTTTGAGACATCAGTGTGATCAAATAGAAGTGTAACCCAGAAAGTCTCCTTTTGCCTCAAGGATGCTGTCCAAAATGACCTTACATAATAAGCCCTTTGCCCAGTTCTTGAATCAGATGATTAATTGCTCACATGTCTTTTCAGCGGCTATGACACTATGTGCCACCCACGGAGTCCGCTCTGGCCTCATGTCTCACTCTCATTAAATGGGGCCTTTGTGTCCCAGCTGCTCTCTTTTGTTCCAGCATGCCCACCTATCAGAGGGGTGACCCCTGTGTCTCTAGCCATGATGACATCACCTCTGCCCTCATCGAGGCTAGAGCAGCCAAGGTGAGGGCTCTCATGGGCAGCTACGGGCCATCTCTTTCCCCTTATCACTCAATCACTCCTTTGTGCTTGCGAGGCCTGTGGGCTTATATGGACAGTAATGAGACGGAGCACTTAGTAATCTGCCAGTGCTCTAGCAATATAACCAATACAGAGCAAATTCTATAATAGCACATTGTTTGAGGCAAGTTAAGTGAGGGTCTGAGATGTGGCGCTTTCACACCAGTTGGAATCAGAGCCCAGAGTTTGCCTGCTGAGCTGGGCCAGTAAAACCTCTCTTTTCACGAGTCAGGTGAGTTAACGCACCAAAGAATGCATTAATAGGAGGGGGAGAGAAAGATTTTGCAACTCTATGTTACGAAATTGCGTGTTTTTTCTGTTGTGGTACGCACACTCGCAGTGCAAAACATCAAGTTGACATGCTCTTTAATGAGTTGAGACAGTTTTTCAACTCCTTGGACTCATGTAATTCTGTTGGGGGAGGACAAACAGGCACTGTCATCCTGCTAAAACACGCATGTTTTTCTGAAATGTGGCTCCCAAAATTTTGACATTTAGGAGACACAAGGCTTCACCTGACACCGTACACACACACACACACACACACACACACACAAACACACACACACACACACACACACACACACACACACACACACACACACACACACACACACACACACACACACACACACACCCCAGCCTGGCCTCTCTGTTGTGGTTTCATTGGTTGATCACTTGCCAGGGCCCCAGGGGTCCCAACTCAGAACACATGTCTGCTTTCTGTATGTTTACAGTACGGCAGTCAAAGAGAATGAACATTACTCCTGTCAAAGCATACTTGTCTATTCTGGACAGTGTCACCAAAAGGAGACAATGCCTTCACGCAACATAAACATGAAACACATTCTCATATCTCTGAAACAAGACAGATTAACTATAAAAATACAAATACAAACATATCACTCTAGCTGTCACGCGACCATCTGGGGAAACCAGACTATGACAGTCATCACACTTTATACAACATGGTTGTCATTACAGGCAGTGACAGCTCTGCATTTTGGTCAAATATTCGGGTGACCGAAACAGATGCAGCCAAGTGGTGAATGACAAGTGGGACGAGGTCTTCATATATGACTTACAATACATTTTGAGTTAAACTTTTGATCCAAAACAGAAGATATTTCTTCGCTCCATACTACTACTAACAATTATATGTGATATGATTAAAAGCTTTAGAATAGCCACTAATTAGACGGTACGGTGGGACTTTTTTGTCAAATTTAAACATAGTTCAAATATGTGTTTATAGATATCTGTCAACATATACAGTTGGACGCTGCCTGCTCACTCCTTGCAAGCTGATCTGGAAAATGTGATTGTTTTAGATCTTGTGAATTAAGTTTAAAATCATGATGTTCATTCATTTGAATGTTCTTGTTCCCAGTGCCAATGTTTGGCATTGTGTGTTGCATTCAAGTGAAGTGGTAAATACGAATGCTAGAGGACAACTTTTCTTCAGCATACGCCAATTCCCTCCAGTTTTCTTGTGGTAAAAGTAGGCTACCATTCACCTGATGTTTAATTAAACTTACTAGACAGATGTTACTTCCCAGCCTTAGAGGTGCTCTGTGGAGGTTTCTTGTGAACAAGCAAAGGTTATGTTGGCATTGTGTGTATCACTGAGTTCTAAAAGAAATGTGATGAATGTGTTTCCTTCCTCATAAAACATTTGCAAAGCCATTTTTTCTCCTAAATGTGGATCCAACATTACAGCCATGTTAACTAGAAAGCAGTGTTCTTAATCCCTGCCTTTTATTGGTGCATTGCTGCATTTCTTGACGCATGGGCCACGGGACAAAAACATGGAGGATTAAACTCATGGAACAAGTGCTCAATGGCATTACTGGTGGAGAAAAACTTAAAGATTACCTTTAACTGAATTATACATGTTGTAAACAGTCAAATAAAGCTATCTTTAACGTGACTGGTCCTTCTTGAAACAGAAGCTTGACCAAAAAACGAACAAAAAAACTTAAGGCCCACTTACCAGCTGTTCCTCAATTGCTCCGTTGTCATGGAGATGTGTAGAGAATACCCAAGATAACTCAGCTTCCTCCGTTCACTGAGGAAGACGTTTAGTAACGTTTCTCTGGAAAAAGCTAAAAATGTGGACCGTGACCTGTTATTTATTTTTTTTATCCAAAATGCTAACTGAAATTGAATACAGAGAAATCATTTCTGCATTGGCATTTGTTCTGCTGTTACGGCAGTAATGTCCTCTAAGTGCCTTCAGATGCGAGAAAAGAACCGAAATCTTTAATTGACTATAATGCTCGAATACCTCCAGGTCGGTACTCTTGGTTTGAAGCAGTTTTTCCCATGTGACTTGAATGCAGCACCAGTAGGCCACGGTGACGCACTCTTACAAGCCCGTGGTCCGCTGCAGCTCACTGATTGGTCCAAATCGAGGGTGTGTTCGCAGTGTGGGCAGCTTTTAACAGACGTTAATTGAGCAGGAGATTCCAGTTTGTGGTATAGGCACAACTGGAAGTGATCCAAACACATCATCCAGACGCGCGCACGGTGCGCCGCATGCACACCCTCCTGTGTACGCCTGCTGGAAATCCAGTGGACTTTGAAAATACTGCTGCATTGCAATTTCCGCTCTGTGCTCGTCAGGATTAATCCAATTTGTGGCCCACAGACGGGAACAACTTGTTTTTATTGAGGAGATTAGATCATACTAATAGTACAAGTAATCTTTGTATTAGAGTACCATCATGAGGACAAAAGTAAGACAAGATCATCATAAATGCATGGCAGACAAAAATGGCAGACAAAATTTCTCACATCAACCATAAGAATATAATGAGAATTTGAAAAAGTTGAGGTTTTCTATGCTTTTCTATCTCCTGGCCAAAATACCTCCCATTTCTCAGCTGTGGTGACTTCTCCCAAATTCATTCCACTGACTTAAACCTCAATTAAACCGATAGATACTGAAGTCTGATGATAATAATTATCTATATTTAGAGCTATAAGTGATCATCATTTTGGTTAGATTAGAGCGGGAGTCCAATTCCTGCTCTAGGCTAACTTCATTGATGGTCTAAATATAGGCTGGGTTTTAAAGTTTTTCCAGCAGACAGAACCAGAGCTTCCTAAGAAAAGCAGTTTCTAAAATGAATGAAATGTTATGATAAACACATTTCAAAGTCACTGATCTATGAAATTCGTCCGGCCACAATCAGATCCGTTTGTCTGTCTCGTCATCTGTCTTTCACACACATCATGGCCAATCATTTTCCCATGTTTGTGGGGTCCCTGAGCAGTGGTGTAACGTTTTTGCCTGGTCCCCACGCCCAACCCAATCACACACAGACACTAAACCACATCACCGTTCTTCATTATTACAGCCACACTATGAGGGAAGTTGAAGTTTGTAGAACCTGAACATTTTAACAGAGATAAGACAGCCACCGGCTGTGGTTTGCATGTCATCTCTATGTCTCTCTGGGCTTCCTCCAGGTGCTCCAGTTTCCTCCCACAAACCAAAGACATGCCAGTAAGTGTCTGTATGTGTTTGGCCTGGGATTTGCCCGGAAGTCCATTATGGTGAAGTTTCTCTAGTTCAATGTTATAATTAAGAAAAAGGAAGGAACAATTTGTATCACTGGCCGAGTGATACAAATTGTTCTTTCCTTTTTCTTCCTTGTTCCTTCCCTGGAGGCTTGGAACCCAAGTGCAGTTGCTCAATCATCCTGCACCCTGATGTCTTGCCATCGTTACCACACAGCGACATGCATGCATCGTACCACTGTCTCTTATAGAGGCCTTGACCTGGAATTATTAACACCATTAGGTCACTGGAAACATATTGAAGACAGAGACTTTATGTTCTTTCTGCTCGCTCCGTCTTCTTGTAGTTATTCCACATGGCATCCTCAAGTGTTGCTCTTGAAAGAGATTCATTCCTCTGAGGTCTCCAAATGCTCAACCATGCCAACGTTGGTCCTCTATTCTTAGTTCTGTCCCTGTAGTGCTGAGAAGACCTCATTGTCACAGACTAAACTGGGGATTGTGTAACAGACCCCTATTCACTTCCCCATAAAAACAGTCATTAAAGGCGTTCTATTTTTAGGAGCTTTCACTTATAAGTATCCAGTAATTACAGCTTGATTTCAAAATCCATATAGACTATTGCCATAGTTCTCACATCCTGTTGTCCGTGTAATTATTATAAGAATATTGATGGCAATGTTAGGATATAATTCATTTTCATTGAGTGTTTCTGCAGACTTTTCACCTTCTCTCTGTGCAAGCAACTCCCACAGACAGCTTTGAAGCTGTGCTGCATTTAATTACTACCTTGTATTAATGACTTAGTAGGCTGCAAACCCACAAGTTAAATCTATTTTATGTGGAGTGCTTGAACATCATGCTTCCATTTTCTCCATTTTGTTGGCAAGCTTGTCATTTCTTGATCCTTCCCGCTCTCATACTTAGCCTAAATAAGTGCTGCAGTTTTATGGCAAAAACAGACTTTCTGTTGACTTTTCACTGCAGTAACAACAAGCAGGAATAGGTTATCTTGCAATACATGCAAATCAGGAGGATTACGCATTTCATTGGACATTGTATGATTGACCTTCGCATATATTGGTCTGTGAAACACTGCTTGATCACCCCAAAGCTGTCACTGTCAATTCACTCATGCATATTGCATTATAGCGCCTGTTTTATTGCAAAAAGGGGACTTTCACTGGACACTCCCCTAAAACCTTGGACGTGGATGTCTGCGTCTCTGATTGGTTGTGAAGCCCCAACCGACAACACCTGCTTAACTCCTTCATCCAAATTGACACCCGGGGCTCTGAGAAATATAGGCAGCATCCCTTCCAGCTCATGCATTCAGTCCCACAGCTGCCCCACTAGACACCAAGCCGCAGCTGCGCTGATCACTGATCCAAGGTGAACCCTCACTCACTCACACACATACACACACACGCACGTACACACACACGCTGCCGGATCTTTGCTGGAAATCGGAGCACACTACCGGGGACGCAATGATGGTCAAACTGGCCGTGGCGCTGTTGGTTTTGTCAGTGCTGGAGCAAGTGGTGGGATCGGATAATATCGATATCCATGACAGCCTCCCGGAGAAGCCTCTGAGCCAAAAAGGACGGCTGTCCCTGCAGAATACAGGTAAGAAACTAAGTGTCGGTGGAGTTAAGAATGTGGAGAGATTCTTGGTTGGTGCATCTCCGTACACGTGTTTCTGTGGCTGCAGATTAAAACCATGCTGGGGACTCGTCCGGGCGATTTGAGCATAATCTGCAGCTTCTAACTTAAATCCCGGCGCCACGGTTCTCACGTAGCCTTTTCGATCACTCAGAAAGACGAGATCTTGTAAATACTCACAGACAGAAATCCAATATGTTAGTAAACTATTAATAGAATGGCACAAGGTAATAGGTAATGTATACGGCAGCGCATCTAGGTGTGCGTGCGCGCTGGCGTGTGTGTGTGAGCGCGTTATAGGTAACATTTTCAGTTTTTTTTTCTTCTCCTTTTTCTGGACGGAATCCGGGTTTTATGCGTGTGTATTCCAGGCTGTCTCTTCAAGTGAATGCTGGGTGATGTGTCCAAGCTTAGCAGGGCAGTGATGCTTGTAGTGTGGATCAGCGCTGAAGGCGAGCAGGACTTTATTTATTGAACCAATTATCTGGGGGAAATACAGTAAAGGCACAAGCGCGTCCTGCCTAATACCCACACAACACCACCTTGGACCGCTATCACCCAAACTCGTCTTTTTCCTCTATATTGGCTGACCCCCACTCGTACTCAGCATGATTTACGACTCATCCTGCGAACCTGTGTTCACACATATTACAGCATAATTGTTTTCTTGCCTCCACAATGAAAGAAAAAAACAATGTGGACAAACTCTAACGCAGGTTCCACGACAGAAACCCTGGTAGCACCACTGCGTAATCCAACGCAAGCTCGTACGATCCAAGCACATTCCCGTGATGCCAAAACAAGCACTGCTGACAGCGGCTCACTTTTCCTGCGCACTAAAGTTAAGCTCAGTGCCTACAAACCCTACCCCCCTACTGCTGCCCCCCAAACAGAGGCTCTTTGTTGACAAGCGTGATTTCTAAAAAAAGTCACATTCAATCATTATTTTCTGTTTTCTTCACGCAACGCTGCGCACTTCCGACTGAGGGAAAATGTTCTTTCGCCCATAGCCTATCAGCTTCAAGGCAAATCACGCGTGTAATTACGTTTTACTTAAGTCAACAGTTGGCTTTTTTTCGTAGCCAAACTGTGTACTGTGTTGGCTGCCAAGCTAACCTGCAATTTGCCGTATTAACTTAAGAGTAAAACACATATGGTAAGCAGCCGTTTCTGTGACAGGTTCCCTGCTGGTTGTCAGATGTCTCATAATACAAGCTCTTGGACAGCAATTTGGGGCTAAAAGAGAGACCTTCACTTTCACATGGTAATTTCTGTCCTCAAACATCTGTTTTATTCCTGTCTTTCATGGCCACAGAAAAGAGAAAAGGGCACTTGAGAGCCAGACAGTGGTGTGCAGGAGCTGATATTATGTATCCACATGACATGTACTTGCACGTTTCTCAAGTGTTTTTTGCCTGCATTGCTGCTGTGGCTTAATGAGGGACCTTTTTGATGTTGTGATTTAATTATGCAATCTCAGGTTATCTTTGAATGCAACCGTGCCGGACTTGTTGTTGCACATTTAGTTGACGGACAATAGAGATGACTACATTTGTGTCTCCTCCACAAGTTGTCATAGCTGTATCTGCAATGCACCATCCCATCTCAATGCTATAGGCAGTGCAGTTGGATTGTGGTGCAGAATGACACAGTAATATCTGTCACAACGTATTCCTCTGCAGGAACCCCTCAGCTTGGGAAATTAGACTCCCCCACCACCACCACACACACACACACACACACACACACACACACACACACACACACACACACCAAACCTGCATCCCTCTTCCTTCTCAGACTCTAGGTCATGAACACGCCAGCGGCCGCCTGTGTCTGTGGGAATAGTTATAGGCCACATCAGCTTTGTGATTCGTGCATCAATCTGAAGTGCCGAAGTGGAGTTGTGCCTCGAAGCTCTGTGGACTTCATTGCCGACACGCCTGTAACAATCTGCCGCTGTCTCTGCTGTGAACAGATGATACGGTGCCTCCCCCTAACCTGTTCTCTCTTTCCAGCTGAGATCCAGCACTGCCTGGTGAGTGCAGGGGATGTCGGCTGTGGTGTGTTTGAGTGCTTTGAGAATAACTCCTGCGAGATACGAGGGCTACAGGAAATCTGCATGACGTTCCTGCACAACGCTGGCAAATTTGACTCTCAGGTACTAAACTGGTCCGTCTGTGTGTTTTGCAAAAAAAATGGTATAACCCGAGGCAACATTCATTTTCTTTTTTGCTGCTCCACACTCGTCATCTCTGGACAGATTTGTTTACTTTTGCTTTTATTTCTTCTCCAAAACTTATAACTTTTCCTAGAAGTGCGATCTTACATACACTGATCTCCTCATCATCTGTTTTCCTCTCTTGGGAAGTGCACTTCCCTCGCAGTGCACTGGTGTACAGTTAGGACTAAGGGTCACGAGCCAGTTGGCCAGACGCCTAGTTAGCTCCATTTTCATACATAGCGAAGGCTGTAGCCCTCTGCCAAGCCAGGTCTGACTGGGTTCTTCACATTTCTATAGGGTCCCATTCTAGGAATCTTTGGCCGACAAATCCAGAACATTTCAGCAGCAGAGTAACACAATTTATTGCTATTCATACAGAATTCCATCTGTATTAGAAGTGTATATAGCTGCACATGCATACAGCGTTTGCTCCAGTGCATCCACATACTCTCAAACACGACTGAAATAGATGCGTAAGAGTAAAAATAACCAGCAGATGTTTGCTTTAATGGATGTGTGAACTCTAAGGTTTCAACAACTTCAAGGAGCTGTGTCTTCCGTTCACTCAACAGTTGTGTCTCTTTATGTACATAGGGGAAGTCCTTCATCAAGGATGCTCTGAAATGTATGGCTCATGGGCTACGGCACAAGTTCAGCTGTATCAGCAGGAAGTGTGTGTCCATTAAAGAGATGGTGTTCCAGCTCCAGCGAGAGTGTTACATCAAACACAACCTGTGCTCTGCTGCTAAGGACAATGTGGCCGTCATGGTGGAAATGATCCATTTCCAAGATCTCTTCCCGAAAGGGTGAGTGGCTGCTCCGGACAGCATGTTTGGATACATTTTCACGAGCCCGTCCCTTCTCTTTTATCTCTTGAGTGTTTACCTTCCCTGGACTCTTCTGCCAGTTTAAGCCTGTTCTCTTCTTCCATGTATAGTAATAGTATCATGCCATTTACTCCTGTCGTTTCCTAGACCTAGATGTAATGTGCTTCCAAACATGAATACACAAGCTTCATGTGGGTTATCTGCCTCTCTCTGCCCAGCCCATATGTGGAGCTGGTGAATATTCTCCTGAGCTGTGGCGAGGAGGTGAAGGAGGCATTGACTCGGAGTGTCCGGCTACAGTGCGAGCAGAACTGGGGGGCTCTGTGCGACAGCCTGAGCCTCTGCTCCTCCCTCACACCACCATCTCCTGCCGGCTCTGCCATCGAACACCACCGCCGCCCCTTGCCCTCCCATCCTGAACCGGAGCACCCTCGCCCCCCGCGGCAAGGCGACAAGGAAAAACCCGCTAAGGCGGGCTTCAACGCTCACCCACGCAATCGCAGTCAGGGACCCCGCCGCCAGAGTCCAGAGGCCGGAGTTGTGGCTGAGCAGGAAGACCCCGAGGCCACTGACATCCGGAGGTGAAAGCACAGGAGACTGTCCCGACCTTTGACCCCCTACAACGTATAAAAACCACACTTGCAGACTTATGCACACCTTCACACAAAACCACAACCTCACACACACACACACACACACACACACACACACACACACACACACACACACACACACACACACACACACACACACACACACACACACACACACACACACAATCCCAGACAGACTGAGCAGAAGGACATAAGCCCCGACCTTTCCTGTCCTTATTCCGCCCTCTCCAGTCATTCCAGCAATCCCACATAGTAAACTTGCAGGGTAATTGTGGTGTAGCTTGTACTGTTATGCCAGACCGTAGGCCTCGATTTTTAAAAAATTGAATAATAATTGTTATTATCATGATTATTTCAACTGTTAAGACTATTTTTGGCTCTAATATAGCATTTCTCAAATCATACTTACTGTAAGATTTGATTGTATTTGTATTATTTATTTTATTCTGTATGCAATGTTGAAGTATCAAAATGTACATAGAAATATACTTATCTATATTTATATAAACATGTATAAATATAGTTACAATATGCAGTACTGATAGATGAAATAGAATATGGTGTGCGGCCTGTTGTTCTCTTCACAGTATTGCACCCATCACACATCGGTCTGTAGATATGTAACATACACCATTTGTTGTTTCAAAGTGGGAATGTGTATTATAATTATAGATACTTGATGATTAAATACAAATTGTACAGGTTTCAAGTCCAGTTCTGGCACATATGAATTGTAGTGCATGATGGCCACAAAGCCAACAAACTTGTGCATTCTTAAAGTGAAAATCCACTCTAAAGAGGATGCAAAAGTAATACTATGAATATGGACGGTTATTTCACACATGTATGTATTGATAAGTCTTTCACAAAGCTAGAAATAAGAGAGCCAAGGCTGACCTCTGATGTCAACAAGCACTGCTGTCTGGGCAGAAATGACTGGGAGACAAACATGGACTCTTTTGTTTCATAAGTATTAGTGCAACGCTGACATGACGCAAAACGTATCCCGTTGCTCTCATTCATTGTTAATCGTCCTTTAGAGCGACGTCTCAGTGACAACACAGACTAATGTCACGTTTATAGCTTCAGGAGACGCCATTGTTCTGTTTCATGAATGGTAAATGAACTGTCAGGTGTTATGCATTCTCTCTCTTTGAGTTGGTTTTCCATCTAACTGTCAGCTATCGGTGAACAGCAGCAAAGAGAGGATGTCCGATCAAGTCCTTTTCAAAATGTAAAGTCACACACATCAAGGTGCCTACATTTATTACGTTATTGTCCACAGTGACCGCTTCTCTGTGATTTTAAGTGAATGGATAATACTGTGTCGTGGGGAGATTTAATGTTGAGCTATTTTACGACGATGTTGAGCCACAGAAGTCTTCAATTTTGCACTTTGGATGATTGTCAGTTGTGTGTTGGACTGCTGCGGGTTAGGAGAGAAGGCCAGGTTACCAGAGCAGTCACCCTCTACACCGGACCTTACCGTATTGGATATATTCATCTGAGCAACCTGGGTTTTTCTTATCAAAAAACGGCAGCAAGTTATGTATCCACACGCGCTCCTGCGGACCACATTGAGCTACTTCCTCAGAAGATCAATGTTACCCTTTTGTGGTGTCCCAGTGGGCAGGAGAGAGGCTCGACACTAACCCTCCAGATCTATGGCCCCTCTAAATTAGCCCTTATTCCACTCTGGTCCCTTACCTAGGTCAGGGGAGACATGAAGGCCTGTTATTCTACTCGTTAGAGCCGCAGGCAACGCAGCGAGGAACCAGGAACTGGGTTAAGTCCACACACGGGGGCTCTGGCGCTGTTATTCTAAATGTTATATTTACTGAGGCCACCAGAGAATTCCTCTGGGCCTCAGCCAAGAGCCAGCAACACAGAGGCAGAGGGGAGTGGAGCCAGAAGGAGAGAGACAACGTCCTTTTTTTTATGTGATGATTCACTCCTTCTTTTACTTCTCCTATGACTCTTCTTCTCTCCCTCCTTTAGGTCAAAGGCAGGCGTTTACCTTTTCAGGCCGGTCACATGCTTGTAGCTGTGGAAGTGCAGTTTTTGAACACATTACACCACATACAGTGATTGGTGCAAAAAAAATAATTAAAACATCGCTTAGTTTTTGTTGCTCAGTTAAGGGTTTCTTCCATTTTTCTATTTTCCTGATGTACTTACAGTAAGGTAATGCTTTTCCTTACCATCATTTAGAGACTATTATATACACAGAGGGTTTGAATCATCAGTGAGGCTTTCATGCTTTTCTTGTCTTTTTTTCTTTGTATTCTGTTGTGGAAGTTGGGATTCCTGTGACATCCCAGCACGAGACATAAGCTAATCCTATTGAGAATGTACTGTATGTGTGTGAAGTGACAATCTGTTCAGCTCTCTGTCATTAGGTTTGATATGGCTTTTTTTTTGTAATAATGTAGTGGCTTGAATGGCTTTTCTTTATGTGTTCAGAGGAAAATAAAACTAACCACGTGTCAGGTATTGTTAGTGCTCCATCACCACGTTACGTCTTTTCCTCCATTAAGCACAAGGACTACATACAGAACATGGTCTAGAAGTTTGTAACTCACCTGTAAGACATTGGGCATATGATCCTATCAATATCTTTGGACTCATGAAGTCAGATGTATCTTTGTTACCATTAAAATATTTTTGTCTGTATTTTGTACATGTTGCGTGCATCAATATAGTTTTTTATTGACATTGAAGTAGGATACAACTGTGGCATAAACACCATGACATTGTGCCACAGCATCACATGAAGCGTTCATACAAGAGGACGTAACATGCAGTGGTGAATCAACGATCTCTGAGCCGGTTAGCAGAGAAACCCTCGTCCTCTCAGGTATACACATCATTCGACTTGTCTCCTCTTACGAGCTTTGAGAAATGCGGCCTTTGTTTAAAGTTTCAAGGGCTGGAAAAATACCCTCCCTATTGAAAGGCCTAAACATTTACGTCAGCTGCTCTGGATTGTTTGCAATGCTTGGGGTGGGTTCAGGGTGTCCGCTTTTATGAGTCCTCTGATTTGAAAGGTAGACTTCCAACTGTTGTATTTGTAGCTTTAAGTCATTCGAGGGTCAAGTTAAGTGTACTGAGGTGCATTTCTGCTGGCCATATATGGGAATTTGACACACAAAGCTTGCTCAAATTGTATTTTTATTTTAATTGTCTCAGAGTGACAGGGCTACATGACACGAAACATTTCCTACAGCTTCTGTAATATCAGCATCTCTGCCGTTCAGTGTGAATCTGCCCCTGCACATTCTGTCACAGCACCACATCTGAACAAGTCATCCCTGAGGGTGTAGTGATACGAAATGACCACTGGGTGGTGACATCTCTCTGTTTATTGACCTGGGCAAATGGTGGGAGCAGGTGCAAGTGATTGATTGCACATGCTTTTAAAACTGAAAGGAATAGTTGATTTACATATTTGATGACTTCCTTAACTTCCTGTCATCCTCCCTCCTCTTGGATTAAAGGAAGCACTCAGGAAAAGTACATCTCCAAACAATGTTATAGAAAAACAGATGCATTTCAGTCTTACATTTCTGTTTTATATTAAAGGAGGTCTGTCGGTGTTGAGTTTCGTCAGCACAAAGAGTACTACCTTACCTTAATGTCTTCTGTGGCTCTAGTGGAGCTTTCCAACCTTTGAAACAAAGTATCTCATTTAATATCTCAGTTTGGGGGAAAACACTATCAAGTTGCATTCTTAAAAATCGAGCATTATTGCAGATTGACCCAGATTAGGATCTAAAAATCAGGACATCTGGTCATCTGCAGCTTCAGATTCGACCCTTCTTCTAAAAATCTATCTTATGTGAGTCCCCCTTCTTTATGGTTTACCCCTTCCGTCTGACTCCCTATTATACACTTTATACATAACAAAACAAAATCTGTTTTGCTCATTGAGGGAGAAAATACATTGCTGGAATGACCAGCCATTTTGTAAAATAGGGTCAAATTTCTAAATATGTTATCACACACAAATTATTATATCTGCAATAAATCAACCGTCCCAGCGTAGAGAGAAAGTAAAATTATTCCCCCAACCGTATACTGTTGGAGTCACACATAATAGTCAGGGAGCTGATAAGAAAGGCTGCATGGATTACAGTGTGTGGGGGAAATTATGCTGTGTCACACTCAGCCTGTTGTAACAATGCATTGAGTGAGATGGATGACCTCCAGGCCAAACAATGGGCTGGACCAGAAATCTCCCAGTTTGCATGGTTGGTATGGAAACGTAGCTTTATCAGTGTGGAGGCCGGAGAAGTCACAAATGAGAGGAGGCTGAGCAGCAGAGAGAGACAGCGGCTCTGAGAAGAGAAACCTGAGATAGCCGGCCTCGGGTGCTTTGTGAACATCTGCCCCGTGCTCCAGTCTGAACTAATGAATTAATGACTGGGTGCCTAAGTTCCATGGATGAATCATTAAAGAACCAAACAGAGTAAATGTGCACCCCACTTCTGTCTCCTGCTGGGCATCAGCATGATCATTGTCCTATATTTACCTAAAGTTGGAACAACAAACTGCATAAAATAAGTGGAACCTAATCAGCAAAGCTCAGTTTCACTGGGGAATACAGAGCGAGTTGCTCTCAGGGAAGAAAACGCTGACGCAACTCACTGTGCTCAAATTACTGTCAGCCTCGAAAGACCTAGAGCAGGCAGCAGCACACATAAGATGGTGGAGCCGACACACGTTCAGACTCTCAACCGTAGGCACACACAAAGTGCACTAACTGGTATTAAGTCAACAGAGTGCCAAAGCTACACATGGTTTGCTGAGTTGGTAGATATTGGTCTGACAATATCAAACCAGTAACATGTGAACCAGCAGTCTGATATTTCAACAAATACATAAAAAGAAGCTCAGTACACTCTGTTGTGTGTGTTGTTAAACCACCCCGACAGGCCCTGCTGCACATAGGAGTGGTGTGGGGTGGGGTGTGTTACTACAGGATACAAATGAAGGGTGGGTCTGCCTTGGGGGACAGGAGCACTACGTTAACAAGACTGTCTCAACAAGCACGCAGCAAATAATACTCTGACTGGGGTGGAAGGGAACTGGAACTGAGTATCTCTTTCAGATACGTTTTGGTACGTTGTAAAACCAGTATGTCAGGCTTTATTTATGTTCATTTTGATGAGGGATTGCAGTCAAATTGCTTTCAGAGAAAAAAGTCACCTGACAGCCTCCAGCAGTGGTGATATGGCAAAACCATGAGGATATTCTATTTGATCTGCTTTGAAGCTCTGTGTCTTAATAAGGCAACATTTGCTAATGCTTTTACAGACAAAATGGTCGACAGTCAAAACAACATTACTGACCTGCACAATTTGTTGCTCAAGTATTCATGTTAATATGACAGAGGACCCAACCTTGTTTACTAGGGCTGTTTACATTTTTGCTTGAGTAGCTTTAACACAAGTCATTGTACTCCCACCTGAGTAATGTATACTGTAGGTCTAGCAATAGTACTTCTATTGAAAAGGATACTCTTTCCTCTCCTGGTGAAGGATCATTAAGCTTTTAATGAATTGACTTCAGTAAAGGGGAGAGCACTATTTGAGATTCTGGTTTACTAGTAGACATCAGATGAGGAAGATCATATTGTATGTCCTAAATATGTCATGTGTATTACACCATGGGGTGGTATGATATGATGGTATGATCAGGGCCCAGCACAGATCTGACCAAAGTAAAATTAATCTAGCTCTTAAGCTCGATTAGGTACTGAAAATAGCAACAGCTTATTTTAATGAGATTGATGTTCAGTACTTTGCTTTGGACTCGGGTTATAACAGTTCAACCACATCAAACATCTAGCAATCTTCCCTGCATCAATATCAATCTAATCCATGTATGTCTGATACACAACACTGCACAACTAGACTGCTATAGGCTGAGGTGGAGGGAGGAAAAGCAATTGCTTAGTCAAATGAACTCATCTGCATTTGGCATAAATGCAAATATCACTACTAAACCTTTGGTTTTAATCCTTTGCATTGCATTGGCCTACTTGTATTAAAATGGCTCTTTCAAAGTCTTGGTTGAGGGTTTAGATATACATTTCCTTGGCTCTTATATGTGTTTTCCTGACGTTACATCAACTCCTCCCATCGATTTCAAGGCCTCCTTATTTGGGAGGAGATCGTCTTGGGTGCATGTGCCATTCATTGAAAATGAGCTCTATGGGCGTGGCCTCGGGGCTATCAACCAATCAAATGCCAGACTTTAGTCAAGTTGGCGGGGCTTCTGAGGGAAATCCTGACACACAGTGGCTGGTGGCTGATGGCGGGGGCGGGGCTTGTAGACGGAAGTGTCTCCCGACTGGTCCAGCTGTCATCTAGAAGAGAGAAGAGACCATTTACACCGGCTGCTTAGGAAATGCAGAAAAAGGGAAAACGCTAAAATATGGTAACATCTAAGCGATAAGGTCATGACGCCGAACTGAAGGTAGCTATGCCCGACATATTACTGATTATGCATGTGTGTCGATACGTTAGAACAGCCGTCGAGGTTGCGTTGCGTTATTTCGAGACGCAAAAATGATGACAAGGTTTGGTCAGGCTTGTGTGACATTGAACATACAGGACACGAAACAGACGAGGTCGTCTAAAAAGCCCACAACGCTACAACCGTTTCTAACCGCACAAGTCCTGTGAATTTCCACCGTCGTTGCGCAGATACCGCTGTCGTGTTACTTTATTGAACCGTCGCTGACGTTGTAGCCGTTGAATTCATTTATAGCCTCCCCAGCTCGTTTGCAAATATGCTACAACGTCTCTGCTGCGGTAACGGCTATTATCCGAGCGTAGCGGCTCGGTGACGGGATCTACCCGAGATCGGAGACGTCATCAACGGTCTTTTAAATGGTTGCGTACGAGGAGGTCATTTCTGGGGGAGAAGAAGAAAAAAGGGGAAGATTACTCGGTAAGTGTCCGTGCTTGTGAGCCAACACGGCTCCTTGTGCTCTTTGCGGATGCACCGTAATGCATGAACGTACATTTTAAAACGGGCTGCTGGTCTCTGCATGATCTCATAGGACGCATGGAAGGTGGCGAAGCAGCTGTTAGCTCGCTGCTAGCTGCGTAACGACCTTTAAGAGACGTCAGCTTTGCCGTAGCCCCGGCTGCTAGCTGCCTGCGCCGGGGTCGGGTGGGTGTTTTCCCGTGGTTGGCTGCCTGCTATTCAGAGTGTAATATTTCGCCCAGGCCTCCCGTGGCCCAGCGAGTCAATGATTTAATCTCATTGATTGCATCACAAGACCAGACAGGGTGCAGCCTAAGCACATTCACAGGGTATGGCGAGGCTGTTTCTTTTTTTTTTTTTTTTAGGCCAGATCAACTTGAGCTGTAACAGCCTTATGCTTTTTGTCACCCATTCCTCCTCCCCCCATTCCCTGCCCCTCCTCATATTAGGATAAAGAAGACGGTGCAAGCCAAAAGTGAATTGAAGACTTACTGGGTGTCCTAAATGGGGGACTACGGGTTTGGAGTTCTGGTGAAGAACAGCAGTGGTAACAAATCTCCTTTCCCTGTAAGGATCCCTCCTCACCTCCAACCCCAGCACCCTCAGCACCCTCACCACCCCTCCAACCCCCCCAGCCCCCCTTCCTTCGTAAACAACACCTGCTCCACCAATGGGGGCAGCGCTTGGCTGTTCCCTGCCGTAGCCCAACACGGTAACATGCAAGATGAGATTCTTGAGTCAGACAAGTCCAAGGCCTTGGACCTCCAGGACATGCAAGACAAGTCTCAGGTCCAGACCCAGCCTCAGGCCCTGTCCCCAGGCCATCAGGATGCTGTGGGAGGCCTAGGAGAGCTGGAGGGAGGTCTTCCTGAAGATGGCCAATTGGAGAAGGGTTCTTTGGAGAGCAGTGGTGGAAAGGAGAAGCTGAGGATGGATTCCCCTGTGCTGAGCGGGTTTGACTACCAGGACAGTCTGGGAATGGGCACAGGTTGTGCACAATCCTCCTCCTCCTCATCTTCGCTCACCAGCTTTAACAACTGGTCCCCCGCGGTCCCGTCAACCCAGTCTCCAGTGGTCGGAGAAGACGTCGGAGGCTTCTTCGGCCCAACTGGCTCCAACGCTAACGGACCGCCCCTGCTGTTCCAGAACTTCTCCCACCACACCGCGCCTGGCTTTGGAGCGGGAGGGAGTTTCTCCCCGCAGATTGGCCCAGTCTCACAGCACCACCCGCCCACAGCTCACCCCCAGCACTACCACCCCCACGGTCAGGGAGTCCCACAGCAGCACCGCCGCTCCCCAGCTAGCCCTCATCCAACCCAGCCCTCTTTCCCCCCGCATCCCCATCGCACTGGGCCGTTCACCCAGCTGCCCCACCTCGCTCCCGCCCAGAGCAAACCCCCTTCACCTTGGGGAAGCTACCAGAGTCCCTCCACTCCCACATCCACCTCCTGGAGCCCCGGTGGGTATGGTGGCTGGGGAGGCACGCAGGGTGTCCGGGAGTACAGGCGTGGGGTAGGTGGCGGGATGACGGGTCTTAACTCAATCTCCCCGCTGAAGAAGTCGTTCCCCAACAATCAGGTAGACTGGATTAATAACTGATACGATTGCACACAATGCATTTGGTCAGTAGACTTGTATGACACTCATCTGTTTGTCCTACAGGTTCCATCTCAGAAGTTCCCACGAAATAGCTCTGGTTTCAATCACAAGGGCTGGGTGGAGGACAGCATGAGCCGCAGCGACAGCGTCTACCCTTTCCAGGTGAGCATATCGCAGGTAATACTCAGGCTGGTGTTTAGGGAATTACTAGTTCTGAGGACTCGTATAACTAAGTGCTGTTTAGTTTCAGTGCGTCCTCAAGGGGGTGGATGCTAAGTTAAATGCCCTTGGCTGTGTCAAATACAAAAAAATAAACCACTGGGCAAAACTGTTCAGTGCGTGACAGTGAAGCCAACCAAACGGATGAATTGAAACTTATTGTGTGTGTGCGCTTATGTCTGAGTTCTTATCTAGATCATTGCGTTGAAGGAGAGCAGTGTTATCGTCCGCTCTGATCACATAGCCTTCCTCTTGTCCTGATTTGAGATGTCTTGTGCTCCTCCTCAGCTTTGCATGCTCTCAACCCATTTAGATACCCAGTGAAGCACCCTCACTTGTGTTATGTATTACTCATCATAGAATTCCTCTTTTTGTTCAATTTTTTTGAACGCTAATATGTATTTTTACCGTAGAATATTCTGGTTGAATTTGTATTGATCTGAAATGGATGGATGTGGAAGAATGCATCATTTATTTTTTGCCCATGAGTAGCATTTAAAAAAATGCTATTGGCTGCAGTAGAAATTGAGATTTGATTACAGAGATATGCCGGTGATTTTGTCTAACATACTCTGGGCTCCATTTTCTGTTTGCAGGGCTTTCAGTTGAAGGTCTCTTTGGGGATATTCTCTGCAGTTTTTATTTTTATTAGCATCACGGCAAACTGTCAGGGCTCTTGCAGCTTGTACTGCTTTAGATGGTGATGTGGGAAACGGGGAGGCTAATTGTTGTCTTCCTCTCTTTCAGCAGGAGAGAACACGGTCCTTTGATGGTTTTAGTATGCACTCTCTGGAGAACTCCCTGATTGACATTATGAGGGCTGAGCAGGATTCCTTGAAAGGTTAGTTCCCACACTAGCAATTGTGAGGAAAGGATACTATTCCTCACCGCTGGCTGTCGATAAATACAGACGTTTGTTGCATCTATTTCCCAGCAAGAAGATATTGGGTATTTTATTCACACTGCTGTCTTGACAGCAGGTTTTCAGTTTGACCAATGCATGCTGCTAATAGGGTCCCACAAACTGTGCGTTTAGAGCGTAATTACACTTCTACTTTGTTAATGCGTTTGCATATGCAAATTATATCATTTTGGGACTTTTTGTCTCGCAACACCACATAACTAAGGTACTAATGGCACCACCAAAAAACAAATATTAATGAGCTTCATCAAATTTACATTTTGTGTAGTGCTATTGTGGTTTATGTAGTGCTGGGTATCATTCAAACTATATTAGAATAGGTGTGGTTAAGTGGTTAGTATGCCCGTCTTTCAATCAGAGATCGGTGGTTCGAGCCCCGGCTCCGCTAGTCCATGTCGTTGTGTCCTTGAGCAAGACACTTAACTAAGTGCTTCCCGTAGCTGTGTCTACGGTGTATAGAGCAAAAATGTAAGTCACTTTCAATTAAAGCGTCAGCTAAATGAAATGTAATGTGCCAATATGATACCTCAGCTATAATAATGACAAAAGGATGTGGTTCCCACTCGATGATCCCAGCACCAATGTTACTTTTAATATTTGAATATCTTGTCGACTGCTTTTTAGAATACTCTGTCTCTCACTAGGTAGGGCCAGGGAGTATCAGCTAAAATGTATAATATAAAATATATATTTTAATATTGGACACTACCAGGATATCTCCCTGTATATAATTTGTCCTCTTAACTTCAATATAATGTGATTTTAAATGCAGTGTAAGCACACAGGGATGTCAAACATCAATGCCTCTTAAGTGCCAACCAAAATGTGTCCACAGCAGTTTAAAAAGCTGATATTGCATGTCTGGGTAGATTCTTTGGATCATATAGTTCCTAATTTCAACCGACATTCTTCCCATTTGAGATCATAAAGGCAAATTTGCGCTTTGTTGGCTGCTTAAGTTTAAACTATTCATATTGGATGGATATGGCCTCTCTTGTCCAGTGACAACGAGGGTTTTGTAGAAAAAGATTGTTATACCTCTCAAATTAGTGTTTTCGTATTGGTACACAGTTCAGTCTTGCGTGACAGTACATTTCTGTCTTATTCTCCGTAACTCATGATAACAACCGCCTGCAGCATTTGTGCTGTGGAGACTCTTTGATCTCTTTGAATTCTCAGTAGTAAATCATGTCAGACACTCTTAAAATGACTTTGTTTTTCTTCTTTTTCAATCACAACCATCTGATGCTAATCAGGAATTTAAAAGTTCTCTTTTTTTTACACCTTGACATTTACATCTTCGTCAATAATAGAATCCACTACTAATTTGCAAACACACATTCTCGGATGTATTCCAGTATTTTTCTAGCATATGATATTGCACTAATAGGCACGTGTAAGAATACACTGAACTACATTTGAAGTTCAATTTGATTTGTCTGTCATTATTTACCCAAATGTGTCTGCTATCATGGTCCTTTTTTTATGGAGAAATCTAAACGTAAGGCAAAGGAGGTAAATGTCATGACATGGTGTTCTGAGGTCTCTCCTGTGTTTTTCATGTAGGACGCTACAGCTTCTCTCACCAGGGTGGAGACGGGCCTCTACCTATGAACGGTATGTAAATGACATGCATAATAATATGCAGTGCTGTAGCAGAAGTCAGGACTTGACATTAATGTCTGCCAAATGAAGGTACAAAATCCGGTCCTTCATTACCAATCAAACCTAGTTAATAGGAATTCAATGCGCTCACATGCCTCTGGATATCACATAACCACACAGAGATAAAACAAGTGGTAAAAACACAAACTTGCCTAAAGGCAGAATAAGTTTAATTTGTCATTTGAGGTTTGTAAACGCAACATTCAAAGTTAGCACCTCCTCCTCGCGGCACCACAAGCCTGACCGTTGTGAGGGTGCCTGCCACTCCAGATTCACTCTTGTTTTTGCACAAGCTTTCTCCTCTTGGCATATTCTCACCATATTTGTGTTTTTTCCCATGGCCATATCCACCATTATTGTAGTTTCCTCTTGGATGCGTGCTTACAAAATGGCACCTGGTCACTACATTTTTTTTTTTCTTTTTCTTTTTTCTAGAGGTCACTGCCCTGAATACAGGACAATAAGAAAATGCAGGCAGAGGGCATATGTGATGACTAAGAGGGATTTATTTATTTATTTTTTGAGTCGAGACATTGTTCTTTAGGAAAATCCTAGACACGCTGCCTGAAGTCATGTTTCTTGTTTTGTACCCGTCTAAACTGCTGTGGTAGTCACTGTGACACACTTATTAACATATTAACTAAAATATGACCAGCATATTTCTTCACGTAAGAAATATATATAGTTTTCAGGGAGGTTCAGATACAGCAAAGAATAAATAAATGATACCACTAACATGTTGCCAGAGGCAGATGATCTACGTATGCAAGTTGTATTATTTTTTTATTTTTTTTATTTTTTATTTTTTTTTAATCCATACATTTTACCATGCATGATAATGAGCATTTTATTTTCAAAGACAATGATTCACACTGTTTCTTCATGCATATGTGGAGTAACTGACTGTGTTGCACAATAAATCTTAAAGCATTCAATAACTGCAGGGTATAATTATGTGCCATGTTTCTGTCTCCAATTATATGTATATATTTACTTTGTGTTTTATTGATACTGATGGAAATAGTTAAAATAGTCAGTTTTTCCCCCTAAAAGGATTAAATGGATACATTTGATAAACTATTTTGGCAGGTGGAAATTCATAGTGGTTATTACTTTAAAATACAGTAGCCATTTTTGTAGGCGATCTAACCGATTTAATGTCAAGCCCTGACTGTGTTTTACTTGCTGCTCTTATTTTATTTTTTTGATGCCATTTCTTTGAAAAGCCATTTCAAAGTATTTTGTGTTGTTTTACATGCAGCAAGAAGTTATGGCAGAAGACGAGGTAAAGCTTATGACTGTCTTGATTTCTTCAATGTGATTTTTAGAAGGCAGTGATGACCCCTGACATGTTTGTGGTTCTGCTTCTGTGTTTGTCTGCTTGTCGTTCAGTGTCACTGATTATCGTCCCTTGAATAATGTCGGGGTTTTAAGCCCCTCCTTCTGTAGCTTTCCACTGTTGCCTGCCGAGGCCTAGTAGTGGTCATACTCTGCTTTCACAGATTTCATCAGATGTAGTAATCATGGCTGCTTTCGGGTGCATTTCTTGACATTAAGTTAGTTGCGTCTAATCAAATTCCCCGCTCATTAATCCTGCAATATTTTTGGTTCAAGCTCGCTGGTGGTGAACCAACATGTGTAATCCAGATTGTTTCCTCCACTAGGCCATTCTTCTCTGTTCCCAATGGAGGATGAGCGCTCCTTTGGGGAGGACGAGTCCGGTGACCAGGGGCTCACTGGCCTCGGTTCAGCCCACTGTTTCCCCCACCTCAATGGGGAACGCGTGGAGCGATATTCACGCAAAGTGTTTGTTGGAGGGCTGCCCCCAGACATAGATGAAGGTAAAGACATGTTATGGCTACAGAGGATCGTTTTAATGTACGTTGTTGTAGATTAAAATCTATATTAAAATGTCGATGGCTAACATAATTTTACGATCAATTGTGAGAACTGATTGGAAAGTAATGTTACAACTCTAGTGCCTCAATTCGGCTATACTAAATGAAACTCGATGTGATTAGTTTTTTTTTTTTAGGACAACATAAAATGCTGTTACTGATGGATTTGGGTTCATTATTTCAGATGAAATTACTGCCAGTTTCCGCCGATTTGGTCACTTGTTTGTTGACTGGCCTCACAAGGCAGAGAGCAAGTCCTATTTTCCACCAAAAGGTGAGTCAAACCAGTTGGACATTATATTTCTGCCAGCGTATTGACTCTGCAGCCCTGTGATTATGAGTATTTGTGCACGCTCATTGTTCTGTTGTCAAACCTTTCCAGGATATGCATTCCTGTTGTTTCAAGACGAGAGCTCGGTTCAGGCCCTGATCGATGCCTGCATTCAGGAGGATGGCAAGCTCTACCTGTGTGTCTCCAGTCCCACCATCAAAGACAAGCCTGTGAGTGTGTCATTCTGTTTAACTGCTACGTGCTTGCTATCCGTCTTGCCCAGCGAGAACAAAACTTGACACAAATGTTAAACTCGTAGACTCGCACAGGCCTTCTTTGTTTAAGTGTTTGACATTTGTTGCTTAGAAAACTGGAAAGTTAAGTTCAGCTCCGTTTTGTTTGCCCAAATGACGGCTTTGCTGTGGTAATCGATTAGATGTAGCCTGTAGGTTTAGTCACTGCTCATTTGCAGTTGAAAATTGTATTGAAAAACACACTGATAACCATGTAAAGTACTAATCTTGAGTAACTAAAGGCCATTTTTTCACTTTATTATTATTTTGATTTATGTACTCTTATGTATGTTATTGCAGTATACTTTCCCTTACCTCAACATTTCCAGTATTTCCCCATCATTCCAGAGGCTTTCTGTATAAATCTCCCGCTGCCACCACCACCAACAACAACAACATCCTGCAAATAGCATTGAAATTGAACCAAAGAAATATGTTAATCCATATTACATGAGCAGCAAGCTGCTTTTATGTTCACAATCCAATGTATGAGTAAGGCCTAACTTGTTTTTCCTTTTCATCTCTGTTTTTGTAGGTCCAGATCCGGCCCTGGAACCTGAACGACAGTGACTTTGTGATGGACGGCTCTCAGCCATTGGACCCCAGGAAAACTATCTTTGTAGGAGGCGTCCCTCGTCCCCTACGTGCAGGTAAGCGCGTGTGGTGACCCCTAAATGTGTTGCATTCTCCGGCCTTGATTTGATCCCATTAATAGCACTGTGCATTGCTCTTCCAGTGGAGCTCGCCATGATCATGGACCGTCTGTATGGAGGAGTGTGTTACGCTGGGATTGACACAGACCCTGAACTCAAGTATCCAAAAGGGGCTGGGCGAGTAGCCTTCTCTAATCAGCAAAGCTACATTGCAGCCATTAGTGCCCGATTTGTTCAACTGCAGCACGGGGAGATTGATAAACGGGTGAGTCCCTCAGATGTTTGCAGTGTCCTATACTATCTTTAACAATGAAGAGTGGATGTTCATAAATGATTCATTTAAACCTATCTGACATGCTGCCACGCATGCATTCAAATAGTTTTCTCGACCTCCATTTTAACAGCGTTGCCGTCGTCCATTTCGTCTCTTTCTCAGGTGGAAGTGAAGCCATATGTCCTGGACGACCAGCTGTGTGATGAGTGCCAGGGCACCCGCTGTGGGGGGAAGTTTGCTCCTTTCTTCTGCGCCAACGTGACCTGTCTGCAGTACTACTGTGAGTACTGCTGGGCCGCCATCCACTCCCGGGCCGGACGTGAGTTCCACAAGCCGCTGGTGAAGGAGGGCGGTGACCGACCACGACACATCTCCTTCCGCTGGAACTGAGGCGAGGGGGCAAGGGAGGGAGACGAAGCAGGATGGGGGAGGGATTGAAAGAAAGGGGGTAGTAAGGGAAGGGGTACGGGCTATGATATGAAAAATAAATGCACTTTTCTTTTAAGTAAAAAACAAACAAACATAAAACAACTTAATTTATTTTTTATTTTATTTTAATTGGGCCTTCTAAAAGAAGTAAATGCTAAGAAGAGAGTGAAATCCCATTTATGTTTTGACTTTAAGTGTGCATGAGCATATGGATGCATTAGATTTGGATTTAGATGTTTTCTGACTTGACTGTACTTTCTTTTCGTGTTAGCTGGCAAAGCTGCTTACATTTGTTGTCAAGAGTAACATAAAATTTAAGTGAGGTTCATCATACCTAAATCAGTATACTAACTATGGAATTTGAGTTTAAGAAGGGTGCATTTTTCTTACTTTTTGCTTGCAGGATTAGAGAACAACTGTACCATTTTTACCAAAGGTTGAGTGCAAATGGTTGGGTTGAACAGAGGAGGGACACCGTTTCAGACGGTCGGACGACTGAGCTTCACAAGAAGCTCAGTGCATAGCATCTGGCCACGTCACAAAACTAAATCTCCCCTCAGGCTGGCACACACGCGTTTCGATTGCTGGCTCGAGTTTTTAGGTTTTGGTTTAAAAGTCGACACTTTGTAACCAGAAAGGGCAAACCAAAGATTGGCCGAAAACACATCATTAAAAAAAGCAGATGTTGATCTGAGGGTTTTCAGGATAATGTTGTGTCCTCTTGTCATGCGGTGGAGGAAAGGCTGGAGTTGTCTGGAGTTTCGGTTTATGGGTGTCGGCTAATAAAGACACAGCCCCTCAGGGCTCAGGTATTGGCAGTAGTATTTGCTCACTTTATATTGTCAGGGATATTAGCACTGGAAGCTAACATGCTAATGTAGTACAAACTAATGGGAATGCACAGTCCAGTCTCCCTGAGCTGTCCTCATGGTGTACCACTGCACGCTCTACCATGACTGGAGCTTCTATCACAAGTGTTGTGGTTGGATATGGTAGTAGCTAGAATTTGCTGTCACAGAGATAAAGATATTATTTTATACATGGCCTGCTGATTTTTGTACAGTGTTTTATAGCTGATTATTTTGTCATGAACATATATACATTTATTATGCACTACTTTTCTAAATATTTTTTTCAATAGTCATTTTAGGCACATTTTTCACAGATGGGAGAACTCCTTTTGCAATACCTCATTTTTTTCACTTGGTGAAAAATAATTTTGTACCTTTGTTACTAAGAGATCTGCATTTATGGTAAACTTAATTTAAAAAAGAAAATGAATGATATTAATATAATTTTCAATTAGCTTTTATATATTTAAGTGCTGGTAAATCTGAAAATTGTCTGGTGCATTGGTGTGATTCTGTAGATAAATAAATAAATAAAAAATGAGGCTATCATTAGCCAGTCATATATGGATTCTCCTCTGTCCTAATACACATAATTACAGGATCCTAAGGCATGACAAGACCTTTCTAAACTGATTTTGATAGTCTTGAAAGTATATTCTGATATTTCGCTCCTGTAGTCAATAAGATTATCGATAGGGTAAATGTTTTGGCTTTGGTCAATGTGAAATCTTCCCTTCTATCACCGGAGTGGGTATCAGCTGTTTGAATATTTAGATCCTCTTTCTGGGACTGCCTGTAAGTTCTACTTATTCTTGGCATGCATAATGTAATACAGAAATAACATGGCTAGTGTTAATGCAGGACCTAATGTAATGCACTAGAGCTCCTTTTTCCTTTTCAACTTTCTTTTCCTTATCTCTTTGAGATCACCTCTCTTGTAGCCTCTCTTTACATGATGGAGTCTGCCTTCCTTACAGATGATGTTTATGCAATCTACACAGTGACAACACTTTGGATGCGTTTTGTAATGTAGAGGACACTCAGTAGGACATAGGTGAGGAGACTTGATCACTTGACCCCCTTTGTGATGTGGCATGCTTTGGGACATAACCTGAATGTGATTTAATGTTGCAAGTTAACTTTGAGCCATTATGTGCAATACTTATTCTTTCCAGAAACAAGTCTCCGCAGTGTAAGTCATTTAATTCATATAAACCATGCAGTCATTTACACATTATTTGTTTCCTATTGTTCATGCTGATGTCTGCAAGAAAAAAATAATTTATACCTGAATTTATTTTTAAACATTAGTTTTGTGCTTATTTACTTATTTTGCTACTACCATGCTACTGTGATTGAAAACATTGTATATACTAGGTCGATAATGTATTTAGCATTTGCTATATTTTCAATTGAAATGTATAACTATAATTTTGATCAGATTTTTGTTATATTTTTTTTTGGGTGATGTGTTAAACTCGTTGATGTGTCTAGGTTTTTCTAATTGCTGTATTGTGCTCCACATTTTCAGATGAAAAAGAATATTGATTATGTCTGTTAGTATTACCTGATTGCAAAATTTCAATAGTTTTTAATTGTATGCTGGGAAGGTTATATTTATTAACTTTTTTTTTTTTTTTTACCTGATATCATTTTGATTTTTATTAAGTCATTTCACATTTATACGTGAGTTCCAACTTTTATATTTTCTTCCTGATTAATTTACGCTACAATACAGACGTCAGTTTTTATAGTTGGTTTGTAGTATTGAAGTAAAACAAAGATCTAATGTCATATATTCATTTGCGGCCAACTGTTTGTAACTGTATGCATACATTTGAAGTATTTGTAATGTGAGTTGTTGAACGAATAAAACAGCTGTGAGGAAGAATTATGCCTAATATTGATTCACAAGAATTAAGAATTTCCCCTTTTCATTTTTGGAGTGGCATTTATTATTGATTTCCCCCTGAAGGTTTTCATAGTAATTGGGAATCTCACTCCTGATGCTTTTATTGTGTGGCAGCATGTTTTTGGTACATCTGGTGGGTTATGTTGAATCAGGTCAGAGGTATTTATAGGCAGCCTTGGGCTTATTTCAGGCCTTGTTGAATGCTATTTAGCTCCCTAAATATCCTGCTTTTCATCCCAAAAAACCTGGTCTAGTCTCAACAGCCAGAATTTGTTTTTCTCAATAAAGAATATACACATTGGCAACAAAATGGCATGATATTTTATAACTACAATACATTTCAAACATAATTCCACTTAACAATGGCTGCACAGTACTGACATGCGTATGACAACATGGAGGTCTTAAAAAAACAGTGGTTTATTTCGCATTCAAACCTCAGCTCTGGGGGGAAAAAAGAAATTGCATTGCGAATATCAAAAAGACATTTAAATGAAATATAAATACTCTGCTACAATTATGAGGGATAATTTTTACACTCTAATCCACTATTTATTTTGAGTTGCAATTTCACATGCACAACTTCTGAGCTATACAATGTGATGCATTGTGAATAGATGCAGCTAATGTAACACATTTATAAAATTAAATAAAAAATAGCAACACTTCAGCCAACTACTTGCATTTAATGCATCAGCAATAATGATGGTACCACCATTATTAACACTAATATGGGGCATTTTTCTGCTCTTTTCATTACATTTTGCAAATATCACTAGCTTTTTACTGAACATATTTTAATACGTCCTCCATTACGTCACTGCTTCCTGGGAGAGCAGCTGTCGTTCGGGCGTGATGACGTCATGCACCTGGGCATAGCTGCGTTGGTGAGCCCCGGTACTCGAATCACTGCCCCCTGCTGGCCGACAGCGGAACGAGTACGAGTGAGGCCGGCAGGAGAGGAAAAACTCAGCCCGTCCGAGGTGAGGTGGACAAGATGTTGCCAGTTAGGAAGGTGTATGTTCCATATTTTAGTTCCCAGCTGGGCTCCAGTCAAAGAGATGAGCCACAACCAGACCAGCCGTTAGTCCGGACCACCCAGACCAAGACCCCCTCTCGGCACCAGCGTGACGCGCGCGGTAACAAGCGGGCTAACGTCGACGTGAGAGGTGGGAAAAAACGGCTCCTTTTGAAAGTCAAATTACCAAAGTGCAACATCACTTTTTCAAAGAAGGTGGACAAAACACCGAGAAGAAGGACGGGAGAGCCCGAAAATAAAACCAAGACAACTGTGAGCCGAAAAGGTGACTTTAACATTCAGGTTGATGTTATTGGTTATTATTAGTTAACTAAATGGGTTTAGCTCCAGTTAGCTAGTTGAGCTAAACTAGCTATCTGGAACCTTTCTTGCTGGCTAGCAGGGATTGTTGCCTGTGGACCAGAGTAAAGCTATGAAAATAAGCACAAACTTGTCCTGGGTGGACATATAAGAGGAGACACTATGGACCACTGCTGTTGTCAACCACGTTATCAATACATCTCTGGGCTTACAATTAGCCTTTTGGCTAACACTCACATTAAATATGGCCCCTGTACAAATATGTAAAAATGACTTATTTTTTATCTAAGTAGATCACTCAGACGAAACATCCCACTTCAGTAAATTGACTGTTCATAACTAATGTTTACACAAAGGCCATGACCTGTGATTTGGGTTCAAGTAGAGATTTCTTCATTGAGTCGGGTCACAAGATTAAAAGAGAAGGGCAATACTGCAATCCAGTACAGTATCCCTGCAACAAACATATGATTTATAATTAAGTTTTGGGATTAGATTTTGTGAGAAGGAGAAGAAGATGCTTTTTTTTTTTTTGTTGTGCTGCGCTTAGGGTTGCATTAAATAGTTTTTATTAAACTGTTATTGTGTCCACCTGCAGACAACACCCCACAATCAGTTTCACCTCAAGTTAACTTCACAATGTCTGTTTTATTTCCACAAAAAAAACAAAAAAACTTTTCAGATCACCTTCCAAAGGTCTAAATCCTTAAACCGGATCACTGTGATTTAAAATATCTTGATAAATAGTGTAGCCAGCGAGATAATTCAATATCAAGCATAGACCTGCGTTATAAACTAAGCCGAAATAAGCTATGATCTAGTTTTACATATTGGGGTAGCCTGAACTGTCAGCAGAATCCGCCTCATTTTTGTTTTGTCTTTGTCAGGTCCTGCAACTGAATCTGACTCCGTTGGCAGAGATGTTTTCTGCTTCTCCCAAAGACCTACCAGCACAGCAATAAACAAGAAGGATAAGGTAGAACTTATGCAAACTGTATGTGCATAATGAGGGGAGACGTATAACAGAGAAACAAAACGACACATGATGGAACTACAAAATGTTTGCGTCTATAGTTTTTCCTTTCAATTTAATGTCAAACCAAAAATATAAAGCATTATAACAATAATATGTCAATAATTCCTTAATTTTATTAGGCCCACTTTGTAACCTAATTTTAAAATGACCAGTTTCCTTTTGAGCTTTTGCTTTGGCACTGGAGATTATGAGTGTATAGATCACAAAGAGCAGAAAGGTGGGCTGTGTTCCCCGCTTATGAAGATAAACATTAGCATTGTTACGGGCGCTCACTGTTTATCTTCAGCTCTACTGTATACTGCAGCATCTTCGGAGGTAAACATTAATCATGTGTGTTGCAATCACTTTAAGTGTAACCACCAGTCACAGATGAAAACTATCTATCTTTCATTGGCTTTGACGCATACATACTTTTTCTGATATTTATTCTGCACGTTTGTTTAGATAACACACTATATGTAAATATGATTATATTTGGACTTTAATACTAGCCAATACAAGTCAGAGTACGTGTGTGTTCTGTTAAATCCATAGTCCTTTATCACAGAGGACATACGACATGTCACAGCAGGAAAAGCACAGGCGTAAACAAGAAAATTAATGATGGCTGCCTTCGATTTTAGGTCACTGCCATGGCTTATTGGAACACTTGGATAGAACGGAGTGATTGGTTAATGTTGTCAGTAAATCCCTGCGCTTTTCCTACTAGATGTTTCATGTCTCCCTCTTTCTTTTCCTGGGAATATGTCCCCTGTCCCCGGTAGGTCAAGCTTTCAGTTCTTAGGACCATCTCCAAGATGCTGGAGGAGAACAGGCTCACCAGACAGAGACTGGCCACCCTCAGCCAGGCCCACTGAGGCTGCATTGACTGACTGAAATGGGCTACAACCATTGCAGGTCGCTAACCTTAACTTCTTTAACTGAGAGATATCATCCATGTTTCGCCACATCAAAGTTCTTACTAGTAGATTAATTTAGTTCCGTAAGCATGGGATGTTGCAAACCATTGTTACATCAAGGCACCATATAGTGGTCCATCTACATTTATGTGTGTATATGCGTGTGTATATAAAATGTATTTTCACAATGTTCAATTAAATTAATGTTCAATTTTTATTAAAAGAGTCCATCTTCAAATCGGTGTGCTACAATTTCTATTCAAATTAGTCTGCTTTCATTCTCAGTTTCATGATGTAGGCAAATTAAGGTTTTCAGATTTTAAACAAGTTAAAATACACATACATGGAATACAGTTTAGTGACTGCAGCACATGCAGGTTTTACTGCTCTGTAAGCTGAGGCTGTTTCAGAGCAGTATAGTATATAATTACCATTATACTATTTCAGATAGAACTCTCTTAAGTGTCCACCAGAGGGCGCCACCTCCTAATATAAATACCTGAGCGGTAGTTTTCAGCTGCTGGTCACGCAAGCCTGCATACTCTCATACTGCATACTCTCCTTTTCATGCCTCGCTCACAAAAATGTCACCAGACAATTCTAAAATAACATCAGGAAGAGAATACATTTCTGTAACTGTTGATGGTGCAACTTCCTCGCTGTTTTGAATGCTGTGTGGTTTTATAATGGCCACAATAAAAATAAATAATATAAAATAAAACAATATTTTTAACTATAAAAAACTGTTATGTTTTACATTTCAAATAGTGGCCTGCGTTGTGCTTTCTATGAGCTAAAGAATATTTCTAAATATTTTGAGTGTAGATTGTCCAAACCTGATTTGTCTGCTTGTAAGGTTACAAACGCTGCTACGTGGTCAGCTGCGGTTTCCATACACATTTTAAAAGAGAACAGTGTAGATGATTTGCGAAGACTGTTATCTGAGCAAATCTTTGATTTTTGATTTCAACAAAGTTAACTGGCTTCAGGTTTCAGTGATGAATGTGTCACCAGAGGTTTGCTCCTTTTTTTACCAGAATGTGTATGACTGAATCCATTTGAGAGCAGCATATGGCTGTGATTATTTTAACAGTAATATAATTGCTGTTAAACCATGGGCAATTTAACTCCAAATTGTTCTGCAGTTGCTTAATGTTTTGATTGATTAGCCTCATTGCCTCTGTGTTTAGAGGCCAGTTGTTTTACATTTTCTGCCCTAAACACAACATGACAGATTCATCGGAGTTCTCACTCAAATTCACAGAAGCATTGTGACTGCAAGTACAGTATTTGCATAAACATCGACCACAAGTCTTCAGGGAAGGACCCATAACAGCTGTGAGTATTTTAAACGCATTTATTGTCTGTTGTAACCTTTCAATGTTTATCGGCTCGTTACATATGTAACCGACAACTTTACTAAGATAGTGCTTTCTTATCCTGGGATCTGTTGTCACCAATATGATTATTTTGGTCTTCAGCATGGAATCCCGAAAATACAACATGTTTTACCTGCACCTGCTGCATATCATTTCAAATGATCAAATAAATTGCTTTAAAAAAATTCCTGCAGCAAAACTTGCGCACAGCTGGATTGAACTATATTAATTAAAATCATAAGATAGAAAAATAAGATGTGCACACTTCATCAGTTCCCTATTATGATACAACTACAAGCAGCTTGGCTGTACTGAGTAATGTAATGTGCTAGGTTCAGAAAATTAAAGATGCTTTAATTCTGGTGGTTTTCAGGCAGCTTGTCTGTGGTTAACTACATATGTACGATTGATTCCTTGCTAAGCCCTCCCACCCTCGTTACTGTTTCTAGGCCTGTCACGCTTTAGCAACCAGTGGGTCAATAGCATTCTGAAATATCAGAGAAGTATACAGAAAAGACTACAATATGCATTTGAGAGCTTCGTTCATGAATAAAGAATAAAGAGGCCATTGAAATTGAGGGTCAGACATCTCAAAAACTCATGTGCAGGTCAAACATACAAGAATAATGAAGGGTAGCTCAATATATTGATGTTTTTTAAACCAATTGTGAGGACCCATCCCTTCCACAAGGGGTTTTGTGTGCTGTCTGCTGGCTCTTCTTTGTCTTTCAGGATGTTGATCGTCAGTTGATGAGCCACAGCTGAGCCTGGTGTGAGCCAGCTGTAAAGTCCCTGAACATGAACGCTCTCTCTCTCCTTTGCCTCACACAGCTGCCGTTTACACATGCCGACATTACTGAATACTGACTCTCTGTGTTTGTTTCGTTTAGTTAATGTTATTCTGTAAATACATTGTGGTTATATTTTCACTCGTCTGGTCTCCCATTCATGTCGCAGCCATCGTGGCGTCATAAGGGATATCATAGATTAAGAATGATTAACATTCAACCGTCTTTCTTTGCGAACGTGTTAAGCTGGAGGATTTTATAAGCATCTGTGATGGATTCAGCTTTGAATGAGGTCGTCTTCACTGTTTAATCCATATCGGACAACTCTCGTAATTTGGAGGTTATCTGCTGTCGATCTGCAAGCTCCATACACACTGCTGAGGATTTGCTTCTAAACACGTCCTCCTCAAAGTATCCAGCCTCAGCGAGCATCTAGACTGCGGCCAGAGAACAATGTTCTGTCCGAATAATACCAGAAGACGTGCCACCGGGCCGAGACGGGCTCTGATGGGTGCATACTGCCGCACCAGCACGGCAGTTCTTCAGACACTGAATGGGGTCATTTTGATTAGATTACTGTTATAAGCCTAGTGTTGCATGAAAGGGTCGATTTGCGTTCTCACTGGGAATAAACCACCCCAGAGTTCGAGTGGAGGTGAGCCGCGACCACTTGTTTCACAACACATCCAGGTTTTGAAACGACTAGTCCAAGCGGTTTCATCAGCGTTGCTGAAGACCACAGGCCGGTGGACTGAAGCAAACAGACCTGGTGGTTTTGAATCGGTAAACAGGCGCTTTATTGAGTGTTTTATAGCATTGAGGATAAATGGCTGTTGGGGTGGTGGTTAGCAGTTATACAGACTTTTCTTATTTTTATTTTTTTATCAGAGCTGCAGTCTGCATGGAGACTGCAGACTGTGGCAGCTGTAGCTCCAGACCACACTGAGAAGCCTGATGAGCGGCCGCCTTGTTTATGTGGACGGATGCCCCATGATGTGCAGTTTGAAACGAGCTGGTTTTGTTGCACAGGACCAGTTCAGAAAATAATATAGTCTGCAGAAACAGTGGTGGAGAGGAAACCCTGTAAAAGGCGCTTACCTGTCAAATAAGCAATAAAGTATGTTGTGTGTTATGTATTGTTTGGGTCTAGCTATGAATTCATTGTTTAAATATATTAAGTCGCTCTCTGTTGTTGCAGCTTTACAATTCAACGCCTCTTTTTGTATCGTAAGCAGCTTTTTGAGGTTGTCTATTTAAATACCATCCTAAACACTTTTCCTACCAAAATTAGAACGTATATGCAGACATGAGATAGACGTCTTTCCCATTGAGAGTATCCTTGTGTGTCACGTTCAATGTCCCTCTTTAACTAATGACGCTTTTGTTGTTTTATTCTGTTTCTGTCAAGTTTCAATGAATGTGTTTCCATGACCAGAGAGGTAAGATTACTGTTGTCTGACTTGAGTCTTGTGGCTTTGAGGAGAGCGTATTAACCATATGTTTTGTATGATAATGAACCTATAATAATTGTCCAAATCCGTATTAAAACCCCTATAAATCTATTAAATTAATCTGCAACTATTTTGATGATTGATTTATCAGTTTAAATATTTTTTTAAGAAAAAAAGGGGGAAATATTTGAGGTTTTTCCTTATAAAACTCTGAAACGGCTAATTGATTGATCGAGAAAATAATCAACCGATTAGTCGACAATGAAAATATCCGTTGGTTATCATTTGTCCTGAGAATTAATGCAGATTGTAACATTTCCCACTAAAGGCAAAAAACAGATGTTCATGTATTTTTGTCTAGTTGAAAAGGGGCTCTAGATATCACTGGTGATGCTTTTGAGAATGATAAATTATTCATTATGTTTAAACCCACCTACGGTACCACATCACAGGCACTAGTAATGTCAGGAGATTTGAGAGCTGTATTGTTACACTTCAGATTCTGGCATACACATCTTTTTTTACTCAGTCACATCCTCATATTCTTTCAGTATGCAGTTTCACATCATAGTAGCACGTCTCTTGGAACTCAAGTGTTGTCAAAAAGTTTAGTATTGAGCCTTGAGCATCCCTTTCCAAGCCAAGAGCAAACTGCTTTAAAGTGAAGACTAGTGTGATGACTTAGTTCTGGTGGCATCTTCAGAGAAACAGGAGACGGCAGCACAGGACGACAAAATGAAAAAGAATTGGTTCATGAGTCCTTTAATCACATTGTAAACACATGTTCATTTACAGACTGCTCTTCCTTTGAATGACCATCATCTGCACTGTACTCACCACAGACTAAGACATTAATGCATTTAAAATTTACCATAAGAACAACCCATAGTTAAAATTATATTTGTGTCAATTATTTTCAACGTCTAGATTCATCAACAGGGGAAAGTCTATATTTGAATACTCTATTGGCATCAGGTTGTAAACCATGAAAAGAGTTTGAAAGTTTTAGCAGCCAATAGATCATAGATTATGATTTTCTTGTGTACGAATAGTCATAGCAATTCTTAATAATATTCATTGTTGGATCGATACACGTTCTGTCATTTGTAAATAATAATAATAATCCCCGTAGGCTAAAAGCAGGATAGTTTTGGAGAGGTGATATTTCACATGTGATCACCTGGTTGTAGCGACACTTCAGTGTTTCCCTCTGCAGGTGATGCTTGTGTTTGTGTGTTGGTTAGAGACACAATATGAAGGGTATTTCAAGGGTAAAGCAGGGATGTGGTTTTACTTTGTGTGCTTTCCCTGTGTAGTAGCACACTTATTCCCTGCATCGCTTATAATGTCCATTCATCTCCAGTTGGATTGCATTTAAGCAATACAGCCCATTAAACTGGCTCATGCAGCACTAACGGCTCCATATTTGCATATGGAAGAGAAAGAGTTCAGTGACATGAAGCTGCCGTTACTTCCTCTTTGCTTATAATAAGCAGTGCTTAATAACCACACAGTGGCACACTAACTCATTGTGGTTGCACGTGTACTTTGTGTGCATGTGTCACTTGTGATCTTAATCTTAATATTTTCCAACTGTCAGTGTGATCTGAAGATGCGCTTTTATGAAGCCACAGCTCCTCTTCGCAAAGATGTTTTGAGTGATACGTTTGTGAGGTCATATCACTGAATCTTTTTTTGTGGGTATCTTTTTACAGTTAAGTTCAAAATAAGTCTGACATGCTACCAGATTCAGGATACTGTATCACATTTACATTCTCACATCTGTAATTTGATGTGGTGAGATGCAGATTTACCGCAGCTGCAGTGCATCCGTCAGTCAGAGGATTAGTTTTTTTATAACCTAATGAACTGACTTGCTTCAAACAACAACTGTGCGGAAACACAGTGAAGCGCTGAAAGATCCATCAACTAACCGTGACGTATTGATTGCACTGACTGAGGGGCCTGAAGAAGCAATAATGAGAAAATGCATCTGACCACTTTCAGCCTCTCAGGAGATAATTACCCTCTCAGATTGGTTTGTCCTTGCAAGTTGCATTAAGATAAATTAAAGCCCTGATGTCTTCTTCATTGAATATATGTGCATTTGTTAGCCGTGTTCTACTTAAAACTAAATATATATATATCATATATCGTTACCTCACTGTAATTGCAACAGTGCTACCGTAAAGCTCCGTTTTCAACGTCTGGAAAAACCAGTTCCCAGCATGGATCATGTCAGACTTCCATTGTGTCCTTGATTGAACAGTCATTAATATATAGAACAAGACTGCAGTTTTAAAAAAGTACACTCTAACCACCATGCTTCAGTAAATAAACCGTTCTGGAAGTGGTGGGTGTCGGCGTTATAACACAAGACTCATCCGAAGGCACGAGATCCAAAATGCACCCCCAGATAAACATCTTGAGCGCTCATGTTACTTTTAGCTGTAATCATTCCTCCCCTATGCTTATAAAGACATTACACATCAGTTGTCTTGATAGTGTCCCCGGTTGTGCTTTTATGGGCTGTTTATTTTGACTGCCTGCACATGAAATATTGATTGAGTCCTGATTGGCCTGTGATGGCTGCAGGGAAAGGCCTGTGTGTCGCGGTAGTTAGTGTGTTTAACTCAGCGGAAGGAGAGGCAAACCTCCCAATGTAACATAGTTTGAAAGGTTGTATGACCATATTTCATTTGTAAAATAAAAGGAATTGTTTTGTATTCAGCACATGGCTCCAGATGTATTATTGTCGGCATCCTGTAAAAATGATAGAGAATAGATAAAAGCTTCCTAAATAAATTTGTCCCCTCCGATTTAGCCTCTCGGGCGTGTGAGGATCCTCGTAAAAAGCACTTTCCGGATGCTGTTGACATTTGAGCCGTGTGTGTGTGTACATTTATGTGCGATGGTTGTTCATACGTATACTACTCACTGTTCCTAGCAGAACTAATGCAGGCGAGGCAGAAGAGAGAGCAGGGTAAACAGGTGTTTGGGGCGATCAATGTGAGCTGCTCTGCCCCAGATGGAGACTCTGACTTTGCAGCCTTTGCTTGGATGGTCATGTTGCACCGGCTGCTTCAGTCACGTCCCCTTGTATGTCTCCCCCACAATGCAGCAGGAAGTCTCCCAGCACCGAGACCAGTGGACAGCAGCGAGCTGTTTAGTTAGTGGAGGACAGACTACAAAGACATGGATGATGCTTCCCTTCCTCCCTGCTGCAAATTCAAAGAACTATCACAACTGCTTCTTCTGCTGCTACATATATTGTAACTTTAACTACAATATCCAAAACCAGTATTTCATCTACTCCTTTATAGTTTTATCATTTAAACTCCTGATGTAACGGCCCATGTTAACGTGTCCATTTTTAGCCTCGGCATAAGCATAAGCAGTTTCACATGTCTTCACAGGGCGCTACTTCCCGCTGTAACTGCTTTTACTTGATGGGACTGCGTGTGAATTACACTCAACCATTCAAGCAAAGCAATATTTCATCTTTTCTCATATTGTTTCCCCGTATCATGTCTGAGGATTGAGAGGAGAAATGCAATGATGCAGTATTCTATGCATTTTCACTAAATACTGATTGACTGAATGACTTCTTTCACACTGAAATAAGGCGTTAGCCTCTTAATGGATTTGCATGTGTTTACAGGAGAGCGAGCTCGTGCTGTGTGAGCACTTTGCCTCACATGGAGACTAATGATGTTGAGGCGCTAGGGAGTCGAGGCCCATGATGCCACTGTAATCCTGCTGATTACAGAGAGCACACAGCAGCTCTGAGGGCTGATCACAGAGCTCTGGACAGCTCCACTGCACTGCAGTCACCTCACAGGTGGCCTTTGAATGTGTGGGCATCTGTATATAAGAAAGACTCATATGGTAGACAAGGAGACAGACATGAGAGTAAAGATAGACACTGGGGGGTCAGACTACAACATGCACTAGGCATATACATTCAGCTGCTGCACATGTCTCCTTGGCTGAACGAACGCTTAAAGGAACCGTGTGTAAGATTTAGGGGCTTCTAGGTAGGGATGGGTATCGTTTGGGTTTTTCCCGATACCGGTGCTAAAATGATACTTTTAAAACGATACCGGTGCCTGAACCGATAAAAAAAAGCACAAAACGACGATTGACGTTTAAAGTATACTATGGATATACATAAACACTTGACTTTAAACTAGAGCTTCAAACTTTTTAACTTTAAACTATGAACAATATACAGTATATACTGTACACTACCGTATACAAGTTTGGGGTCACTTAGAAATGTCCTTATTTTTCAAAGAAAAGCACTGTTTTTTTCAATGAAGATAACATTAAAATAATCAGAAATACACTATACATTGTTAATGTGGTAAATGACTATTCTAGGTGGAAACGTCTGGTTTTTAATTAAATATCTACATAGGTCTATAGAGGCCCATTTCCAGCAACTATCACTCCAGTGATCTAATGGTACATTGTGTTTGCTAATCGCATAGAAGACTAATGGATGATTAGAAAACCCTTGTGCAATTATGTTAGCACAGCTTAAAACAGTTATGCTTGTTAGAGAAGCTATAAAACTGGCCTTCCTTTTAGCTAGTTGAGTGGAAAAAATGGCCAGAAAAAGAGAACTTTCATGTGAAACTCGCCAGTCTATTCTTGTTCTTAGAAATGAAGGCTATTCCATGCGAGAAATTGCGAAGAAACTGATTTTTTTTCAAAAGAACAGACACAAGCATCAGGTGGCCTGATAGGGACTGTGTGCAACAGAACTAAACTGTTGGATTCTACAAACTAATCTCACTTTGTGCGTTTCTCCTGCAGAGCTCCCAGCCGATGTTCTTGCCAGTCAGCTGCGGTTTCTCAGGGAAACAGGCGTTTCTAGCAGGAAGTTTAGAGTTTAGAGTTCGGGAGTCTTTTCCCTCTTTAACTCTGCAGCTTTCTCATCCAGATTTCAGCGTTTAAAACAGACATTTCCTCAACGAGGTTTGGTGGAGAAAACAGAGCGTTTCTCTCTCGAAGTTCGGCTCTTCTTCTTTACAAGCAATTGTTTTGTTGCATTTGCTGCACGTTGCATTGTTCAGATTTTTTTTTTTGAAATACAGCCACATTTTTGACCGTTTACCTTTCGGCATTTTCTATGTTAAAAGGTTTTTGGTACGCATCCCTACTTCTAGGTGTGTGTTGCAGATTCCAACCAACTAAATCCCCCTCCGATCACCATATACTGTACCTTTCCACGCAAGTCAGAGATCTACAGTGGCCTGAATGGTTATCTTTAGGATTTTATTACAAGGAGCTACTCTTATCAATACTCTGCTCTTATTCATGATTAAATCATTACTTTACAAAACACATATCGAAGGTTTAGGTTAGGTACGGTTAGGTTAGGAATAGGGTAAGGTTAGGTTTAGGTTAGGGCAGGGGTTCTTAACCTTTTTGACCTCGGGGCCCAACTTTTCAAGTACAAAGTGCCCTAGGGCCCAAAAACTGTATTGGTTTATTAACTAATTGATCACACTCTTGGCTTGATTTGTATTCAATAACTAAATAAAATCTACCTACAGTTCAACAGGCAAAAACCTTGTCAAATAAATGACATGATACAATGTGATCATCACAAAGATATTTATTGATCACGTGTATGCAAACCTGCACAGACAACAAGTCATGGAACAAATCAAGCTGATACAATAACTAATTTAAAGGCTCAAGTCAAGCGTATTAACACAAAAATAAATAATTATTCGATTTTTCTACAAAAACAAGGGGGACTCTAAAAAAAACTGAGAAAAAAATTTGATAAATACATAATGTGGTAATGAAAGAAATACACTGCACAATTATTAGGAAAGTAAAGTTTTTTAGGATTAATTGCATTATTGAACTACTACAGTGCTCTCGGTTAATCCACAATGTTAATAAACCTCAAACCTGAATATTTAAGACAGTACAAGTGAGGTTTTTACTTTCTTAGGAGAATATCTGTATGTTCACAATTATTGGGCAACTATTAGTGTGCAGACAAGTGTGAACACAATTCAAAATAATAATTTTCAAATTAAATAAACTGTAAATAACATTTAAATAAAGTGCAAATTAAAATATAGCCTTATGATGTGAATGATATGCTTCAGCAGTCTTCATGTTTGCAGAACCAGAAGTTGCTCTTCATATCTGTGACAGCTGGCTTTCACAGCACATTTGGAGTCGCCAGTCAGTGACAGGCAGACCTTTTCTGCATCTGTAGTACATCGTCCTTTATCTGGAAAGATCCTACCGGCTTTCCCACGAGCGTTGGATGTTTGGTTTCTAGATATAGCTTTAGCTGTGAAGCCTTCAGTGCTGCGTTAGCTAGCGAGGCTAGCATTAGCTAGCGTTAGCCCACACTCCACACAGGCTCAGGGCTCCGTCTCGTTACCTCCGTTCACAAAGCTCTACTTCGTGAAGTCAGGACTATACTTTCACAAACATTTAGACATTTTGGGGGGGTGTTAAGCAGCAGTTTCGTCTTCATGTTTTCGTTTTAAATACTACTCTATAACTTTCGCTACAGGCTAACGGCTGGCTGAGTTTCTTCTTCTGCATATTGGAGCTTGTTAAATAACTGACTGACGCATTACCGCCACCAAGTGGTGGGAAGCTATATTGTAACTGAGCGTCTCGTGGATAACGGTGATATCTCTGCTGTCTTCAATTCATTACCTATGCGTTTCAGCGGCTCTCGCGGCCCACAGGCGAAAAACTGAACGTTTTTGGCGGCCCTCTAGGTGGCGCTCGCGGCCCAATGGTTAAGAATCACTGGGTTAGGGTAAGGTTAGGGTAAGGTTTATATTACATTAGGGTCCAGTTAGGGTTCGGGTAGGTTAGGTTTAGATTAGGGTAAAGTTAGGTGTAGGTTAGGTGTAGGTTAGGTTAAGAGGTCGCTCTCTGATCACACATGGACCGTATACATTTCAATACATCTCGAGAGTCCCTTGTTATTATGGATGGTTAAAATCACGATATATAAATCATAATTCAAAAGTTTTAAAAGAGCACGTTGATAAAATGAGGTATGTTAAAATGACTGTTTATTACTTGAATGACACAAATTAAATAATACCGTGGGATGTTTTGAGGCATACTGGGTGCATTTAGTCTCACTCAGAAAGATATGAAGCCGTCTGCTATTCATGACAATTTTAACATCCATGCCCTTTTGGACTGTTTTTTAAAAAGCTGCCGCGTCTCATCCCATCACCGAGAGGTTCGAGGCGATAGAGCTGCTGCTGTTCTTCTCATGATGTTTCCTAATACTCTGGAGCCCTACAGGTATGCGCTTCAAACAGGCATGAGACGCTTCTGTCTCCTCCAACGGAGCAGAGACTGGGACTAATCGCAGCGGGCGCCACACACCTCAGGAAGGTAGCAATTTTCCATCATTACTGTTAAATCCCGCTTTAAAGAACCGGATTCCACAGACCTAATTACAAGGTGTTAATAATAACAATGTAATGACAGTCATTTTAAAGCCTGCCCAAAACCATAATCCATTTCCCAACTGACTCTCACATTTAATGGTTCCTCTACGGTGCTATTTGAAATTTTAAAAGCGCCCTGATTCTTATTGATTACCATTGTGATTACTCCCACAGTTGGTGTGTCAGGACCTGCAATTTCGGGCTTGACTTCGCAAAGTAGAAATACAGCTCTCCAGATGTCACACTGATGCGTTTCATCCTGGTGCTGAGACAGCCGGGCCAATCCACCCGCCTAATTGCAGGATGGAGTACACAGGGGGTTGATTTACTTATATTAGTAGTTTTCTTTCTCCAAAAATACCATGCAGGCATCAGCCTCATCCCATAGTCACGCGCATTCATTCAGGAAATAAAGCACTGTACTTTCAAAGGCCGCTGAGAGTGAATATAATACGGTCTGTTACTATCAGTGATTATGATTCATCCCATGTGAGCTGTCCTCAAGAAACAATCGTCTCCCTGCGTAATTACTGCGAGATGAGGCTGATGTGAGCCTGACCTCTCGAAGGGGCGTGGTCGGTGCGCTTGGGATGGTGCGCCGTCCCAAGCGCAGCGTCCAATCACAAGTCAGGACGCGTCATTGACTGAAATTCCCCTCGAACCTCCCAAAAGTTTTATTTTTCCCATCGCAACTCTGTCAACTTTGTAACAACTCTGTGTGTTTGCACTCCGTGAGAGAAAAGTTATGCGTGGTCTGGACTGGAATTAGAAATCGACCCAAAGGAAGCATGTCTTCCCCCGGAGACTGGAGAGAAGAGCTCTCAACAGACGAGGATGTACAGCCACCGCGGGCGGAGAGCCGCGCGGCGCAGGTGTCCCGCCTGCCCTTCAGCGTGGAGGCGCTCATGTCGGACACAAAGACCCTAAATGTGACGGACAGAAACGATGGAAGTCACTCTGTGAACGACGAGCAGGCGCACGAGCCGGAGGACTTGTCCCAGAAATTAGTTTCTATTAAATCTGAGCCGTCGGAACGAGGGGGCTGTGCGTCCTGGAGATCCAGCCCCATTAAGATGTCAGCACCACCCAGTAAGTGATCCGGCGTAATGTCTGGATTCGAAGATTTATTAATGCAGATTTATTGTTAATAAGGGGTTATAGTCATTAAACGTCTTTTGGTGCCTTAAATCACCCAGGGAAGGACCTCATCTAACATGCTTTAGAGAAGTTAATGAAGTTCAGAACTGCCAAGCTCCATAAAGGAGAGATGGGCATAAGTCTAATAAATGTACATATTTTAAGTTAAAGAATGAATTTATGAAAGTAAAACATTAAGCAATTTAATAATATTTTAAATTCTGATATTTATAAATAATTGTAATTTAAAAATATGTCCTCACTGTTCCGTATTTTATGTTTACGGCTGCACCTGACAATAATAATAATTGTATAAAAAAAATTAAAAATCTTATTTTATTGATGAATTGATTAATAATTTAGTCTATCTGAAAATGATGGCACATAGTCATCACAATTTGGAGATTAAAGAAGTGAGGGGATGAAATGGATATTGATAATCTCGTTACAGTGAGTTAAAATAGCCTCAAACAAACGTTTTGAGGAGAAGCAATCACTATTTTTCGGCCCTCATTAATTTATTCAGATATCAGACCAATGAAGTAGTATATCTGACTCAACATTTCAGCCTCTCATCTTGCCCGTCTCCTCTAGGGCAGCTCAGTCCAGCAGTCTGCTCCTTGAGGAGGCACAAAACCAACCGCAAGCCTCGCACGCCCTTCAGCACCACGCAGCTCCTGGTCCTGGAGAGAAAGTTTCATCAGAAGCAGTACCTGTCCATCGCCGAGCGGGCCGAGTTCTCCTCCTCTCTGTCGCTGTCCGAGACCCAGGTCAAGATCTGGTTCCAAAACCGGCGAGCTAAAGCCAAGAGGCTTCAGGAGGCCGAGGTGGAGAAACTCAAAATAGTGGCTGGCATCGGGCCCAAAGCCGTATTCCACCCGGGCTTCCCGTCTTTGGGTTTCCCCCTCAGTGTGAGCCTGCATGCTGGATCAGCAGCACTGTACGGACTGGGCTGCTCATACGGCCGCGGCCCCATCCTCCCCGCTGTGCACCTGGCCATGTGCGCCTCACAGGTCGGCCACAGCCTGTTCCACCTCTCCTGAGAGGAACCAGCACAGAGTTGTGGTGTTAAAAAAAAAAAAGAAGGACATAGGTGTATTGTGAAGTCATGCACCTTTTGAGAGACTTCATGGAGGAGCCGAAGCTTTATGATCTTCACTGGTCTGTCTTTATTAATATCCTTTTACAAAGATACAGAATCTTGAAGATCTTTATGTACTGTTTGCCTATATGCTGAATCAGCTTAGGTCACTGAAAATGAACAGAATATATCAGGCCACGCATATTCAGGACCGTTTTTCCTGAATAGCAGATTGCATTTTTCGTATCCTTTTTTAAATTTGCTTTTCCTATTCTTCTTGTATTTGCAAATGTATACAAGTGCACTTGTTAGCCTTGAATATGCAGGGATATGTTACATCATTCTCATTTTAGAACAATAACAGAAGGGCCTTTTGGCCTGGGGAAATGATGGCTTCAAGCCAAAGCATTCCCAATGACATATTTATTCACGGTATAGTCATTAAATTCATTCATATCATGATGAATATCTATGAATATGTTATGTGTTTGATATTACATTAAAGCTTTTAGATACCCCTCTGTTTGGTTCTCTTGTTGATCTCCACACTTTACTGCTGAGTTAACTCCAGCCTACAGCTCAATGCAGTTATCTCGTGACACACAACCTTTAATGTGTGTCTCAGCTCTCCAGTTGAGTCTGCTAGTCCTTCTGGTTGTGACTTCCAGCTGCCTCCTCGTGTGTACTCCACATCCGGCACAGTGATCTGGTTCTTGCGAGCTACGTTTCTTTCACAAATGCTCTGAGCAGTTAAAAAAGACACCACACTGATATCTTGAGCAGAATATGGGTAATGTGAATTCCACCAGATTGATTATGTTTTTTGGCATTTAGTATTACGGATCACCTTTGGAAGTGCAGTCCCAACAGTCATTTCCCATCTTTACATTTTACGGTTTTCACAGAAGACATTTTGACCCAAACACAAACAATGGCGACGTTCCATTAAAATGTCCCAGTGAGCCATGATGGTTTGACATTCATTTTATTATTTACTATTTTTATTTTGCCACTGTTATATGTCAAGATGTATTCTGTGAAAAAGATTGTCAGAGCCTATTTTTAAACTTAATTATAAATGGTTTAGTTCCATCCTGGACAGAAGTAACTGCTCTGCTCATTGCCGTTCAGACTTGCTGTTTATTCTTTTCTTATTCTGCTCTATCCTGTTGAGTCGTACAAATTTATAAAACCATTTGTCTTGCACATTATGTAAGCTGATGACACAGTGATTAGTCCATATGATAACAGTAATTAATTTTGGCTTAACAACAGCGCAGCAGACTTAAAGGAGACATCTGTGTGGATGGTGAGGCGATACATTCCTCAATGCATGCTGTATTGACCCAGAGAGCTGAGTTCACAGCTTCAAAACCTGTTGTTCTTCCTGCATCCAATGCAGCAAAGAGAGGCCGAGGCCGCTTTAGCCGCGCAAGAGGTTATTAGAAGCTCCTGCGCTTGTACATGTCTCTGCCGCCACGACTCTGCAAGCAGGAGGACTCAGCTTGCTCAGTCAATATAGCACACACTGAGGAATGTATGTCTTCAATTGACTGCATCTATTATGAACACTTATTGGAAATCCAAATAAAAGGTGGTTAATTCTCCCTATAAGCACTTGACACTGTGATAAGCCTATACCAAGACCATTTCCTTGCAGATATTACGACAGTTATTCGAGAGAAAAACAACCTAAACTATTTAGCTTAAACAAGGTATCAGCTGAGTGTTGAAGTCGTTTGGAGTCTTTTGGAAACTTCATGTGGAGTTTCTGTCCATTTTAATCAAGGAACCTTTGAAATAAGGTCTGAACTATTCAGTTTTCTAATCTGCCTTAGAGCGCTACAGTATTAAAAACATGATGTTATTCTGTATGGTCGTCTGCACCTCATACATATGAATACGTTAACTTCCACTGTATGCATTGTGTGGGCTGATGTTCAACTGGGTGGCCCGAGTGGGGAGGTGTTGCACTCTTAAATGAATATTTATCCAGCCAAATTTCCTCTAAAGATGTGAAATTATGTCTGCCAAACTGAATGTTTTCTGCAAATAGCACACCTCGCATTGTCCTAATTGCAAACATGTGTTTTTACAGCGCTCTTGGACACCACAGAGGTTGAGATTTATTTGTTTCATGTGAGCTGTGTTTTTAAACTGTATACTTTAAATGAACTTAGTCTCTCTCTGTGAAGTGTGTAACAACATTATACCAGGCTGTCCCTGCAGTCCCTGGTTTAATTGTCCTTGTCCCTGACTCCAACGCTCTGTGAAATTATATGTGGAGACTTAGTGATAACAGCACAGGGCATTATATGGTCGCTCTCTCGCTTTCTCTCTCCCTCTGTAAACTTGGGAAAAGCTTGTTACCATTAGCACATATTTCACAGTCCATTTGCCTCCCTCCATTTTGAAATTAGGGCCGGCATTAAGCTGATAGCAGGTCTTTAATGGCTGTGATTGCCCAATAACCTCAGTCTCAAGTTTCAGATGTTTCCAATGTGAAACCTTCACAGAGGAAATGATCACAGGCCAAAGTGGAGCAGCTGGTCTCCAAACGATATAAAGAGGGGTTGAGTTTTATCGTGGGTAAAAACACATATAAAAATACGTGGCGGGAATCAATATCAACACAAAATAGACACTCGGAAATATGTATTGAGGAGTTATTTAATATACTGTGAGCTAATCTGAGTCTGAACCACAGGAAAAATAGTCAGTGAGTTCAAGTCATGCAAGATTCATATCCTCAGCGGAGAGAGGAAAGGGTCCAGAAGGGCTAATACAGGCTAGGTTCACATTTTTCAAGACTATCTTAACACAATACTCACATAGATGTAAATTGAAAGTGATTCTGGCAATTCTTCCTCTCCATACTGGCCGTGAACAGATTCCTTCCGAACTCAATTCCAGTTTAGGGAATGGGAGACAAAATCCACAATCCTCGTTCTGTGCAAAAAAATCCTTTCTTAAGTTCTGCTGATGATAATATGAGGCATTGAATTACACAAATAAAGTGTGTATTCTCCATATGTAGAATCATTTTAAATATAACATTATCTCTTTGTGTTTTCCTGGACAGTGTTTTATTGCTCCGTTAACTTAAAGAGGTACTAAAAAGACTGAACTGAACCATAGAATACTTTTTTTCATAGAAAGAGGACTGTGGATTTTGTCCTCCATTTCTCACACCTGGTATGGATGGACAGGAGGAACACTGGCAGCAACTGGGAGAAGAAATATCAATTTATATTTAAAAGGTCAGTTTTTTGCTTTACTTTTGAACCACAACTGAATAGTTACTGCTCTATCTATATAATAAATATGACATTACATATATTTATTAACTTTGCTCCTCACCTGAAGATCTTGCAGTTCTGTCTTAAAGCCACTGGGTGTAGCAGCTTCCCATCTGTTGCTGCACACCGTTTACAAAAAGGCCACACAGTCCATATTACCAGAGTTATTCTTGGCATTTAAAAGACATTTCAGAACACGTGAGGCAACAACATATCATCTTAGATAGAGATTTACATCTTATCTAACCTGCAATTTAACAGGCTCTTAGATAATATCTGTTTAATTCATCATGAGTGCCCTGGTGAATAAAAGATTAAACTCTTATGCGTTGTTCATTGTGACGGTGGTAAATGGCACGAGTATGGGGATTGGGGATTTCTAGAGTTCAGTTGAGCGGGGACAGAAGCATTTGGGTCCTTACACATGCATGATTGCAAAGCAGTGCTGCCTCAACTCTGCTCAGATTGAGAATAGGATTAAATCTGATTGAGAATGAGTGCATGTGAAAGATTGCTTGGTTCCAGCTCTGTTTATTCTGACGAATGTTGATATTCACAGTAACATGCAGGCGTTTGATTACTTCCATCACACTGCCACTTCATTAAACATGACTGCACACTATTTATGACTCCGTTTAGTTGGTTGGAAATGTGTTTCAGGCAAAAACACTGCAGTCAGAGACATTGTGTTAAAGGAGAAAGAAGAGAAAATTTTGGGTTTCTCACTGGCCCTCTCCTCTCCTGTCCCAGCCTGTTAGGCAAAACTGAGATTCGGAAGAACATTTCACAATCTAGCTGCACGCAGGAGTAAAACTGAGATACAGTACGCGCTTCATCGCACAGCAGAGACACACACAGATTTGAGGATCGCTTCCCACAAGGGTGGCAGTAATGTGAGATATGACAAATAAAAAGAGGGGTGAGGAAGAGCGAGAGTGTTTTTCTTCATTCTTTTTTTTTTACTCCACACACCTCACAGCCCAGAGGAGTAAAGAATTGACAGTTGTGTTGTTTCGAAGTGCTGTAATTAGAGGACACGCTTTCATCTCGTCTTCAAAGCTGTGGAGCAGGTGTGTGCTTCCCTGAACAATCCCCGCTATATCAGCAATTCTTTTTTTTTCAGTTTCTGCATCTCTGAACACATTTTTCACTCCGTCTCCCTATACTTCATGTGGCATAACAGGTAGGAAGGCCCATTAACAAACAATAATGTAGTTGCACTCAGTCAACCCACGTGACTTTGCTGTGGCGGATTCCTCACTGGGAGAACTTGATCTCAACTGAAAACACGCATGCTCAAACAAACACAGAGGCCGACCTCGTCCTCAGAGTAATCCCACCTCTAGCAGTTTCTTCCTTTTGTTTAGTTCTTTCAACCGGTTTTCAAGAGAAGTTTCCCTCAATCAGGTCGGCCAAACGACATGACCTATTTAAACATAAAGACACACCTTAAAAGCTTTGGCTTTGAGGTTATCAGACAGAAAGCTTTCTCTGGGGGTTATGTTTTTCTCTTTTTTTTTGTATTTGAAGATCTGGGTCACCGATGGCAATGAGGGGAAGAAGTCATCACAGAAATGAGAACAATACACTCCAGGATATTATTTTTTTTTTTTTCATTACTTGAAATACTCTCCTTCATCCTCTCTCACCCTCTGTGTTTTTCTGTCTCTTTCTCTAACTCTCAACCCCTGTGGATTGTTTCATATCCCAGGGTGTTATTGCAGGGAAACTGTTCTCACCCCCTACAAAGCCGCATCAGCAGCAGCCTATATATTGTGCGCGCTGACGTAATTGTGTTCGTGTCCATTCCCGTTGAGCCCACGATGCTCTTTGGAAGGCCTGAGCTGAACACAGCTGTCCTCAACATTGCCCTCTGTGATTAAAGCACATCATGAAGTTACATAGTCACTGTTTACAGTACTGTGCATGCGGTACATACTGTCCTCTTTCCTCCAGATTGGCTTCAGCCTAAGCTTGGTACCATACCGTTAAGGATGAGATATTTTTCATGTTCTGAGGTGACTCTTCCAGATAGGACACACCAATGTCATTAGCGTCTCGCAGTAACATCCATACATTGCCCCGTGGGAGGTTTGCGTCCCGTGTTTGAGCCTCTTTTTTTCCCCCAGCGCTGTGCCATCTGTAGCCTTCACCATTGTCCGGGTCTCCTCACAAATCTGTGCGTTGGCTCAGTCTCCTGAGATCCTATGAGTCATCAATCTCCCCCATGGCCTCCATTGTACTGAAGGAGATCCAGCCCTCCAACACGCCCATGTAACTTAATAACACACTTGCCGACATGAGATATTCATCCAGATACACTGAAAGACGGATTCAAACCGACACACGCAATAGGGATTAAATTCCACAAATGTTCAAAACACTGAAATCTGAGAGAATGTGTTGTAATTCTCGGCAAAGGCTCCGTTTAGCTGTCGCTAGGTTTCCACTTTAGTTTGAGAAAATATCTGATGGCGTTTCTGATTTGCATCCATATCTTAAATTGCATAATTCCCCATCCATGTCATTTCAGTTAATCATTGAAGATGTTTATCGTTTCTGTGGCGGATAAAAGAAGGAAACATAAGCCTGCTGGCTTTATCTATGATGTTATCGTTTTATTTCAAGTTAACAGACTTAAGAATTCAGCTTGAAGGAAGTAGGATATGTGGGCTATAATTTGACCGCAATAAAATATCAGGATAGGACTGTGAGAGGCTCAGCTCTTTTCTTCCATTCTCATGTACACATTTACAAGATATAATGCATGTAAATGTGCGCTAGTAGCTATAGTCTTGTCATTCTTGAAATTCAGCAAAACAGGCTTGAGCCCCTATCTGGTCACATATTGAATTATTGATAACCAGAAGGTGGGCTAAGCAGGGGAGCAGACCTCCAGATGGGACAATTAAAGAAGATTAATGGAGTCCTCAGACAAAACATCCATCTCCACTTCCTGTCCAGCACTGCCCAATGTTGATATACAGTAAACCCTTTGAATACAAATCCTTTATTCTCCTTTATGCTTTTACCTCTCTTGTTAGTGGCTGTTTGAACTTTGTTGCTAATAGTCGGTTAGTCAACCATTTTGGTCCGGACTGAAATCTCTCAGCAACAATCGGATGGATTGCCATGACATTTGCAGAAACATTCATTGTTCCCAGATGATGGATATCAATGACTTTGGTGGACCCCCTCACTTTCCCCCTCTTGTGCCACTAGCAGGTTAACATTTGTGGTTTTGAGTAAAATTTCTCAATAGCAATTGGATGGATTGCCATGAAATTTGTTTCGCTCTTCCCCTCCGGAGGACTTGTAACAACTTTGCTACATATGGTACATATGTGACAAACCATGAAGAGTAAATTAGTTGTTTCTGACTTTACGCGACATTCATTTAGCCACGTCATTATTTACTGACTTAATTAATGCTGTTTTAATGCTACTCAGCTTCTCCTTCCTGGTAACAAATTTTGAATTCTGGTATGTAAATGAAATAGAAGCGTGTTCGCATTGCAATTTACGAACAGTCAGTATAATTTCTTTCTTCTGTGTATTTGAAAGTGATTTTATATAAATTCACTGTGTATTTGCTGATTAGGATTATGAAGCATATGCAATATTAACAAACCAGATCAGGAGAAATGTATTTGGACCAGTTAAGCCATTTAACTTAAGTATATTGTACTTCTTATTATATTTTGGTCACTTATATAGAGTGCTGCAGGGAGAACGTATTTGTGTAGCCCAACCCTGTTTCGACTGGTGACATGGAAAAAGTAGGGCTGCAGGTGAAACCATGGGTCAATCCCAATCTCCACCCTAAACCCTCAAGCCTTGAACCCTCAGGGATTTACTGACGTCAGCTGCTAAGTGGCTGAGTGTGAGAGGCTGTGAGGGCTTGAACTGGTGTGAATATGAATGGGACAGCACTTTGCTGCAACATATCACGTGACTACATAAAAAATATTGTGTATTTATTTTACACTTTTTATTCATTGATTGATTCACGAGATGAGAAGTCATTTTAGATGATATATTTACTTGTTTTTGTCAAAACAAAATTTTTGATGAATGTAAACAAAATATTTATAAATATATTTTCTGCTTGCATTCCTCTGATGTCATGTGTTTTTATGTTCCATCTTTAATCCGTAATGTTGTAGTGTAAATGTATTTTATCGGGCTGAACGCCCACGTGTCTCTTTGTTTACCTTTTTTCTTTTTTTACGTCTCCATTCTTCCATTGAGAACTGCGTATTTAACGTCACATTGCTATGAACTGTGGGTAATTCCCTTAGGCAAAGTCAGCATCTAATGCGGACTTACGGAAAGGGATCATAAAGGGCTCAAAATGTCTGCCAGAGAGCCCTCAAGCACTCTACGATGTGACAATGGGACACCCCTAAACCCTCACGGACTTCGCGGGAGCGCGCCTCAAAGTCCGTGAGTCCGTAAGGGTGGAGATTGGAATTGACTCCATCTTTACTTATCATAAGAGATTTGGTACACAGGTAGACAGTCAGGCAGGGACCAGGCAAAAACGTGGTCGAGGAACAACAGGCAGAGATTAGCACAAAAAAAAACCAGGAACATGAAGACTCAAACATCACTGGACACAGACGACGATAACGATCTGACACAGAGACAGAGGGTATACAGGGTTTAAATGCACTGGGGAGGAATAGTTGATTGGACACAGGTGGGATCAATCAGGGGCGGGGAAGACAATCACAGCGGCGGGAAAACACACAAAGGCTGGAAGTGAAGTGACCTGAAACAAGAGGGGAGTTAAGTAACACAAAATAAAACAGGAAACTAACAAATAATAACATAAGCAAATATAACCTAAGAAACAGGATGAGACATGTCAAACGCGTTAGCATCACATTGTTTTTTTCGACAAAAAGTTAATGTGTTTGCACGTTCTCCCCCTGGCAGCGTGGGTTCTCTCCGGGTTCTCCGGCTTAGGTTAATTGGAGACTCTAAATTGCCTGCATGAATGGTTGTCTGTCTCTATATGAGCCCTGCGATGGACTTGCACCTGTCCAGGGTGAACCCTGCCTTCGCCCAATGTCAGCGGTGATCAGCTCCAGCCTCCCTGCGACCCTGAATAGGATAAGCGGTTTCGGATAATAGAATAGAATAAGCTCTGGCAATCAAACGTTTATTATACTTGCACGTTTTGTTCAGCAAAATAATAGTCACAAGTGAACACCACTTTTATGATTTATGAAGCGTGAATACATGCAGAAGTAAAAAGCTAACGTTAGGCTATCAACAAACTGCACTGCTGCAGAATGAACTTTCGAAAGTCCTTCTACACTAGAGCTGTCACAGGGTAATATGACATCAGGGTGGTGTAAAACCTACAGAGACCTGGGTTCAAGCCCCAAAGCATCCACCTCACTGTGGCGTCCTTGACACCCACGCTGAATTCCTACAGCCTCAGGGAGGCTGCTCTGTAAATGACCGTGACCTTTGACCTCTGCGTGGATGAGCAGCTGGGGCATTTTTTCTCTCTCAGTGAGCCCTAAAGTGGCTTACAGCAGGTTGCAAGGGTTACAGCAGCATTTGGTCAGCTGGATAATTGTGAGGACAGCTGGATGTGTAAGTGGTGGGGCTCATCTCCTGGTCTGTTGTTGGTAATTCAACAGCTTTTAATTAAAATCAAATAAATTAACAGTCTGTCCGGTAGAGGCCAAAAGAAGCTGTCAGACGTCCTTTCTTGTCTAAGTTGATCTCTCAGTGCTATCTCTGAAGGTGAGAGAAAATGTTTAATTTGTTTTCATATGATTGGAGTGTGATGCTCAATTAAACAATTATGTGGCAGAAACAGAGGTGGTACAATGTTTTTAGGTTCTCTGTAGCCAAATAAAGGAACCAAAATGCTTCTTCCCACGGTCTCCCAGCTGTGCCCCCTCTGTGTGTGTGTGTGTGTGTGTGTGTGTGTGTGTGTGTGTGTGTGTGTGTGTGTGTGTGTGTGTGTGTGTGTGTGTGTGTGTGTGTGTTTGTGTCCGCTCGTGCTCGTGCTCGTGCTCGCGCGGTCCCATCTGAACTTTCCAGAGGGTAAAAGCGGCTCCTGCTGTGCTCCTGTTTGACAAGTCCCTTCCTAAAATAGGTCAGATTGTCTCTGCTGTCTGCTTCTCTTCTATGGAATTGAAGAGAAAAAAGAAAAAAGAAAACAAACAATGCACAGTCACAGTGCCATCCCACTGCAATAATGAATGTTTGAGGTGTTTCTATTCCTGGATCATTTGAGTCAAGCTGTGTTGTCCTCCTCTCTTTGGCCATGTCTTCTTCTTGATCATTGTTATTACTGGTATAAATTAGGATTAATTCAGTGCATCAGCCATCAATCCTGCCTGCATCGATTTGGTAAAAGAGACAAATGAGTCACTTTGGCTTCAGGAACTAGTCTATTTTAAAAGGTTTCGACTCATATTACTTGAGTTTTAAAATATTAAAGCGCCTCACCCTGGCATACATAATTTTTGTGAATTGCAGCTGTTCTCACATCATCTCCAAGCACTTTGAGTTTGTTCTCCTCTGAAGGGAATCTTATACTTTGCTCTTTATTATGACCCAGTTGGTCAGTGCACAGAAATGTACAAATGTTTCATTTCAAAATTTCCCACATTGCAGACAAGGAAAGCAAGCTGGGGATTTGTGTTGCTTCAGTGAACCTATGAAGTCCTATGAAGCATGGCAGCATTTTTGCTACACAGCAGTTTTCAACTCTGTAAAACTGCTGTGTAGAGTTTGTAAAACTGTCAGAAATACTCTGTCAATCTACGCAGCCAGTTTTTAAGGCAGCACTATTTGTTATCCCTTCTTAAAAGAAAGAACATTGCAATTATGTATCAATTGAAATCATGTATATTTTTGCCAAAAGAAAATGAATCAAATTGTTATTTACAAATTCCAACCAAATGGTAAAAAAAATATTCTGTAATCAAATTAAAACTAACGAGTCATGAAGCCGTAGCCATTTCCGAGCTAAAGAAAGAGTCAAATTTTAACATTTTATCTCCCCGCCATATATCTCTCATAGTTATAGGACATCACAGTGTTCTGGAGAAATATAACACGGTTGTAGTCTTCCAACATGGCCTCTGAGCACCTATTAATGATATGAACAATGTTACGCTCTAATGATCAGCCCTGGTTTCCGTGTCTTTCTGAGACGTAGCTCCGTTGGGTAGAGAGCGGCCTGTAACTTGAAAGCTGTTTTCTTATCGTGTTTTCTTGCCACAGTCTGCTCCCAGTTTCTTCCTAAACTCTCAAGCGGTCTTTCTACCCCGCTGTCCTTATCTCCCTCCCCTCTCCTCCCTCCTGCTCTTTCGATCTCTCTGTTGGGGATGTTTGTGCAGCTTGTCACTGCGCCATCACTCGAGTGGGATGTCTGTCGCTGAGTGGTCTTCTGTACTACACCCTCGCGCTCTGTTAATCCCCTTTTCAGATGCACAGAGCAGAACCTAAAAAATGTGCCTGGCTTTTATGTTCTCTCGGGAGTCTTTATGATTTTAGATGCTGTCCTGTCTGTTTTTCTATTCCTGCCAGACATTTTCCAAACATTGATTTACTTTGTCAACACAAAATATTATTTTGTGTTGAGAGAGGGTTTATATGTAGTTTGGAACAGACCCTTCACTAAGCCCCACCCACCACTGCCTGTCCGTCAAGCAGTCCGAGCTACCATGGAGCCCACACTGTCACTAAGTGCACTAACTAATTTTTGGAATATCAAAAAAGTGATTTCAGATCAAAAACAGGTTAAAAAGATAAAGTGTAAATATGAACCACCACATCAAGGTTTCAACGATTCAAGGATAATTGGTTTTCAATATGCGACACACAGTTGTACAAAGAAATGGAGTCATTGATGTAAACACCTATGAGTCCCCCTCCTCTCGTCCCACTGGAGTGGGACGAGAGGAGCCGGGTATCTTCTTTTGCTGTTTCAAAAGCAAAAGCAACATACGTTCAGTATGTGCTAATAAGTGCTAATGCTAGTTAATAGTTAGTTACCATACTCTGTTCATGTCAGCGCCACACGTTTTTACATAGAAACAAAACATTTTAGAAAAGATTATCTCCTCCCAAACTCTCCGGGTAACGAGTGTCAGTAGTATCACCCTGCTCAGTATCACCCTGCGCTGATATACGCTATCGGCCAGTCTGTGTTTATTGTGCGGGACTTAGAAAATTCATGAATTTGTTACAAAGGAGCAGAGATACAATGGTCTGTCTTCAAACTAATAAAACATTCTATGAGAGATCTTGTCAGTACCTAAACATAAAGCTTACCAAGAGTTGGTTCCTAGATGTTTTCAAACTTTGCCTGAGATGGAGATGTGGTCATCTAACATTACAGTCACCGTAAGCCAGATGTTGACACATTTTTATGAAATTCCATGAATCACCACCTCATGTGATCCCTCCTCTGTTGCTCTGCCTCAGGTCTCATCCTTTTTTGTTGTGAGGTCCCTATACAGAGGATGTTGTATGTGTACAGATTCTAAAACCCTCTGAGGCAAATTTGTGATTTTGGGCTTTACAAAATAAATTGAATCGAAATGACTTGAATGTGGGCGTTCCAGTTTCATCAGGGATAAGAGTTTAGCCATCATCCTCCTGTCTTCCAGGAGTAACACATAACCATTACTATCTACGGTGCGAGTTGTGTTTCTAATGATGCATAGTGTTTCCAAAGCAGCCTTCGGCAAAGAAGCACCGGTTTGCAATTTGTATTCAATAATGATATTTTTTTAAAGGTGCTGAAACTCAGCAATAGATTGAAATACAACATCTAACAATTCTGAGTTTGAGTGCTGCATTAACATTGGCACACATGGTATGGCATCGGCTCTAATCCTCTCATGGTCAGCACCGTTTACTAACACGCTCAGGCCAGACAGACCATCGCCTTCTGTATCTTTAGCCCAGGATGAAGGGACAACTATCTCTTGGTTCCCCTGCATATTGTCAGTAATCCCTCTGTTGGTCTGTCTCTCCCTGCTGCTGATGTTGTGCTCTTAAAGAGATAAGACACATCTGCTCTTCCCCACAAGCTAGCTGATTAGCATTTGCATGGTCACAATTCACCCATAGGGCATCCTACCAGCGTGAGCATTAACATTTGCATCATTAATAGCATGATCTCCACTCAGAGCCGTCTCGGCCAGACAGCACCTCTCTCCAGCTAAGCTGTGGAGTGTTTTCTGGAGTGGACATCACTCCCGTTGAAAAACACTATTCATCAGCCAGCCACATTTGCACCGGGCTTATTATTCAATGTATAATTGGATTTGCTTTCACTGACTTGGTTTAGTACTGATTTAGTGCTTCAGTGATGTTGTCTACTCTGCCGCACTGACAATCTAGGCCAGATATGAGGGCGATAGTAGCAATTATTCGGCCAATACATCAGATCTGTCTTTTTTTCTCTGGAGGATTTTATCGGGGGACGAATTTAGCAAAGACCCAGGTCAACTCATCTCCATTTTCGGCCCGTCTCCAGTAGAGGTCACTCCATGACACAGTTTGGAAACTATATCAGTTTATGGGGGATTATACTCTCAAATATGTATTTCAGTTGATCAATAGAGCCACTCCGAGGTTTGTGAGGTAACAAATTAAAAAAAAACACAAACTAAACTAAACAAGGTAGTTAGATGAGTGAATTCATGAGGATGTTTTTGGAACACATTGCCTTTTCTGCTGTTGCAGCACTTCCTGCCACTTACAGATGGTTGACACATTAAAGGAAACCCTTGATTAAATAGGTGAAGCAACATAATGGATGCAGATGCTTTCATACAGAACAGGAATGGTCACTGAATTATTTGATGCGATAAAAATGTTGTGTACCATGTGATCGGTTAACAGGCACTAGAACTTAACTCGATAACCCCTATGGGAGATTTCATGTGCTCTCCCCAACCGTCATGAAAACACCCAATATAATTTGGAGAAGTTTGAGACACTTGAAGGGTATGTTAGTGTTTTCGTAAATCTACAAACCATCTGTATATTCAAATTTACATTTTTACTTGTGGAAAAAGTTCTCTCTCTCTCTCTGTCCTCTGCAATAATTCCTTCTCTCTTCTCTCTCTGAAGAGCCCTGTGTGATTCTCCCTCTCCCCTCGTTCCCTTGCTCCTTTCCCAGTGGTAGGGTCAGAGGCCCTGTCCTCTCCACTGGAGCCAGTTGGAGTGACGAATGGCAACGCGGCACTGCCAGCGGCCGGCAGCACAAACAGTAAACAGAGTGAGGGTGGAGGATGGAGGAGGGGGGATGATAAGAAAGAGAAATGAAGAGCAGGAGTAAACCAGGAAGAGGAATGAAGAGGCTTGCCATAAAGGACGGACAATAAAGGTCAAAAGATGTGCAGGATGATATCATATCTATCTTTGAATCAGTGCAGAAAATTATCCTTTTTTTTAAATTTGGGTGAGCAAATGACGAACACATTGAAGAAACTCCCCCTCGATGAGCGAGGGAATGCATGTTGACGTAGTGGCCTGATGCAAACTTGTTGATCCCCCACTTCTCCATCAGTTAAAAATGAATATGGGACATCTGTTTACCTCAACAGGGAGACCAGTCACAGACAAACTGGAGGGACAGTATTTGTCAACATGCAAAGTGCGTTCATGTCTGTCAGCATGTAACTGTGTTGACGCACTTTGGATACTGCCACCAACACGCTCACTCTCAATTATGCTTATCTTGGTGTCGTGTGAGGTATTAAAAATGCATTAGGTTCTCGCGCAATTACGATAGCTCCGCCAGTTGTGAATAATACATATTTAATGGGGAGTAATACAGATTATTGCAAATTGTTTATTTGCATTTTAATTCCGTGAGATCTCGACTGAAGAGAGAGGGTGACAGGGAAATCATTAACAACATTACACTTTCACGTGGCCAGGTGGGCCTTTAAGCAAAAAAGCATGTGAGCACAGAGGATACTTCATTATGGATGCGACAGTGTTCTGACTTTGGAGATACTTGCGGGTTATGTGATATTTACCGAGCATCCTTTGAGTCTCCTTTTTTCAGTGGCCATTGCTTGATACTTACATAAGACTCTCTCTGTCTCTTTGCCCCTTTCTTTCTCTCTCCCTGTCTCAGTAAATCATTCCCCCAGGGCCAGTCATTAGCATCATCTGAAGTTGCCACGTCTAACATCGCTTCTCCGATGTGCCAATCTAAAAAGACAGTATCGCTTTGAGAGTCTTGCGAGCTCCAGTGCAGCGAAACGATAGCGAAAGCAAACAAACTGTGTGTTTTACAGAGTGCGGTTGACATTGCAGGGACTCTGGGCTGGGTGCTGGAGCAGGTGATAGCAGCGCTGCGCCACACACACACACACACACACACACACACACACACACACAGAGAGACACCCTGTCGCCACCTCAGCCATCACTCTGAATGATGTCAGTCAAATTAATTGCTGCTTCCTTCCCGTGGCATGCTTGAGGAGGTTTCACAGAGGCAAGGACAGTCCGGGGCCCAGAGAAAGTGGGCTTCAAAGGACAACTGTGTTTATTTGTGCGAGACAGAGAAAGAGTTATCCTCACAGTATTTTGCACTTTATTAGATTTCTAATGAGACCAAACTCAATTTGATTAAACAAATCTGTCCTCTAAATCTTTTGAGACTTTCTGTTTAATGAGAGTGCTCCACGACTCTGTAATCACTTTAAAGTGTTTATGTGACGAGCCATAGCAACTGTTTCACTCCGGAATTAATCTGATTCTGAGTTTTATGATTATTGAAGACAGGGCACAGCTACAGAGATATTCATCAGGTCTAGTAAACAAAAGCTTAATTCTAAATCAACTTAGATTTTTGATTTAATTTATCATTTAAGAAATGTCTGGCAGAGGGAACGTTTAGCTGGGTCTCGCGAAAAACACGTCTTTGTTGCCGCTCGGCTCTCCCTTCACACTTCAACTACCTCCAACTCCCTCTCCCTCCCATCCAATCTGAATAAATTAGGGCGTCAAAGTTTACAGTCACCGCTCCTTGGTTTCAGCTGTGACCCAAAATGTATCTTTAGTTGAAAGGTATTGATTGTTGCAAGAGTTCAGTCGATTGTTTGAGGGTGAAAAACAACTTTAGTGCAATTATTTAGTTAATCAAAGCCAAAAGGTGAGATAAAGAGGTGCCAAAGTTGTGGTTCACGACTCCAGATCGGGCCCTTCACTTTACTAATGATGGCCGTCCATCACCAGACAGAACAGACACAGGGACACCAGAGTTATGTCAGAGTGAAATTTTGGATGTGAGACACAGCTGATCCCGTTACGTTTTACCCTTTAGACTCATGGTGTGAAATGTGCTTCGGGAGGTTTGATCTGTGGAGGTCAAAGCTGTACAGCCAACACACACACTCCACACGGTCTACTTCACAAAACTGGTCACATAGACTTTGACTAGCTGTGCTTTGAGATGTTTCCACATGGCTGAAGCAGACAATTCACTTTTTATTCAATTCAATTTTTTTTATGGTTTATTCTGCGATGAATGAAACAAAACAAAATGTATTCGTTTGACTACTGCATATTCAAAAAATATTGTTTTAGCCAGTTACAAACATCTACATCTTGTGTTTGAGTCATGAATGGTCACTGAAGCTAACGGATGAAGCAAGTTAGCACATACAAAAATAAATACAGTACACCAAATTAGAGGTAACTGATGATGATGATGGCAATGCATTCTGTTCCACCACGCAACGCTTCTTTTCATAGGATCATTCTTGGGTCTTATCATAATATATATCTGATATGATACTATTGTACTCACTGAGTTAAAGGACCAGTTTGGCATTTTGTGGAACTTGCTTCTTTGCTTTTTCCAGAAGAGCAATGTCACTCTCATATGTGTGAAGCTACTGCCAGGAGATGGTTAGCCTAGCTTAGCATAAAGACTTGAATGATGGTGAAACGGCTAGCCTGGCATTGGCCAAATGTTAAACATAAAAAATGCAACAGCATCTCTTAAGCTAACTTATTTACTTGTTATATCTTATTTGGTTGATTCAAAGTGTTAAATCAAGTTGTGGTTTTATGCAGGGTTACGCGTGCGATTGTTGCGCAATGACTTCATCGAGTCTCAGCGTCAGGCTCTTCAAAAAGTCAGGCAAGAATTTCTCTCATTTACAGAGAATGCTGAGTTCTCCTGCAGTGCCGTGGCAGAGCCTATATATATATATATATATATATATATATATATATATATATATATATATATATATATATATATATACGTATAGCAACTCTGGCTCAAATAAATACATAATGGACTCAGCCGAAACCCTGTGAAATTGTATCCTCGACCCATTTTGCTTTTGGGAGCTATAGTTTGCAACACAAGTGATAGAACAATGTTAGCTTTTGAGCGGCTTCTAGTGCACGGCCCCCTTGGCTAGTGTATTATATTATATATATATATATATATATATATATATATATATATATATATATATTATTTATATATTATATTGCTGTAGACAAAAACGTATTTAAGCCATAAAGGAAAGACCTTCCTAAAAAAAAAAAAATCAATATCCGTTTCAGTGTTTAGGTACAGTGCCGACCGCCGTTCAATTTTTAACGAGCCTTCGTGCATATGACACGACACAGTTTTTTTGTGTCATCAAGGATTATAAGTAAAATTTTACACACTATGCTGATTTAAAATAACTTGAAACTCGGTTTTGTTAGAGTCTTCAATAATCTGGCTAAATTATGGTCAGATTAATAACTGGTCTGCTCGTATGGCTGCTCCTGTTTCATGATGATATCAGTGTTCCCAATTACTTTAGGGAGTACAATGTTATCACAGCCGATAGGATCAACCGCCAAACCCACAAACATATGACACATTTTGTTAAAAACAGAGATAATCCTTTAATAATTCACTTCAACAAGCTAACTAAAACTGATCTGTCATAACTCAGTCAATTACAATTCTTTATCAGCTCCTAAAATAAGCACAATAGTCAAAGACACCACAAGTCAAGCAAAACCTTTGCTCCGTGCCTCGCCTTCTCCTTTAAAGAGGTCATCAGCTGTTGCATGAAAAATACAGGACACACAAAGTAATATGAGACACTCGTCAATAAACAAATAACGTATGAGGTTTCTGTTGCGTCCATTTGGTTTAAAGTTATAATGATCCGACATTTGGATGAGATATAAATTGTGAACCAGTATCAGCGGTGAGCTGCAGTTCGACCAGCTGCATCGTTCATGTCTGTGTACATTCACTCCCAAAAATATTCAGACCGCGTTTTCACGGGTGTCCACTTTACAGAACGTTCCTTTTAAAATCACGATATGGATTGAGCCAGATGTGAAATAAAATCTGCTTTCATTCTTGCTTTAATATGAAGTCACACGTGTGTGTACTTCACCTACATGCTCGTCTATGAAACATGGTTTGATTTTGATGCTCTACCGCCGGACTCCTCGCGGCGCCCGAGATGTAAACGTAATGAGTAACATTATTCCTGTGTGCTGTCATGTAGGTTGCCGTGGAGTGCATGCTGGGTGCTGCATTTACACTGAATTTGGAGGAGCGTGTTTTGACAGTGTTTGTGTTTGTCTACGTGTGTGTGATGGTATTGAAGAGAGCGGTGTCTGACAGCATTAGGGTGTGTGCTGCCCAGTCGTGGGATTATCTATCCCAGGGGCGTGTCAGCACCGCTGCGCTCCCAGCTCCCTGGCACAACAGCGGACAGTCTTACATCTCAATCCCTAAATCCCCTCTCCTCTTTCAGGAGAGTTCTTCTGCTTGAAGACGGCTCAGCAACCGCGGTGTGCGTGGCGAGCTTACTCTGATAGTCTGCACACGGACGGGCCCCCTCGCCGGATGCAAACGGGGGTACATGTAGGGTCACCGTATCCTTCAGTCACACCAAGAGTCTGAGCAGAGTCGATCAGACCGGCCTCTACAGGAACGCTGGGACTCAGCATTGAGGATGAGTCAGTGCTGTGAGAGAGAGTCATTAGTCATTTCTTGTTTAGACTGACCGTCTCTATGTTGTGGCCTCCTGGATACAGTTTGTGGCAGCCCAGCAGGATGGAGAAGGCCTTGCGGAAATCTGCATTGAAGGCATAGATGATGGGGTTGAGGGAGGAATTAGCCCAGCCGAACCACACGAACACGTCAAACGTGGTGGGGCTGATGCAGGGGAAGGCCTCCCCTCCGCTCGACTGCTCGCAGAAGGGCACCATGCAGTTGAGGATGAAGAATGGGAGCCAGCAGCACACGAACACCCCCATGATCACGGACAGCGTCTTCAGCACCTTGGTCTCCCTCTTGAACGTCATTTTGAAAGAGCTCTCGGACTCGCCGATACTGGAGCCCCCGCCGCCGCCGCCCATGCTGTCGTGTCGGTTCTTGGCACTTTCGGCCGCTCGCTCCAGGGCAGAGATGCGCCTGATTTGTCTGTGGGCAATGCGGTATATCTGGGTGTAGGTGGCCACCATGATGGCCACAGGGATGTAAAAGCTGATGAGAGAGGTGGAGATGGCGTAGGTCCGGTTCAGGCTCGAGTCACAGTTCTCTGCGCTGCGATAAGATGTAGCGTTGAAACCTGAGGAGCCAGAGGACCCAGTGAGAGACGTGTACGATTTAGTTTGGGCCTTGTGCCAGTTGAGCTGCACCGGGATGAAGGAAATTAGCACAGACAGCGTCCAGGCCACACTGATCATCACATAGGCCACTCTGGGTGTCATCTTCCTCTCATAGCGAAAGGGGCTGGAGATGGCCCAGTAGCGGTCCAAGCTTATCACACAAAGGTTCAAAATGGACGCCGTGGAGCACATAATGTCAAAAGCTACCCAGGTGTCACAGAAGGAGCCGAAAGGCCAGAACCCGGCGATCTCTGTCACCGCCTTCCACGGCATCACCAAGATGGCAACCAGGAGGTCCGACACGGCCAGCGAGATCACAAAAAAGTTGGTCACTTTGGAGCGCAGATGCCGAAACTTGGTGACGGCGGCACAGACCAGCATGTTTCCCAGCAAGGTGGTGAGGATGAGCAGCGAGAGGAAACAGCCAGTCAGGACGCGGCTCGACGGCGCCTCATCCAAAAACCCATTGTCGATGACAGTTGTAAGGTTCACGAGCTCCATCCCTGAACATGCGCGGGTTGGGGAAGAGTTAATTTAAGTCATGCTGAAAAGTCGTGCTACATTATATCCACAGGATTAGAATCTCGGAGGCTCCTGTGCTTCAGCCTTGCAAACAATTTCCATCATCGTATCTTCTGATGAATGCTGGGGGATGAGGTGTTTGAGGCAAACCCTCTCTGGGCAGGACATTTTCCCTCTGACTTCGTAAATTAGAGTCGACATCATTTGAGCTGCAGAGGAGTGGTAACTCAATTCCTCAGTGTAATGACCTGAGCTCTTCTGTTTGCCTAGTTTGTTCCCAAACGGTGTAATGTTAGGAATCCTCTGTCTGCCTACTCACGTCATCAGCGGTCCTGTGGATTAAACACATGAATTATACAACATTGGATACATCTGTATTCATTTAGATAATTGTTCATGTCTTGTCAAATGCAACACTGGTTAACAATACTTTATTTTAGTTTATTGTTCATGTAAATGCTGATTGCACATTATATATATATATATATATATATATATATATATATATATATATATATATATATATATATATATATGCCATATAGCCGATTATATTGTGCATTGGCATGCTAATGTTAAAAAAAAGGAGAATTTCCCCATGAGTACAATATCATTATAAAGGCATAATAAAAAGTCACACAGCTCACGTGCATGCATGAAAACAATCTATTTTAATCTCCAGCATCACACACTCACCTCGTACTCGCACAGACGCCCGGCCAGCTGTCGCTTGATTTTATATTTCAAAATAAACGTCCCATCGCTTCCATGAGAACTTCGCAGCGTAAAGTCAATCCAAAGGGCACCCAGTCTCCATGTCCGACAAAACAAACCAGAGAGCAGCCCCAGTATATCCTCGATTGGTTCCACATCGTTGACTGTTAATGAATTAATAACACACACACAGGCAGCAGCGTTCAAATGTCACTCAGCCAGCACCGCTCTCGCTGCGTCCTCCTGCAGCCTCTGCTCGCGTCTGCGCCAAATCCCGGAGACTGCATGTGCGCTCCTGCGGCTCCGACTCACACCGGCGCTCTGACGTTGTCCCATTCAAGAGAAAGTGAAGTAGGAAAGGAACATGTGATTGTGGCCCCTTCGGCGACCGAATCCAGTATGCACATAATGTACAGCAACGATACAGCAGTCAACAAATGTCATGTCATGAGTGGCCTCTCGTGCAGAGTTTAGAGGTTTGAAATATCACAGTGCCGATTAAAACCACCTGTCATCATCAGTGCTTTCTCTTAATTTGACCCAGTTAAGTCTGCACAGTGGTGTAGTTTAATTAAATTATAATGCTGGTTATAAAACTGAGTCAGGACAAGGGCCAAACGTTATGCGTGGGCAGTGGGGCGCTGAGGCCCCCTACTGGAGAAGGTATACGTTGCACCTGTAATCAAGCTGCAATGTGCAAGGATTTTACTTCTTGCAGGTTTATAATGACTGAAAAGAGATTTTATGAAAGGCAGATTTATGCTCAGACATAAGATTAGATCAGAAACTCACATTCTTCACCGAGCCGTGGCAGAGTTTTCATGTGCAGACCAATGTCACCTTCAGCTGCAGTCATCATCATTTCCCTCTGCTCTGACCGATAAATTGTGCCCTGCTTGTAAAAAAAACCTGGCAATGTCTGTCAGCATGCCCATAGTGGTTTCATTCCGTTCAGGCTGGGATCGTGCATGCAGAGCATCATGGGATGCGGTAACAATCGTGACATGCCAGCTGTCACCTTACAGTGATGTGAGTAGTTCTGACAGGAGGAAAAGAAACAGCTTTTACCCTTTTCCTTCTCAAGCATCCACACTATAAGGCGTTTAATAGACGGGGTAAAGCCATGGGACTCAAGGAATGATAACATAAGAGAACTGTATATTACCCAAATATAATTTTAGCATTTCCCATACCATATCTCACTACAGTATGTTCTTTAATGCTTAATCCAAATTATACAAAACCAATTCTGACAGTGAATTGTAATATGATAATAGGGATTTCCCCTATTACATTTTGACAAAAAAGGCAGGACACCTTTATAAGAATAGCTCAACATAAAATATAAATAAATCTAATTCCTTGCCAAGAATTAGATGAAGCAAATTGATACTTATTGTCATGTTTGTCAATTAAATATGAGGCTACAGATGTGTTATATGTTCAATCAATAAAAAAACAATGTATAAGAACAACAATTTCTGTTTTTAACAGAGTTCCTATTCTAGAGTATATTTCTAGGCCAGTCTAATGGTCTCTTTTTTTGTAATCACCGGATTAGTGAGCTTTAGAGGTGCTGGTGTATTTTGTCACATTCGGATAACAGGCTGCTGGCTGTAGCCTTGTATTGAACAGACAGAAACTGACAGTGGTATGGATGTTCTCATCTTACATGTCCTTTTCTTCCTTTAACTTTAAACGTACTCTTTCGTCACTTAATCAAATGTTTAATATGTTAATTGAAATTCATCAATATCTGTTCTCTGCCTACCACCTCCCTTTCAAAGATCATCTTAAATTGGCCGGTGAATAAGTCAAATATCAGGGTCCATTTCTCCCTCTCTGTGTTATAATCGTGTTCATTGTTGTCATTCTTTCATAAAAAGATGGTAAGTTCTTCCTTTTTCCCCCAGATATTTTTCTGGGATTCAGTTTGCTCCGCAGACATCAAAGACACGGCAGCCGAACAGTGTCGAGAGTTCAAAGATCAGAGGTGAGACCAGGGATAGACGGGCAAGCTGAGGTGCATTGTGGGCGCCTTTCTCCACCTGCCTTCTGCTCTGCTCTACTTCTCTGTGTTAAAAGGTGCAGCTGCTGCTCCTCTAACTCAGTCACGCACAAGAAGACTCACTGATTTAAACTGGCCTTTGTGTCACCTTGTGCTGCCCAGTGTTTGTAATGTTGTGTGAAGCAAACTTTCACCGCAGATGCTTTTCACAAAGTCTGTCAATCACCACATGCTTCATCATGGAGACTTCTGATACTGCGATGCAGCTTTAAGATATCCTGTGCAGATGTTCCCGTCATGACACAACTCCTGAGTGCTTTTTGTCTGATATGGGATGACAGGTAACCAGCCACCCTCAAGACACACAAGAGCTATGAGTAAGACAGCTGAGAGCAAAACAAGCTGTTTTAGGAAGCACAATGTTAAAAAACCTCCACCCTCCCTCCATCACTGCTGCTGCTGCTGCTGCTGCGTGTTTATGCGTTCATGTGTGAGCACATAGCACTGCATATTTATCAGTCATACATATTTCCGCGGGTTCATGTGAGTCTATATGTGTTTTTTCTGCTGGCATGCAAACATGTTACGTGTTACTGCTCTCCAGAAGGGTAGAATAGATACAAGAGACAGAGATTCCTTTTAGCTTTCTCTATTGTGTAAGGTTGATTAACTCACTTTTTCTTTTTCTTTTGACATCCACATAGTGTAACAGTGTGTTTTTTAAACATAGCAGTGAAGCAGTGACAAATACTCAGTGTGAACAAATTATTAAAGTAGTTTATTTATTTCACGACAGCAGCACAATATTTCTGAACTGAAATAAGGTTTCTCACATAGTGAATATTACTTTGTCACATCCAATTGGCTCATTACATCCTAGGGGATGTCTGATTGAATCAGTAGTTTTATGTAAATAAATAAATAAATACATTTAGAAATAAATAGACATAAATAATACTGAAAAATACATAAATGCAATTTTTGAAAAATTCTGAATTGGAAACTGCATTACATTTAATATCTAATACATTCACTTAAAATAGCTCATCAGAAACAAGTGAAGCAGCCCTGGATAAAACAGAAAAGCGTAGCCTTCATCTTTTCACTGAGGAGTTTAGTTTCTTGAGGAAACTAATGTATGGGTTAAAAGGCGAGAAATGTTTTTGCTCCTTCATTTGGCATTTGTGGTCAATCTGGAAGAGAAATGGAGATGGTTCAGGATTATATTGCATCTGGATTCCACTACTGATGCAGCAGTCACAAAGTAGACGGTAACAACAGTGAACTCAGGTTTCAGTCATGTTTTTGTTGGCTAACCTGTTGATGTGGGTCCAGAGCCTGCAGGTTTGCCTTAAGTTCTTGCAGAATATGCTTGCTTGCTTCATGTACCGTCACATTGTTAAGAACGACCTGCAGCTCCCTGACAAAGGCGCTCACACAGGACCTCTGCAATGGAAAATAATATAGTTAGGTTATCATGTCAAACAAAACGCACGTGTGTCATCAGGGAACTGATCTCAACGTAACATCAAGATAAGAGTGCAATCTTGAAAAGTTGCAATACTTACTGGATTTTTGAGCATGTACCGCGTTAGCGTGTGCCTCGTGTCTGGCTATAAATATAAGGACAGAAAAAGTGGATATTTCACGTGTCAGGTTATGATGTTATCAGTCATTGAGTGACGTGAGAGCGAAGCCACTACGCTGCATGTGTGATAGTATCAATGCGTTATACTTACTAATGTGATACTGTCATTTTTGGCTTCGAAGAGGCTCCTGATTGTCTCCAGTCTTCCTATAATCTCCCCGTTCAAGGTCATGTTTAACTTGTATCCGTAGCAGAGATACAACAGGAAAACAAGAGCAAACACAAACTTCTTCATACTGCAGCGTTCTGTCTCTCTCTCTCTCTCTCTCTCTCTCTCTCTCTCTCTCTCTCTCTCTCTCTTCCTTAAGTGTGAGTACTGAAGTGATCACTATCTGCCCATTCTTTTTATATATATAGAGGTCAGAGAGGAAAAGGAAGTTGTACGCAATACACCTACCTGAAAATGCAAATGTATTTTTTTCTTTTTTAAGTGGTTGGAATGTGCAAGTGTCACATTTTACAAGTGAGCAACAATTAGGCCTAATTAAAAATCTTTACAAATAACTCAAATCGTATGGCAAAAGATCAAGAAACCACTGCTGACTATCTCCAACCAGAGCAAAAGACAGCATTTCATCACCTCTGTTATGACTGAGTGCAAACATCTTGTTTTTCTGCATTGTGTTGAGATGTTGAGATGATAAGGCTCTAGATGTAACTTTGTTACTGTACAAACTTATTTGCTTGCCTAGACTTTATTTATACTATTTAGGAGCTTTGTGTACAAATGCAAATAGAAGAAGCCTAAAATATTCTGTTATACGATATTACATATGTAAATTAAAATCGATCTAATACAGTACCCACAGATTTTGAAGCCTATAATGTTCAATTGTGAGGTTAGGTTTTGCAGTATCCTGTTATATTGTATGGTACTGTCAATTTCCTGCATATCTATCTATCTATCTATCTATCTATCTATCTATCTATCTATCTATCTATCTATCTATCTATCTATCTATCTATCTATATATATATATATATACGGTTCCCTCTGTTGTATTATACTGTAAGTAATATTTGTAATTTTGCCCAGGAGTGGTTAATGGACAACTTCTCATAAGAATGAGCATCGTCATCTTCACAGCAGCCCTGTAGTTTCTGTGGTCAAGACGTGATGCAGTTCATCTATAAATAATCAATGATAGGTTGCACTCTGTTTTCGTCAACTGGATTCCCCTAGTTAAGAGCTTGGTTTGCTGTCATGTTTCAATAAAGTTTGGGGTAAGAGAGTGAGCGCTCTCTCTGCTGACGTCATATCACGAGATCAGTAACCATATTAACTGTTTAGATCTTTCAAGAGAAGAGACTGCTATAATCCTAACATCCTCTCTGATTCACTAGTTAGTGCTGGAGGTGATCCAACTAGGTAAATACTGTGAGGTAAATATTATATGTGTACTACATCTTATGGATAACAACCGCACAGTAAGTAGTACGTTGATCGGAAGTGATTCATACCCACTGCTACAACTGTTGGAAATGTATTCAGTGAACTGGTGTTTCTTTGAGAGGAAGCGCGGTCAAGAGCAAAATATAGCAAGTTCTTAGAGTAAAAGGGAAGAACGTTTTTGAGAAGTAAAATAAACTGAGATGGGCAACCCTTCTGCTTTTTCTTTGCTCACCCACTCCTAATATGTCCTCAGACCTCAGTTTCTGGGTTTAGAAAAAACTGTGATGATTATGTTTCACACTATTAACTCGAACAGATGATTTCATAGTTTCTGTTTAACTTTCCCCATGTCCAGTGTATAAACAACGCTGATGACTAGAGAAAGTTACAGCGAGGCTTTCTTTGTCATCTTATCGAAAGAAGAGGAGGAGGAGGAGGAGGAGGAGGAGGAGGAGGAGGAGGAGGTTGGGGGGGACATCCCCGACACAGACTGCGAGCAGTGATCGCATGTGCCGTGATGTTAATATTGCTACGTTTTCACTGGGAAATACCTACAAATCTCAATTAATATTCACTGTCTGATGATCAGTGTTATCAATTTCTGATCTGGAGTTTACGGTATATATTTGCACGTTTTGTGCCTAATCACAGATCAACATCAGATATAGATAGCTGTGAAATAATACAACTGTGATACTTAATATACAGTATATATGTACTGCCACAGCACAAGTAGTACTGATGTTGTGTTATAGTGAACTAAATCAACAGCAAACAGTCGCTCCGACACAGTGGGAGGCTGACTCCAATGGGCCGACATCCTCTTCCTCTCCCAACTGTGCACTCACAGAAAAACATTACAATACATGTATTTAGTTAACGCTTTTATCCAATGAGACTTACAATAAGTGCATTCAACCATGTTGGTGTAACTCCAAACATATCAAGATCAAGAATCATGCAAGTACATCAACTTCATCAAGAATGCTGAACTACTTCAAGTGCCACATTTATACAATATGGTATAGTGAACCTTTTCTTAATTGTCTTTTGTGATTATTTTTGTTTGCAGATTTTTGTTTGCAGGCCCGTGCCCGTATCTTGAATCGGATTCGACCAGCCACCAGGAGCCAGGCCGGGCATGGAGGAGCGGGTCGAAACGAAAGCTGGAGAGAGAACTTCAAATCATGCCTACTTTCTAGTTCTAGTATAAGTGCAGTAAAGAAACTTGAAGGATTTTACATTGGATAGCTTAGTGCCGTTATTGTCATGACAACAGAGCCAGCAATAAAGTCAAAGTTCAAGGTGAATCACTCTATCAACTACAGTCAGACTCGTCACATGTCTCAACCCTGTAGCATGTCAAATTCACCAAATAGTCATTTTATTTTATTTTATATAATTAAATTGCTAATATAATTCACCATTATAAACTAATTGCAGTGTTCATGCCCATTGGTAATTTATTCACAATCAGTTGTGGGAAAGTGGCAGAAATATGACTTAATAACAGTTACATAGTATGTTCATTATTTAGGCTTATTTTATTATTCATAAATGTATAGGTGTATACAGTGAAAACACAAGATATATTCAAAATAGAGAAATGAAACATTCGTCTCTGTAATTTGTTTGATTTAAGGTCAACTTTAGTGTCTTTGTGAAGCTGCAGCTTCATGACTCATCCTGTGTCTAATGTGGGAACGCTGTTGCTAAGTTTTGCCGATGTCATCATGGAAGTCAGTTGTGGCGCTCTTGTCTTTAACACCATCAGTGGATGAAGACTCAAATGAGTGTGCAGGTGTCAATTTGAGGAGGGTTGAGGGGAAGATCAGTGTTCTTCCGCTCACAAGAGGGGAACCAAAGGTTCCCCTCTTGTGAGCGAAATAAATGGCAGAACAGATCTTTAGCCATCTCCAGTCACGATTCCAAGACCGATTTCCACAACTTCTTCTAAACGCACATATATGTACACGTAACGCGGTTTGCTGTAGCTTTAATGTTTAGTTAACAAGTGTTGAGAGCAGTGGTTTTCAAATGGGGGTATGTGGACCCCTAGGGTAGGTGAAGGCCCTCCAGGGGCGTGAGAAAAGTTTTATTTAATAAATATGCAATACAATATAAATGTAAGTTCATAAACTGAATTGTATATATTCTATATATATTAAATCAGACACGGATGGCACAGTGCAGTGTATTACATCTTTTAGCTTCAGCTTTGTCAGGTAAATTAAGTGAGAAAGCTAACTGACTTAAATCTTAAAACTCTAAAACAAAGACTTTTATTACTTCAACCAGAAAAACAGAACAAATATCAGACTTTGTGGCAACCCGGGGGACTTGGAGGCAAGATTCAACAATAAAACGGGAGACTCAGACAGTAGTACTTTAACAAAAAGTGTCTTTTAATAAATAGGTTTGGGGTAAAGGGGGATGGGGTTAAACTCAACAAAAGATTCCTCCCGGTCAGGGTCTTTGGTCTTCGGCCTCACAAGACGCTTCCTTTGCCCTGTGTGGGCAAATCAGAGGAGAGAGGTGAGTACAAGGGTTTAACTCACGTACGTTGCGGCTCCTCTCCAGAGCTTCAGGGGATCCTCCTAGCCTCCTGTCCAGTCTGTCTCTCTTTCCCTTGGTGCTTCCCAGCTCTGAGAATATATGCTCCCTCTACCTGATGGGCTTCAGGTATGTCCAATGCCATGTGCCGATTGGCTGCAGCACCTGCACTGGGAAGTACATTCCCTCGATCACCTCCCCCAACCTGAGCTTGGGGATCCGCCCCCTGCACTCTGTCTGCTCCTCCTTTCCCCCTGGTTTGCCACAACTTCCACAAAGATCAAAGATTACTACGTCCTGAAATTTCAACTTCTAAGACTAGCAAGTGCTTGCTACAATCAGTCTTCCCTCTAAGCTGCGCGCGTGCGCGGCCGCGCAGGCCAGTCGAAGTGGCCGCGCAATAGATTTTTCAGACCGCGCAAACGATTTTTTTTCAGGGGTTAAAAATCTTTTTTGCGCCAGTGTTTCTGAGATAGGAGTGCGCCATCTTCACAATAGAAGATCTTTGATGTGACGTGTCGCGTCTTCTTGGCCAATCAGCGTCCCGTTTCTCGACATGCGCTCTCTGTACATCCGCTAGCGCTCTGTACCTCTGCTAGCGCTCTGCCTCCGTAGGCACCCCCCACCCCCGCTGTCCTCCTCCGGGCGCCAGGAGTGAAGCTCGCCTAGAGCGCCACATGAGCTAGGGCCGGCGCTGTTTAGGCTACTCTTGGTGGGCCCTGCTCCAGCAGTTATAGATACCATGGTGAAAAGAAAGGCAGAGCAGGTGCCCCAGAAAAAGGTCTGCCTAACGTTTAAACATGAGTGGCTAGATGAAATAGTCCAAACTGACACAGGTAGGATGAAACTTTCAGACATATGTAAATATGAAGAAAGCAAATTCTGCTCGGAGGCAAAAGCGAAAGGAGAGTTCACTCGTGGGAAAACGTGTTTTTCTTTTGGTTAACCTGTTTTTCAGATGCTGTTCTTCAGAGACATGTGTCTTCCATAGGCCTGCAGACAAGATGAGCCACATAGCCAGATAGGCCTATCTCCCTCAATGACATTCAAATGACATGTTTTGTAGCCTAGTTTGTTGCAAACCACTCCAGTTATTAAATTGTTTATATAGGCTACCTTTAGGAAAAATGACACCATGTCAATTTAATAGGCCTATAATTATTGTTAAGCACTGCATTAGCATTTTTCTTTCAATGAAGTTCCACTTAAATGTTGTACCTGCTGAGAAATGACTAAACACCTTTGATACTTTTATTTTTTATATATATCATTATCAGTCATAACCAGTGAACCAGTCATAACCTCCCCTTATTGAAGTTCAACAAAGATCCTTTAAGTTCAACTAAACTGACTTGGTAAAACACCATCATTAAAATGTTCCCAAAGTCCAGCCATTATAAAGGATATTGAATAAATATCAACCTTGTATACATATTGATGCATTTGCTGTCATCTCTTTGAATCCCCTATGGCTAACGCAGGCTTGTGGTCATTTTCGGCAGGTCGCGTGGTTGCGAATTGCTCACAGTGCTGAAATGTGCGCTCAGAAATAAAAGAAATTGCTCAGTGCCGGAAAAAATTAGAGGGAACATTGGCTACAATATAAATGTTCAAAGTGAAACACTGATAACAACATTAAAACATCCACAAAGATCAAAGATTACTACCACACTCCTCAGTAGTGTTACACATTAAAAGGATTGTACTGTTACTGGTAGCGTTGCACTGATCCGCAGAGCAATACACCAGTTGGGATATATTTATGTGAGCTGCTTTGCATGTATGAAAGAGTTGTAATGCTCTTTGATGGCCAGTAAGGTACATCTTCTAACTACTGGGCCAGCTTATTTAGTTATTAAGCATTTTGGTGTATTTGGACAGCCTTTTTCATTCCAAGATAGCTGTTTAGTTGAATCAGATCTGATTAAACCGTCTAGCTCGCTACACCGATACTAACGTCGTTATTATTAGTCAAATTTCAACGAAAATGACCCAAAAAAATAGCCTGATGACAGTTTTGACTGAATGGCAATAACGAACGTCACACCCCTTCACTGGCTAGCTAACGTTAGCTAACTATCAAGATTACCTGATATTAGATTCAAGATTCAAGATATTTGTATTGTCATATGCACACATTACAGACAGTAATTACTCTGTACAATGAAAAGCTTATTTTGCTGGGTCCTCCTAACACACAGAATTAGAATAGACTTAAATTAAAAAATACATCAATACACTTAAGGTACAAAATAAATATAGATAAGGCACAACATATGATAACAGTATTTCACAATCAGTGTATAAAGTGCACTATGCATTAATACAAATATACACCCTGGGGTATACTCGGGCCTGGAGGGGTATAGTATGGCCTAGGCCATTTTACACCCCCGGGTATACTCTGGCCTGGGCCAAAGTATACCAGGTATACTCTGGGCGGGGGTTAATTTGGCCTGTTACACATCGAAACAGGAAAAACTCCCCAAAAAAACCTTTAACAGGGAGAAAAGGGGAAGAAACCTGAGGGAGAGCAACAGAGGAGGATCCCTCTCCCCGGATGGACAGAAGCAATAGATGTCATGTGTACAGAATGAACAACGAACAGAGTTACAACACATTCAATGCATATGACAGAAATCATTCAATGAGAGTAGGCATGATGAAGAAGTTACAACTGCCAGAAATAACAGCAACAGTGGATATACTGGAATAATGACAATAAAAGCAGTAATTGTATTGGCAATACTAATTGCAATGCAACTAATAATCATAACGGGATGGGATATAGGCCCCTGGGCGCTGATGACTCAAAGGCCCCCTCTTGGGCCTGTTCAGTAATTCCCCCATGACAGATGCTTTCACAGTGCTGGTTAACACTATTCAGTGACCTCACCTTCACTAACTGATGATGTATGCCACGTGGTCGGACTTTCTGCTCAGATTGGAAACATTTCCCCCGGTGTGTGTGTGTGTGTGTGTGGTAGAGACAAAGGACAAGTTAGTTCCCTTTGCAGTGATGTGTGCAGCGTTAGCTTCTGGAAAGATGAACGTGTACCTGCGTGTCTTTGATCTATCAGAGTTGGACCTGTATGTTGCTAAGTAAATGTAAGTGGGTGAACCTGAGACTGCTGACTGAACAACTTTGGTCAAGATCGTGTGTTGATAAAAATGTGAATTGCTCGTTTCCGTTAAGAACCTTGAGCTTGGCTTATTCAAATCTTAACTAAAATTAAAGACATTTACTCGAAAGCGTAGGACTGTAAATGTGTGACTAGTAAACATGATTCCTATGAAGTCTGCTTCACACCTTACCTATCTACTGTCTCAAAGTGTAAGTAAGTCAACTTACTCGCTAACGAATGACAAACGATAATCTGAGTTTGTGAAACGTCAGAGAATACTTTTCAGAAACAAATTAGCCGAACACTTTCCCGATAATGTCCCTACAAGTTCATTTGAAGAATAAGAATGTCAAAGGATCACTTTAATAATGAAGGGAAGGCGCGTATCAGTTCATATTTCATAAGTGATAATATACAGCGAGGTGTCCTTGTATGGGTAAAGGGAGGTCAGAAGCCACATGGCCTTTTCTTCGCTAAGCCAAATGTTTATTTGTTCAGTTGTTTCACGAGTGGATTTCAGGGTAGCATAAAGCTACTTATTGAGGACTTTACATTTAACTAGTCTGTCCAGTGGGACAAAAAATAAACTGGAAAAAGAGAAAAACAAAACAAAAATGCTTGTAGAATGAAGCTCCGGTGAAAACGTTCAGGTGACAAATGAAACCTGAATAAATGAACGGAGAAACATCTGTCAACAGATCTCAGGAGCGTTGAAGCTGATCCGGCAGCTCATGGTGGACCAACACTTTACTAAGACACTTTATGTTGGTTTTGTCTTTAATTTGTCACTCATTTGTATTTCCACAGAGTCAGGGAGAGGGAGGAGCATCAGGGACCTGGTTTGACCCCCAGCAAATCTGACAATTTACCAAATCTACAAAATAGACATGGAAATCATGTAACAAACCTGCGTTACTGTAGGTGTGTTTTTTGATTAAAGTCCAGTTTGTGTTTGTTTTGCAGTTTCTAAATATGTTATTCTCGATCATTTATCTTAATTTCAGTCATGTTTCAGATGTTATCGTACCATCTTTGTGGCAAGCTGCAAATACCACATACTTCCTTTAAAGGTGTAGCTGCATGCAAAACTATACTTTTATCTCATTTTAAAGCAAAGATCAAATGAAGTTATTTCATTTCAAACCTTGTGTAATAACATAAACCACGAAAGAGAAAGTTGAGAGAAAATATATAATATGAAGCATTGACAGTTATGAATCGAACATCTAGAACCTCCTGCTGGAGCTTTTATGTGTCTTTGAACATTGTGATTTGATATGTTATATAGTTTACAAGTTATGAAACCCGGGCTATGCTGATATTTATTCTGTAAGAACCAAATATTAAAGTGATCGGATATTTACTGTACAAGCTTGTGTTGAATATAACATTTGTTTAAAGAAACTTGTATGACAATCCAGTCACTTCTTTCATTCTTTATTGCCACACTGAGCAGGGATTCCTTGGCTCTCCAAGTGTTTTCAACACCATCTGGCAGTAAAACATATTATTTCTCTCTCAAACATGTTTTGTTTTTTACAGCAATTTCATAAAACACTTTACAAAAAAGTCACTTGTTAGATATTCAACTGTTCCAGTTGTTATAGTCCTTTTATTTCACTTTGCCAGTGGTTCTTTTTAGCCTTTTTCCTTCAGTGCTTTCAGTGTGACGCTCAATCCTCCAGCATCGCAGAGCCTGAACTCCTCCTCCACTGCATCATCATGCGGCTGCTGAGGAGCAGCACTCTGAGCTGAGGCTTCTTCATCCTCAGATTCTTCGTCCACATCGGCCTCCTCGAAGTCATCTGGATATTCACCTTGCTCTGAGACATCAGAAGCCTCTGAAAATACTGCAATAGAGAAAGAAGTGTTCAGGGCTTTTGCTTTGAGTTTCCTGTACACATCATAAAACGACTAATTAAGAACCTATATTTCTCTCTATATAGCTGTATAGTTTTGGTGTTTCTCAAATCTCAAATTGTCCACACTAATTAGTTGTTAAGATTTGGCGAATAAGTACAAATTACTTTCTAGGTCGAACCTTTTAGAGGAATCCTAAATTTAAAATATCACAGCTTCCTGTTTTTTTTTTTTTTTTTATCAGTGTTGACCTGAAATGATCTTTGAGAATGAGTATTATATCAACTAAATGATTTAAAGATATATTGTAAACTGTACAGCGTGTTGACCTATGTAGTTAAAACTATCTCCATCTCAAGTGACAAATCATGAAATCATGCTTATGGATTGATGCACTAGTCACCAATAACAATGCAATAGGCTCTATAATAAAATATGCTGATTGTACTTGATTTTGATTTCAGAACTTGGGTGTTGTTTCACTTTGCATTTCTACGTTACCAATGGGCTCGGCAGAATCGCTCCTCATTGGCGACCCCAAGTGCTCGCTGCTCTCCTCAAGAGAGAGCAAATTTTCATCTTCATCAAAGTCCTCCGGATAGTCACAGGGGTTTTGTCCTCCAACACACAGAGCATCCCTATCGTCCTCCTCATCACTGGATCCGACCTCCGGGCTGTGCTCTTTTTCTTCCCACAGGGACTGACTGAGCACATCTGGCTGTAGTGTGATGTCTGAGTTGTTTTCATCTGTCTTTAAGTCACAGCTTCTCACATGAACACGGTGGGTCACTGTGTGTTTGACAGACTTTAGGTGCTCTTGCACAAAGGCAGTGTCCAGCATCCAGGCAGCAGTGGGCCTGTTTTCCGGGTTGAGGCAGAGCATTCTCCGGATCAAAGAGGAGACGTCGTCAGAGTAGCAGCTCGGCACGGGGTCATACTCTCCTTTGGTGATCTTGTAGAACAGACTCAAGAGGTTTTGGGCCGCAAAAGGAGGCCTGAGAGCACAGATCTCATACAGCAGACAGCCGAGAGCCCAGATATCCGACTTGGAGCTGTACGGGACATCCTGGCACAGCTCAGGACTGAGGTAGCTGGGTGTGCCGACACACGTGGACGACATGTCCGCTGTGTTGGTCATTACTTTGGATATTCCAAAGTCCCCTAACTTCACCACACCTTGCTTTGTCAGCAGTACATTTGACGTCTTGATGTCCCTGTGCAGTATTCTAGCCCTGTGTATGTAATCTAAAGCCACAACCACCTGTGCAAACCAGCCCATCACAGTATCCTCCGGGAAAAAGTGCAATGGTTTCCTCCCCTTCACTTGGTCATCTAACGTCCCCGCGTCGCAGTAGGTCATCACGATGTAAATGAAGCCGTCAGTGTTGGCGAAGGCTTCGTGGCATTTGACCACGTGAGGGTGCTCTAACCTGCTAATGATCTCCGCCTCCTGGAGAAGCGCCCTCTGGGTCTTCGCCGTCCTCGTGTCCTCAACTTTGATCCTCTTCACGGCGTGCAGGCTCTTGGCCTCGACATGCCTCATCAGGAACACGTCCGCTGCTCCGCCTCTGCCCAGACACAACACCTTCTCGTACTTCTCCATGTGTCGACGGAGAGGAGGACGAGCGCTGCTTTGTGTTCAGGCTGTTGCCGCGGCAACCGCCCCGCTCCCTCCGACGAAGGGAAATGGAAATGAAAGAATACTTCTCTGTTTGGTGTTTATTTCAATAACATATTTGTTTTTTACTTTCTTTATTTGGGTTACTATAACATGTAACAACTTATATATAACGCTGCGCATTTACATCCCTTTAAAGTGCATGTCGTAGCTAAAGGAATAAGATATTCCAATAGAGTCAAATAGATAGATAGATAGATAGATACTTTATTCATCCTCAGAGGTGAAATTTGTTGTGGCAAGTAAGCAAGTTACATATAGTAAACATACCATATTAAGTATGGAAAATATTCAATATATACAACACAATAAAATAGCAGAGCAGAACATATTACATTTAAAAAAATAAAAATAAAGCAAAAATAGTGTATATAAAGTGCATATAAAGTATATACAATGAAGTAGAAGTAAATACAGGGACTAACAAAACGACAAAAGCGGTGCCGTGGTTATCTTTCAATTGAAGGAGGATCTGGCCAGAGGTGATTTATTATAAAGTCTTATTGCAGTAAATTATAATAACGTAAAAAAGAACGTGTTAATGACATGACAAGGATAGTAAACGTCTACAGTTGGTCAATAACAATATTATTAGCCAAGAGAGACCTTGGACACGTGGACCTTGGATAACCCCTTGATATTAATGAATACAAAATAATATACGTGCCTATTCTCCTATTTTTGATTTGTTTGTTTATGTTACATTTAGGCAGGTTGTGTCGTCTGAGACCGCACGCTGCGGTACACGCCACTAGGCGGCGGTATAGACGTGGAGGGCCCGCAGTCTGCCAACACATGTGGAAGAAGAAGAAAGACGAGCTCTGGGCGCAGGCTACTGCGCATGTCCGGAACGCATGCCCACACTGCAGTGTTGTCTTTTGTGCTCACTCTTGGATTTCAGTAAATGTTCATCTGAAATGCCACCGAAGGGAAAAGGTGGCAAGGGCGGTAAAGGTGAGTGGTCCATGGGCTCCGTGTTGGTGTGTCCGTGTCACCTGTGTTAATAACTACACACCTCCATGTGATGGTGGAGCTGTGCAACATGGAGTCAACATGGTCGTGTGGCTCGCTTCAATGTTGTTTTCATGTTGTGGGTTTCAATCGGTTTAACGGTTGCTGTGTTGCAATGTGGTGTAGGAGCAGCTTCAGGAAGTGCAGACGCTGACAAAAAGGAGAAAGCAGCGCCAAAGGGAGGCACTGCTGTGAAGGTAACGTTGATTACACCTTTATGCAAAGCTGCACTGCCAACAACACATCTAATAAGACATAACGATGACTGCTCCTGTCTCTTCCTCCCACCTCAAAGTCCTTTTTAGCTCAAAGTAAACGATACCTGAATGACCAGAAAATTCTCCTTGCATGGGCACTACTAATGAGAAGTATACAAAAAACAAGTGAATCAATAAAGACCATGTACACATTGCTGTGTTCTAAAATAGACAATATAAAACCTGTTGTCACCATTGAATAATTTTATGTTGACATTTTCCATTGCCGCCCTTTTTGTTTTTGATGAGCTTGTACACATGACCATTGCATTTCAACTGGCAATTATGGGAATAGGTACTATTTTGTTTATTATGTACACATCAGAGCTATAGTTTGTTCTCTGGAAAATGTCAAGTATTTAGTGTTTTATCTCTAGACTATTACTGGGGGGGGGGAGCATTATGGCTGCAAACACATCAGCGTTGCGTCACACAGAAGAAAACATTTAGGAATTTGAGATCTTCATCTACATCATATCCTGTATACATGATTTAGTAGTGTTTTAGTAGTTCTAGGTTGCCTCCCAACCCCTGCTTATTCATTGACATCTAACTGTGCCAGTTTATGATCTGGGTTTTCCTCCAGGTTCGACACATCCTCTGTGAAAAACATGGGAAATGCATGGAGGCGATGGAGAAACTGAAGGCTGGAGTCCGTTTCAGCGAAGTAGCGTCACAATACAGTGAAGACAAAGCGAGACAAGGAGTAAGAACATGCATTCATAACCAGTATCCCTTTGTTTTAACACGACTGTGTTGGCTCTTTTATAGCTTGATTAAAATTATCCCACAGTATTGACTCTAAGCTTCAACTGCGATGGTCTTCTCTATTGACCGTGGTAGTGTTGAATATGAAAGATGATAGATATGATGAACAGGCCTAAACCTCATAATGAGTCTTCATGGGTGATGAATTCCAGACTGGTGAATAATAATACCACCTTACTTCCCCATTACTCATTACAGAAATTTGGCTGCGCAATTGTGCTATTTTTAACCAACTCTGTACATCTTTTCCCTGCTTATTCACACCTGCACCACACATAAACACCTACTGGTGTACTCTTGAGTACTGGGAAACTTCAGTGGAGATAACGCTGTTACTCGCAACAAAGCTTTTACCTCACATCCTTATCTGTGACCTAAGGCCTCATAACTGAATTTTTTTTTAAAGTTCCTGCATTACTCACAGCAATCTCCCTTTGCCTTAGTTGCTCGTCTTCACTTGTATCCTGCCTTGGTCTCCATATTAGGTGTGTAGTATGTGTTTTCATCATCATTGTTCTGTTCATGACAGGGTGATCTGGGGTGGATGACTCGAGGATCGATGGTTGGACCTTTCCAGGAGGCAGCGTTTGCGCTCTCTGTCAGTTCCATGGATAAACCAGTCTACACAGATCCTCCTGTCAAGACAAAGTTTGGGTACCACATCATTATGGTGGAGGGGAAAAAGTGACATGATGACATACAAATGATACAGGGTGCTATTTTGTGAAACAGATTTTTTTCCTGATCTTACCGTTTCAACGCAATGTTTGCTTTTTAATTTACAGAATGTTTAAGAATATAACAATTAAATGATCTTTGTGTCAGTGTTGTCTTTGTCAAATGTACACATCCTTACTGACAATTCAACCTGAGGGAATATTCTTACAAGCTTAACTTTTACATTTACATAACTCACTGGATATATTTTTCAGTATGATAAAGTTGGTGGAAATCAAACCACAGACGGCCAAATAAATGTATTTTCACTCAAGTAGCACAACATGCGTAAGGTTTGTTTCTGTGTGTATGAGAGAGTAACAGAGAGACATGATCAAAGTGTACACTGCACTCCTAACAACATCTGCTTTAAAGTCTTTCAGAAAGGGAGGTGTTGCCCTTTAAGTGATATCTTGTTTTTCTTTATTACCATAAATATAACTTAAAATGCTGATAGCAAAACCAAACTAATGTATACATCAATTAATTTAAGTTTCTGTATATAAATTACAGCCAGCTGTTAGTGCTCACTGAACAAGTATAACGTTTTTATAATTGTTCAGATAAAACAATATGAAAAAACATTTACCAAAGAAAGCAGCAATTGTTATAAATACAGTCTATTAACTGAGTAGGGCTGCAGCAAACTAATGTTAACTTTCAGTATCAATTAATTTGCTGTTTAGTTTCTCAGTTAATGATTTGGTCCATATTGAAAAGGCTAAGGTGATGTCATCACACTGCATCAATGTTGTGTTTTCATTGCGCTACAGTTAAGGACGATCAAACCATGTATGCATTGACGTAGATAGTTCCCAGTGTTGTGGACCGTGGTTTTAATAACCCAGACCGGTGTCGTGAGCCTACCGATGACATCCAGGAAGCTAGGCGGCGGTAGACCGCAGACGTCGCGAGAGCACAGGAGCATCAGGAAGAGACAGTTGACGTTGTTACGCCTTGCTAGATGATTGGCGAGGTAAGATGGCGGCGCCAGAGGAGCCAGAATTATCTCAGGCGCAGACAGAAAAACTCCTTCAATTTCAGGTAGACAGACTCAATTCCGCACTAACATTTGTCCACTTGATACCCCACATGTGAATACAAAAGTGTTGATACCGAGTCGCCGTAAATAGGTGGAACCGTCCGCGTTTAAATGCTTTTTGCACAGTCAACTTCCCCCTAGCCCCCTAGCGGTTAGTGCTACCCGTCAACTTGAGCCAGAGCTAACGTTAGCGAAGCTAGCTGATATTAACTAAGCTAGCTAGCGAGTTCGGGGACTCTGAGGGCCGTTGATGTATTTAAACTGCTCAATGTTTGTTATGTTATACTCAAAAACATACCAAATCCAACTGTGTTAACCAACATCACCCGTGCTGCGTTTTAATGTAATTTATTTGACTTCACGTTAACTTGGCTAACGGTAGCGTCGTCCACTGACGCTCCCGACGAGCGTGAAAACAGACTTGCTGAGTAAACATTAGCGGTGAGGATCGAGCTGTCGTTCATCAGCCACATAGCGTGTTTTTTTTTAGCGATGCTCAATTTAATTGTTGCCTTTGCGACAATACGAGTGATGCAACTGTCTCCTGCATTCAATCAGTAAATGCAGTCTATTGTAACTGTGTTGGTTTTACATTGGTAACTACCGTTAGTTGATGAGCTCGCTGTTAGGATCTCTTGGTACTTTGGGGCGCTAACCTGTAACGTTATGCTGTTTGGGATGAACGTTTAGTTTCTCTGGGAATGTTAATCTTAATTTCGATCGAAGTCTTTTGGATGGTTTCTGTAAACTTTTTCATTAAGAATTTGACACAGCAACCCGTATCCTGTAAGGAAGCCTTATATAAACAAACGCACACAAACGTGATTTTCTGATCAACTTGAGGCCTTTCCTTTTTGTAAATGTCTAACAGGACCTAACTGGTTTGGAGTCAATGGACCAATGTCGTCGAACATTAGAACAGCATAATTGGAACATAGAGGTAAGTCCCATGGTGAAAGACTGTGTTTTAGCGATTTGACCCCAAATCATAAATGTTATTTTTAGGCTGAACTTATTTTAAGTAGACAACATGTTCAGTTTGTTGACAAAGACACATGTGAAATATCACAAGCACTGTTATCAAAATAGATATATTGTGTGGTATGCCTAAGCTATGTTTGAGATACATACTTGCGGTCTGCTTTAATTCAATAAATGTAATAATATAGTCATGCCATTTTCAACAAACAGACCTAGCCTAGGTTGCATCCTATGACAATTATGAACATGCCCACAGCCTCAGATTTTGCTCTTCAAGAGCTGCAGTGTTTATTCATATACAAACTGAAACATACACTGTACGTTTAATGTTAATTTCTCTTCTGCTCTGATGGCCAGCAGCTGTCCGTACATATTCTAATGCTGTCCCTCGACCACAGAGCTATGCCCATATGATACTCTTATAGCATATGCCTCTAACTGTGTCAGCCCCCTACAAATACAAGATGTGATGTACATCTGTGTATGTATGAAGTTTCTTTCCGTCAGCAGTCGGGCTCATCAATGGGGCTCGGGTCCCCCACTGACTGTCTCTGTCACCCCCAGCTATTTTAATTTTTAATTTTAACTCTTAATTTTTATTTTTATTTTCTCTTCTTTATTTTTATTTCTCTTTACCATTCACTCCTCTGCACACCGCATACTTAAACACTCGTCACTTTAACATACACTTTAACTTAAATACACATGTCACTTTAACGTACATTCACATTAACGTATCTGTTGACTGAGCACTTGCTTATCTTACACATATTTTAATACCAATTGCACTGTTGTTTTCGTTGATTGTTGTTTGTCTCGTCTTACGTCCCATGTCCATGTCCAATGTATGCACCTTCCGCCTCAAAAAATTCCTCGTTTGTGTGAAAACATTCCTGGCAAATAAACGGTTTCTGATTCTGATTTCTGATCAATCAGTTGGATCAGCTGATTGATCACGGATTCAGAAACACTGTCATGCCTATTCATTTTAAAAGAGCAACTACTGATGGTATAGCGTAATCGCTTACTTCAACCAATGGTGTTACATCATCACTCTGACATACTTTTGCATTTATCGGGCTGTCCCCCGCTTTGCTGCAGTTCAGCCAAAAAAGGGCGAGTGGGGCCGGATTCGTGCGCAGACACAGAGAGCAGGACCAGGAAAGAGAGGAGAGTGAGGGAGGAGAGATGCAAACACTGGCACAGCTTTACGGTAGAAATGGATTAAATCAACATCAAGCTATAAATCGATGTGAACAGGATTGTCTTAAGTTATATAAATATGAAAATATATCGATATACCTTTTTAAAAGGTTGGTGTACCGCCCAGCCCTACACTATTTACATCTTTAGTCCTATTTAGATATAGTGAACTGTTCGGTCTTTCTTTGGTTAATCTGTCATTATTTTCTTTTGGTTTATGGAAAGGACTCTAATATTATATACTTTAATGTATCTGTTTCAGGCTGCAGTGCAGGACCGACTTAATGAACAGGAAGGAGTGCCCAGTGTGTTTAACCCTCCACCATCCAGACCGTTACAGGTTAATACAGCAGACCATAGAGTATATAGTTACATCGTCTCAAGGCCACAACCCAGAGTAAGTCTGCAGGTTCTTTTAATGCTTTTATTTTAAGATGAAGTCTCTGCATACATTTTTTATGTTTTAACCCGATAAATTATACTGGCTTTATCCTACAATATTCAGTAAAACTATTGCTAATGCTTGACATACAGCCACATTGTAGCATGGCTGTATGCTACTTTAATGCCAATCATGGAAGAATGTTCAATCCAAGTAGTTTTTTCTTTTCTTCTCTGTGATATTGTCATTTAAAATAGTATTTTACTGGCCTTCTGGAATTTGGTTTTCTACCTATTTTCTACTTTCTAAATATAATGGACTGCTTTGGTTATTCTTTTCAGGGATTATTAGGATGGAGTTACTACATGATAATGCTACCTTTCAGATTTACATATTACACCCTTCTGGACATATTCAGGTAATCTACGCACATTTAAAACTTGGAGCTGCAGGTTAGAGGGAGGTTACTGGTCACCACAATGTCCGTTTTCTTCAAGGTTTGCCCTGCGCTTCGTCAGGCCAGATCCTCGTGGCCGTGTGACAGACCCAGTCGGAGATGTTGTGTCCTTCATTCAGAGTTTTGAGGAGAAGTATGGTCGGTCACACCCTGTATTTTACCAGGGAACATACAGCCAGGTGAGTTCAGTGAGCAGATGCACAATAACAAACATACATTTGTTCTGCTCTGAATCAATTTTAGTTGATTCGTTTTAATGTTGCGTTGCTTTTGTTCACCCTGATACGTGTAGGCATTGAATGATGCCAAACGGGAGCTCCGCTACCTATTAGTGTACCTTCATGGGGAAGATCATCAAGACACTGACGAGTTTTGCCGGTACGATCGTTACTACCTTACATCACATCGATTGAGTGTCAGCCATCATCATTTGTTACATAACGCCTGTCATTGCTCAGTGTCATTGTATTTCTGTGACATATAGTTGCTTTGTCTGTTTTTACTCTAGACACATCCTGTTTTGTCTTTGTCACATGTTATAAAGGAACAGAAACTCTAGTTCAATATTGGTATATTTATTCTAAAACCTGTTTATTTTTGTATCCATGTGCACATGAAAAAGGTGTTCACTTATAAATGGTTTATTTTGTGCTATTAATTTGTCACTTTCCTAGCTCCACGTTATGTACAGAAGAGGTCGTAACCTTCCTCAACACACAAATGCTCTTTTGGGCATGCTCAACCAGCAAGCCTGAGGGCTACAGAGGTAATTCAATTTATTGTTATTCAACCCACCATTTTTTGTGTCAGCTGTTAATGAATATGTCGCATGGGCTGCTCTGATCATGACAAATATCTATCACTCACACACACGTAGGCACACTTCATATATGCCTCCTGTATGAAGGAGATATGAGACAAACTCAAACTGGAGGATTTGAATATGGGTAAAGTGCCCTTCCTGGGAGGTCTCTGTCTCAGTGGAGAACTCAAATCATTGGCAAGCTAATAGCATGCTAGGTCCCACAATGACTAAGTGGGATGTGGTTTGTTTTGTGTGCGAGTGTTTGGATGAGTTGGCCATGTAATTGGATAAATAAAATGTATAGTAGCAGCGCCATTGAAGCAGTGAGATTTGACTGCGTCATTTTTTGGTGTGTTTCAGTGTCCCAAGCATTGCGAGAGAATACCTACCCATTCCTGGCCATGATAATGCTGAAGGACCGCAAGATGACAGTGGTGGGCAGGCTCGAGGGTCTCATTCAGCCAGAGGACTTCATCAATCAGCTCACGTTCATCATGGATGCCAACCAAACACATCTGATGTCAGAGCGCCTCGAACGGTACTTGAACTCAATACATTCACATTAGATTGCTTGACATGAGACATCTCATCTCAATTTACATTGGCAAAATCGTTGTTGTTTTTTTACTTTGATTCTTAGATCAAAACTAGAATTACTGCGTCATGGTTGTATGCATCAGCCAACCAGTCAAGTTCACATTCATGTCTGTTCTAAATGTCGTGCCTTTCTCATTTGATCCAATTAGACATTTGTGTGAAATTGTCCTAATTAGCATATTCAATCAAATTTATTTTGGAAAGCCCACAAATCACAAATTTGCCACAGAGGGCTTTGCAATCTCTACACATACAACATCCTCTGTCACAGGACCACGCATCAAACAGGAAGAAACCTTAGGGAGAGCAACAAGAGGATCCCAGTGCAATAGATGTCATGTGTACAGAATGAACAACATAACAGAGTTACAACATAGTTGATGCATATGACATGAATTATTCCTGTAATGAGAGAAGAATGACCGTAATATTAATTCTTGAGTTATGGCCAAAAATATCATATAAGATCATCCTTGATTCCAAATGGATGTTTCTGTCAAATTTAAAGAAATGAAGGCATTGAAATAGTGGTGGGCGGTTTCATTTTTGTCACCGGTGTCCACAACATGGATTTTTTTTAGTACCATTTTTATTTTATTACAATGATTTGAAAAATCTAAAGGCCGTCCGTCATTTTTACAAACTGGAGGCTTTGACGCGCCTCTGTGACCTCTGCACGTCACGGAGCAGGCAAAGAGCGGTCACAGTACGGTGCCAGTGTAGCTGCGTCACTAAAATGATGAGTAATAGTATATTAGGATGGAAATGTTACAACGCTGAATGTCTAAAGTGACCACTGCACCCAGCCAGTCTACCAAAAGTTTCACAGTTCCTAAGGACAGAACATCTTTTGTTTCAGGGAGGAGAGGAACCAGACCCAAGTGCTCAGGCAGCAGCAGGATGAGGCCTATCTTGCCTCCCTCCAAGCTGACCAGGAAAAGGACCGAAAGAAAAGGGAGGAGGAGGAGCAAGTGAGGCAAGAGGAGGAGAAGGTCATACAGACTGCTCTTGCTGAGGAGCGAAGACGACAAGTGAGAGTTTTACCACAACTAATTAACTAGGGCCAGTGTTCTATTGCTAGAAATGGAGTCTAATATTAGTAAGTATGTTTTCTTTAGTGTATAACCACCGGAAAATGAGAACCATGTGTTCGTTACCGTAGAATGAGCGGCTTCTATCTACGTATGGAGCAGGTCCTCTTCAGGGATTTATTCTACAGTAGCAGAACAAATGAACCTAACACTCGTCTAGATAAGGCCGGTCATGTCTTTGCGTTGGCCGCCGTAGTTCTCCTACTCGCTTGGCACATGAGAGAAGTTTCAGTTGGTTGAAAATTAGGGCTAAACCATATGACTATTTTAGAGAAACATCAATTGTTCTTGTCTTGGCCCGTTCGGATTTCTGATTTATTTATTTTAAAGCCGGACCTGCCGATTCAGATTTTCTTGATCGGAGCTATATTTGACAGCAAGGCTCCGGACTAAATAGTTTTTACCGAAATCATTTAAATTATTTGGAAAACGTTATCCCTTTACTTTGTTATTGGGATCAATCGTGGCTATTTGACTGAAACACACAATTCAAGTGATTAGAAAACAAATCATTGTATTTTTATTTAAATATTTGCTTTATCAATATATGTTGCCTTCGAGTACTACTCAATAAAATGATATGGGCGAAGGTTCAGTCAAACGTTATCTTGTCAAATGTAGTTTTTGGTGAGAAAAGGAGATGTTAAGGAGATGTTTTCACAGCAATATAAAATAGATACTAGGAAATTAAACAAGTCATAATTTCCTCTCTAACACTAGCTCCAAGCAGCCTATAATACATTATTAATAATACTAATAATCACAATGTTTTATTTAAGTACAGAATAATTTATATTTCCATATCTTTATCATTAGAATTGTGTATTTTAATGCAAATTACAACAATAGATGACATTAACAAATAAATAGGATACCATTCAGAATGTTTGTTGTTTTACACTGACTTCACAACGGTTTATATTATTTTTGGGATGGTTCCAGGACAGTGGTGGGGAAAAAAAGTAAATTATAGTTCTTAGAAAGAAAACTATAATCGGCAGTTAAGATTTTAAAATAAATAAATAATCAGAATTGGCCAGAACATTTCAACCTTACCAGTATTGATAATTATCATCCAAGACCAAGGTGTGTCAATAGGCTTTACCATGGGGTTATTTCATATATGTATATATAATTACCAGTAAACGTGCTATATCGTGATATATCATGAAATGACCTGTATCGGACGAGGTTTTTGCCATATTGCCCAGCCCTCGGTGCTAGATGCTGCACACTGTCCCTTTTTAACATGCATCGAATTCTTTCTTCTTTGTTTCGACTCCAGACACTCGAAGAGGAGAAGGAGAGAAAGTCTGAATGTCTTCCCCCAGAGCCTCCTGCAGATGATCCAGAAAGTGTCAAAATAGTGTTTAAGCTGCCCAATGACACAAGAGTAGAGCGACGATTCCTCTTTGGGCAGTCTTTGACGGTGAGTACCGCTGTCATCAAGACCCTGAGAACACACCCAGGGCCCATGTTGATTATCTATCCAGTGGTTTTCAGGAGATTTGACAATGATATCTGCTAGTTTGTTCAAATTCAGTTTAGTGTACAGCCCATTTCTCTAATTTGAAGTTTATTCGTGTGATACAGACTTGGTCCACACATGGGAAAAAAATTCCCCGATACTTTAATGGGTCTTGCATGACGGACATTACAATATTACACACTTACAAAGCACTTATTCTCTATACACCTTCACTTGTGGTTATTTGCTAATTCACTTAACTACTTCTTCCTTCGCAGGTAATATACGACTTCCTCTTCTCTTTGAAAGAAAGCCCAGAGAAGTTTCAGATAATTACAAACTTCCCTCGTCGAGTCTTGCCCTGCCTTCCGACTGAAGAGCAACCCAACCCTCCCACGCTGAAAGAGGCGGGACTCAGTCGCTCTGAAGTCCTTTTTGTTCAGGACCTCACAGACGATTAATAATTGACATCCTTACTACCAGTTTTCCTCCAATTCCCAACCACCCCACTTTTTTTTTCTTTTTCTTATTTTGTTAAATGGCCATTATGCACAAGTGATCATTGAGATAAAATCATAACCTGGAAAAAGAAATGTAACCACCCTGCATCCAGTCCTTGTTTGGTTGTGTTGTGTGTACAGGGTTCCCAGTAGCCTGGAAAGTCTTGAATTTTATCAAATAAATATTTCTTGAAGTCCTTCCTGGAACTCCTCTTTGTATCTACGGGGATGAATAAGTTTGTTTTCCATTTTCTCTGCTAGCTATCAAGTAATTATTGTCCTTTCTCACCAGTAACTTTAGCAGCATAAATCATCTACTGAAATGTACTGAAACAGTAGCAAAGCTTTATGCAAAACTAGAACCCTATCCCAAATGTCTTAATGTGTAAGCAACTGACGAAAGCAGGTTGTCCTAATACCTACTGACACTCCCAGGATGCAGCGTGGAGAAGTGTGGGATTCTATGATGGTGGGAATGCATCGGCTATTTTTACGTCAGAGACTTGATGTTTGAGCCATGCGGTCCAAATTGAATTGCATGTTGCCTCCACGGTGATTGTCAAGCACGGCGCTGGTCTTGAGTGGTTGGCATTGCTACGATTGTTAATTTGTGTGGCGTGGAGAGCAAATGTACTACTTTAAGCAGCAGGTTAGTGGATTTGGACATACAGTAAATATGGGAACCCTGTTTTAAATGAGCCATGACCTGTACATAAGTTAGATATTTAAAATCCCCAAATTTACCTTACATTCTGTTTTTTATGTTTTTTTGACTCCACTGTGTCATAAGATGACCAAATGCAGGTTGTTTACTATGTGAAGCAGACTGCCTCAAGCTATTGAAGTAAAAAAAGAAGAAAAGAAATTCAATACTTAACAGAGGCCACAGTTTTCCATGTGGCTCATCTAGTAAAGTACGAGTCTGCCCATAGTGTGCCTGTGGTTACTCATAGATGCCTGTTTTGCCTGTAACACCTAAATGGGCTCATGAAAAGATGTAATTTTCCAACTATAAATTAAAGAATTTTAAAAATGTGGTTTTATTGAGAATATTATTTGTGGTAACAGTGCATAACATACGCAGCTATTTGCTGTGACATTACTTGAGTTAAGAGACACCCTGTAGAGAGAAACTGTCCTTTTGTTGAGTGGGATAGTTTAGATTTTGTAATTACTATATTATTGTCAACAGGGAGGCATTGGATGTACGCAGAGGCAGGGCTGCAATCACCTGTTAAATGTTGATGGGCTCATTCACAACCACCCCTCCAGGATAAAGAGATTCTTCACAGGAGGAATTCTAAGAAACTTAAAAGTTTAAAAGAGCATATTGAAACAAAAAACCTATACCAGTTTGGATGAAGTTTCCATTTTAGGTAGTGAGCAAATTGAATTTTCCATCTCACTTAAAACGGATGAGTTGTCTCCAACATCATCGCCTCCTAGTTAGCCTCAACAGCACTGATGACGGAATGGAATTCCTGCAACAGTTGAGAGGGGCCTTTCCTAACCTGAGATATATATAGTAAGTAGTCTTTCTGTTAAGAGTTATTAATATATATAATTTATTTATTGCGCTATATACATACATACACATATATACATACATACACATATATACATACATACACATATATACATACATACACATGTATACATATGTATATATATATATATATATATATATATATATATATGTGTATATATATATACACATATGTGTATATATACATATATGTGTATACACATATGTGTATATATACATATATGTATATATATATATACACACATATATATATGTGCATATGTATATATATATATATATATAATGTAATTTTCATCATAACAAGTTTTTTTTATGACATTACCACATTTTGGGACTTTTACTGTCTTTTTATTGACATTTATGTTGTACTATACTATGACTTCATTACATTTTTCAGTGAATATATCATGAAATTGTTTTGGGGGTTTCTCAAAAATTTAATTAGGGCCAACAATGATTTTATGGTTTTTCACATACATGTCAAACATATCCTTTTATTCAGCTTAAATGAAATAAGACAATAGTAATATTGGTATACATTATACATTTATTAGTGAACAACCCTTTCAAATCAGCCACAATTAAGAAAAAATGATTGCACTACTTGGTAAAGCATAACTAGCAACTTTCATTTAAAAAAAGTACAAATCTTAAAAATTTCAAACAGTATACAGATGTATATATAATACACTAACTAGTTATGTTAAATGCTACAAACAATATGATTCCAATGGAATGAAAAATTATAACATTAATAAGAACCATTTCCTATATATAATATATATTAGTTGTTTCTCCCCCCCCCCCCCCCCCAATACAAACATGGAAAAAATGAGGTAACTGTAAATGTGCAAGTACCAAAGCAAAACATCTGCCTAACACAGAACACATGCCCCTGGCTCGGGTGGGTAGTCTGGTGTTCAGGCGAGGACCCCTAGAGGCCAGGGAGAGTAAGAACAGTAAACCACTATCCCACCACAGCAAAAGTCATTGGTAAACAATACATGGCATCTACGGAGCAATTGATCACAAATCCTAAATCAATTTTAGCTGCTTATTGGAACACATTTTTGCACCACACAAGCTGTGAGATTATTTAATAACTCTTAACAGAAAGACTACAAGACTCTATTCTCAGTTGTCATTACACATTACCTCATTACCTATAGGCCTTAAGGGAGGTTATCTCTCTATTTATTAGGGTAGCTGGATATTGTCAATTAAATATTAATTTCAAAGAGTGCTAATATTAACATCAATTAAGGTATCTATATGTGAACAATACATTTTAAGATATTGATACACAGAGCAAGAGCCTGGTAGGCAGGTACAGTACTACACTGAAATAAGTAGGACAACACTTTATTCTATTTTTTTCTTTTTTAATCCCTTAAACTATATTGATTTTCACTAACATTGTTTCGAGGGTATTAGTATAACATGCTTTAAGAATACATGGGATTCATGACAAACTATTGCATTCAGGCAAGTGGGTTTTCATCCTAAAAGCAGAACATCTAGCACCGTTTCACTATGGCTTTTGATTAACTACAGTAGTTTCAGAGCATGTCATTTTCAGTCGTCAGGGCAATAACAGTAACACAATGTATGTAAGAATTCTGGATTCAAGACCTTTTTTTCCTTCTTCTATAAAATGAAGTTAGCGCAATAAAATCTTGTAGTCATTCAGTTCTATTAGAAATGTGTGCAGTACAATGCATGGCAGTTATCAGCTGAGCGTTAAGATCCAAACCTCCAGAACCCAAAGCCAAATAGAGCTAAAAATCCGTTGGGATCTGGTTGACAAGCATGCATATTGTGCACCATTAGATAGGTCTCCACCAGAATTTGAGATATCCTCCACTATAACAAACTTGTTTAACTCTTTTAATGTCATGCAAAACACCTTTGAAGTAGATTTAGGAGTAAATTAGGTAGGATAGTGTGCACCACGGCACATTTAGAAAAGGGATCACAACCGCTATGTCAAACATATGGTTTGAGTAAAAGAACAAAAGTATACACTTCTAATGAGTTGCAGTGTACATTGCCTCTTTTCAGTGAATATTAATAACATATTTACTGATCTTATTTTCTTGCATGCCTGTCTTTAAATGATGTAATATCTACTGTTTCCAACTAAACGGAATATTATAATTGAGTACATTAAATTATTTGTGGTCTGAGGAAAACAACCACACTAAAATCAGATATACCTTTTTCATGGCAACCTTTCCATTTGGAATGGACTGTTCTCCTTTATTTTTATATACCGAGAGGCCCTGAGTGATTTTTTTTTAAACTTACAATATATGCCAGCGAAAAGATATGTACACATAGGTTAATTCTCAAAGCTGTGGGTTTAACTCATTAAATGGCTTTTTTTTTTTCTCTTGAAGGTGGCACACACATCAAAGACTCACATTCACGTAAGAAACAAAAATAAAGAAAAGGCAAGATCCCTTTACACCTAAAAGCAAAGGTTACGACTGCCTGTTAGTGCTTAGTGGGGCAGTTAGGAGACAAGAGTGAATTCAAAAGCAAAAGTCCATTTGTTGCTTTTTTTCCCACCCACCCAAAAACATATCCTGTTTTTTTTTCTTTTTGCGTGAACACAAACAGGGAACTAGAAGTCTAACAGTGTTCCTACAAGACTGAACACTCCAGCTCTGTCATTTGAACCCCGTCCTAATCACTGTGAAGTATCGTGGAGGGACACCAGTGGCTTTTACAAGGGTTTTCAACATTCTTCTGTCTTCAGACGTTTTCTAAAAGCATTCACACTGAAGCTATACATAAAGTTGCTCTTTTACAACACCATCACCATGGCCTAAGACAATGACCTGACCAAGTTTAGAAGAAATTAGAACACATACGTTACACAAACATGTTAGTGCTCCAACTGTTTCCTTCAATGTATTTTTTTCTAGAAGATAAAACAAATAAATAAACCTTTTTTTTTTTTTTAAACAGCATACTTTTTTAAAACAAGTGGAAAGGACAAAGTATTTTCAGGATTAGTAATAGGTTTGTGCTTGTCAAGGTCATACGAAGGCAGATCTGAAATCTTGAACAGTAGGCTATATCTGTATATTGGATTTGGCTCACAAACAATTAAATAAAAATCCCAGTCTCCCTAAAAGGGGAAGAAAGTTCATTTAAAACTCGCCACTCACTGCACATATTGCTTTCTGCACAGACCTCCAGAGCTTTATGGCATCAGCACAGCCTTCAGACGAGGAATCCCCTCCTCAAATGCAGTTAGGGTGGAACCACATGCTAGTCTTCCTTCATGGCGCTTTCTGAATAAGCAAGCAGTTCTTTTAGTATGCTTATTTGTCTCTTCTTTTTCTTAAAATACGACAATTTTGGTGGCAATGCTTGATTAAAATATTGCTAGTCTGAATCAACAGTTCATGCAAATCCTAGCATGCTGCCCTGTATCCAGTGGTTACACAATGCATTGGCTCTGTCAACAGGACAAACATACACACACACTATGTACACACGCATACACGCTTGCCAGAGGAACAATGCTGACCGTGAAGGGTGGGTGTAGCACTTGTGCAGTTATGCCAGAGGACCTCAAAAAGATGCAGTCCATTAATCCATGACTGCTTTTAAACAGATCTGTGTTCCGGAGAGGATAATCAGGGTAGAAGAAACCCCATAGTTGCATGTCCCATCACTTGCAGTCCATAAACATCAGGCTTAACAGAATCTGCGTTCAACCACAGCAAGTCACACTTTCACAATATAATTTGCAAATCTAAAACAAATAAGGGGTAAAACTGTTAAAATGATCAATACATTATTGCAGAACATACATTATTAACAAGTCACGTTGCCCAACATCTACACAAACATGCATCTATGATGGTCAGGCATCGCCTCCAAACACAGATACCCATGTTGAAGTATTCCTATTCTTTTTCTGCTAATTGCACAAGGTGTCCAGCCTATCATCCTCCGACTCACCACTTCCAATGCAGGACTCCCACTTTTCATGAACTCCACAACCAAATCCACGAAATAAAAATGAAACCCTGTAAACAAAAGCAGCAAATAATGCATTGTAGGAGAAATCTTTGGAATCTGCAACACGGGGGCAGAGAAAGAACTGGCCGGCGATCCCAGAACTCTGGCTATAGGCTGCGATAGGCAGTGGGTTTCATGAGACTTGGACAATGAAGCACAGCAGAGGTACAACACGCTCCAGAAAACAATCCTGGATTGCTTATTGTTTTGGAAGGGGCAGGAGTGGTGGGTTGGCAAGCTATATTTACTGGTGGACGCAGGTTAGGTGGCAGGTGTCCCCAGTTTTGGGAGAGATTCTGGTATGTGCAGCTTTCCAGTTCAGCACAGAGACGGTTCTCACGCAACCTCTCGGTGTACTTCCGAGGCATCAGCTCGGCAGATAGGACAAGTGCGATTGGTCTGGAAGTAAAGCATAAACATTAAGCCTAATATATTAAGCACAGCAAATAGTCATACAAAACTATGAGAACACTATGAAATGGTTTAATTATCAAAACTGGCATGAACTTACCTTTAACCATTTATCCACACACTTTGCGTGGAATTCGTGATTACAAGGTAATACCCGAAGTAGCTGCCTACACTCAAAGTCACTAAAGCACACAACACACCTGAGGAGAAGAAAGGATTGAGTTAACAGGAAATAAATGCATCTAGAGTAAATTAAAGTGAAGAAGCAGTTTATTTAATCAAAAGGTGAGGAAAAGGCTTACAGCGTTTGTTCAGATAGATGATTCTCTGAGTTGAATCTGTAGGATGGAAGTTGCTCTATATCGGCTTTAGTGAGTCCTCGTGGTTTAGCTTCACCCAACCTCTCCGCCAGATTGAGTAATGCCTACACACACAGACGAGATGGGGGAAGAGAGAGAGAGAGAGATAAGGGGGCGGGGGTTGCTGATGAGTACAAAGCAATACCTTGGAGATAGCATCTAGTAAATTAATTGTCAAAATAAATTACTTAAATTACAATATTATTGTTTTGCCTAGACTAGATTGACGGAAATATTCAGTCAGTCAATCTAGTCTAGCATTGATATGAATCAATATAAGCTAAAGAACAAGGACATTTGAAACAGGACTAAGACTTAATCAGCGATTAAAAATAGAATAAAAAGTTAGAATAAAAAGGATAATAATGACTAAAATGTGACTAAAATTAAAGAGCATTTTTGTCTAAAACAATGTCTGCCAAAAAGGAATACTGCACTAACCTCATAGTTCTCCATCTCCACATCATCCACATCCAGGTCTAGACTGATGGCTGGGCCCACTGCTGTTGGAGGCACAGGAAGCATTGACCTGAACAGAGAAAAAAACATAACTTATGGAGCATTAACACAACCACTGCAACGTCACTGTGGAGCAGCTCTGCAAACACCAGCACTGACGGGGAACTAGAGTCGATCGTTTCCATCCTGCTTGAAAATTGGAGATGCAAAAGCCATAATGTATATTATTTATCCTAACTCAGCTACAGTGTTGATACAGAACAGTATGACAGTTGATTGCTGAGGCCAGTAGCTTAGTAGAACAAATATATGATTACATCCAAGTAAATAGCCACATGATTAAAACTGCTGTACTTCACAAACAGGGTGAGTTGTACTGCAGGTACTTACAGGAAGTAAGGAAGGAAGCCTGGGTAGTAAGATGGAGGCGGAGGAGGAGGAGGTGGTAGAGGTTGCTGCAACCGGTATCTCTGTCCACTCACTCGCCGGGGCAGCATGTGGGGAAATGGCTGAGGAGTAAATCAGAGTCAAGTTTGACATAATTCAATCTCTGACAACATTTTTATCAGCAAGTAACAAAAGCCAAGTAGATGTTTACTGGAGTGAAAGTTAGACTTTGCTTAAACTGACAGTCTTTTAAGACAAACGATACATTATATCAGTCGTTCTCAACATTTCTTCAGTGATGTACCCCTGTAAAATAGTTTTGCAGCCAAGTACCTTATAACCAGCGCAAAGCATTCTTGGTTAAAAAAAAAAGATCAGATTTAATATATATATATATATATATATAGAGAGAATATATCAAATTCAGTTAATGAACTTACACTTATATTTTATTGAATATTTATTCAATAACAATTTGTAAAGAATTTCTGAATGGACGTTACTTTTACATATATTTTTTTTTACTCTCACGTGGAGTGCCTTCACGTAACCCTATGTGAGAACTACTGAATTATATTATTATTATCATCACAGTGCTAAGTTGTACTTAAAGTCAATTTTAGAGCAAGATAAACTATTCGATAAATATGTTGGATATATTTGATGCTATGCTTTGTGAGCATCAGCAGCTTTTATTTTCTTCCCTGTCAAAGGTCTGTTCATCTTTATCTAATTAAATGCTATTTAGCTTGAAGCATGAATCAGAACATTTATTTCTTCATTGATTCATACAACTTTTACATGGAGATTTAGACCCGTCATATCAGGAAAAGTGGAACTAACAACATCAATGAATGAAAGCAATTACTGCAATGCAATACAGCAATTCATGGTTAGACCTTTGAACATCTATTTAAGTTTAGTTATACTCACACACTGTTACCCCCTGCCCATATGCACTGTCTTAGGTATGAAACGCTCGTCTACTTCCAACTACCACCTTACTGCTTTTGAGCAAGTTAGATAGAACCAGACAGCTACAGTAGAGATGCTCAGTGGCCAGTAGTATTCAATGTTTCTGCAGGGTTCACAGAGTTACATTTTTAATACCACATAAAATGTAATTTAATGGCCATTTCACAATAATCCCAGCCAAAGTATGACAGTATGATGGAAACCAAAAAGGTGACTTTTCTCTCTTCTTTTAGTACCTTTGCAGAAGAATCTAACAATAATTTCTCATGATATTACAGGGCTCCAGACTAACTTTTTTTACTAGGAGCACAGTGGCCCCTAACTTAAAATTTTAGGGGCGCAAGCAGAAAATTTAGGGGCGCACACTATAAATCGACTTGCAAAGTTTTCCTATCGTTTTCACTGTATTACTGATAAATACTTTGACAATAAATGCATACACTACAATCTTAGGTGAACTCGCGCAGCCACTCATCGCGAAAGCTGAATTTCCTGCCTTTTTTCGCCACGACCGTTTCCTCACAATCTGAGTCGGACTCATTCTCAGGATTTGTCTTCTCTAGATCATTAGGTTTAAGAAGAAAGTACGAACTGATAGTCCGGTTCGCCATTGTCCATTGTTTACAGGAGTAACCGCTATGTGAAATCTGTGGATTCGCCCGATAACCCCCCCAAGACCCGCCTCTTTTCACACATTAGCCTATCACAGTGGTCATTCGCCCCCCCAGGCATTACCGCTAACCAGGCAGGTGCAGAAGCATTTTGGGGGGCAGGTGCTCAAACCCCAAAAAAATTAAAAACAGTAGGATATTTTCAACTTATATATTTATTTTTGTTAACAAACTAACTAAAATTGAATAAATAAATGAATAACAGGCAACTTTCCGTGTCCTCTCCTGACCAGGCACAACAGTAGGTAAAGGAATGTTGAGAGCCTCAGCTTCTCTGACGCACCTTGAAATATCTCCTGAACTTCTCCTCAGACCTCAATGCTTATTGTGTGAATTACACCATCAGTTAGCTTGCAGGCTGTGGAGCGGTCCAGGCTTTCTTGTTGCAGAGCGTTTGATGAAGAGCAGTGACTTCACATGCTGGGTGCTGATTTCCATGCAGAGGATGAATGCCAAGTTAATCGCATTTTTGTAAATTTTTTCTAGCTGTGAATTCTCGTGACATTTATAAACACGTCGGACCAGTTGCGACGTAATGTTTTCAGCGGCGTTAATGTTGTGGTTAATTTATCACCAAACAACGTCGGGGGATTGCACAAACACCGTCACTACCCGTTTGTCTGATGCTGCGGGTCAGAGAAGAAGTAGCTGCACCCGTCTGGCCTGGCGCTCAGCGCTGCAAGAGCACTACGCGGAGGAGGAGGAGGAGCGCGCGGGGGCTCGTGAGCGCCGCGGAGCATGTCGGGGCGAAATTCTCACAATAACTCAAATAAATGCAAAAGGGCAGGTGCTTGAGGACCACTAGGGGTCTATCTGTGCACGTGCCTGCCGCTAACTATAGTGGGCTGAAGTGTAGAACAAGTTTGTCAGCAACAAAAATATTTAATAAAAAAAAAAAAAATACTGGTCGCGCATGCGCGAGTAGATGAAAAATTTAGTCGCACTGTGTCTAATTTTAGGCGCAAAATGCGACCATTTGGTCGCAGTCTGGAGCCCTGTATTATTTATTTTCTTCCAATCAGACTTGGACCATTTGAATGTGGATAACTGGCATAAAATGGATGGCTAGATTAGCCACTTAAAAATTATGAATAAATTCACAAATTCAGATAATTAATTTAGCAGAAAACAACCATTTGCTAAATATTTAGTGGAGTATTGTCTACCTGAGCAGGGAATGCAGTCACATTCCCTCTGTGTGTGTTGTTATCAGGGCTTCTCTAAACTGTTGACGAAGCTGGTCTGGCTGCATGTGTATGTTAGCGCATGTGTGTTTTGATGCGTGTCCCCCACTGGCTAGCTAATTGGCACTTTGCCATGGCAAAGGAAATTACTGTTTTTAATGCCTCCATGGCGTCATCACAGAAGCAAAGGATCCACCCTTCAGATCCCCCTCAAGTCTACACCGCTGTGAGCGGTGTAGACTGTACAAACAAAGTTTGTACAGTTTTTACTTTTAGCACAGTTAGCTGCAAGCCGCTGGCTCAGCCATCACCAAGTTGAGAACTGCGTGGAGACGGCCCCTCAATATGCTCTGAATTTAGAATTGAGCACCTTTCAGTCTTTTTTATGAGGACACTTGCCCATTATGAGACGATAGGCTTCAAAGCTGTTGGTAGCGGGAGTGACAGTGTTTGCTACAGGTCTGATGGTGCAGACTAAAACTTCACCAAAAAAAAGGATTCAACGGCTTCCTGAAAGCACAATCCACTGTCCAAACAATCCCACTTTTAGTTTATACATGTCTCCCGACCGCCTCGATTGGACACAAAAGCGTTCTATAACTGAAATGACTGCCTAAAGCAGACAAGAGAAAACAAACCTAACCCTAAGACTTTTAGAAATTAAATTATAAAACATTGTAATACTTTATAAAGGCATTAGGGAACAAAGTACAATGCTCTTGAAGACTTTTCAAGACCTGCAGATGCCCTGTGGGCCTCCAGCTATGAGTGTGTTGATTTGAACAGGTGTGAAGCAGGTCATGCTAAGATATTTATCATAAGTGTACTGTCAATTTCCCTGGAACACAAAGGTTTTAAAATGTCTGAGAGAGCCGTCTTACCACGCCAAAGGGAAGCTCCTGATGCAGAGGCTCTTGAGGAAGATACTGTAGGGGCAGAGAAGGAGGCAGCGCTGGTGGGTGATGAGATGGAGGGTAGGAGAAAGTCCCTAATGGGTGCTGGTCCCCTCTTAGGTCAACTTCATTGTCTACCCTCTGTAGAGGCTGAGAGGAGAAATAGATATACAAAAAGGTATTGCAGTTAGACCCAACATCTGTATGCAAATCAACAAACTACTAATTACATTTAACATCCACTGTGCTGTGTTTTCATGTGTATGCTGTGGATTACTCACCATGCGTGGGTGCTGAGGCTGTAAAGGGACAAATTGGCTCAAAGGAGTAAGGTGCGGTGGCTGGTGGGGGGGTACTGATGGGGTTGGGTGCAATACAAAATGTTCGCTGGAGATCAGGGGTGGAAAGGCTTGATAAGACACTGGCATATGCTGCATGGTACATGCCTGTATGAGCTGGGGAGAGAGAGAGAGAGAGAGAGAGAGAGAGAGAGAGAGAGAGAGAGAGAGAGAGAGAGAGAGAGAGAGAGAGAGAGAAACAAAACACAAGAGCGGACAGAAATTTAAAAAAGACATTTATTTATTTATCCTTCATTTTATTGATCTTATCATCTTAATATCTTAATTACAGTGTGGAACAGTCTCCACCTAACTAAAGCAAATGTGCTACTTACATGAGCATTAAGGCAATTATAATGAAAGCATGTCGTAAGTGTGTAGTGAACAGAAGTGATGCATTACAGAAGACCACAGCACTGACAGTACTGACACGACACTAACTATTATTCTGTTTGTTTCCACACATACAGTTTATTACTGTTTCTAATACTTGCGCAAACATCAAAATTAAACCACAAACCCTGCACAGTAACAGCAGCAGATATGTGTTAGTCATGAACAGTGACAGATTGCATGGCTGGTATGGTGTGCTACATGGATGCCACTGACATTTGAGCTCTTCCTTTTCAAACTCACAGGAGGAGGAAGGCAGCAGAGCAGAGAGAGCTGTCCGCTGAACATTACCGAGCATGCTGGCAGCTGCTGAGTGTTGCACCCCGGAAGGGGCTGCCCGGTGTGGATAGGAAATCCATGGGTCGTCACCGTTGTAACAGTGTATGATATTGGAACGGATCCCTGGTGCATCTTTAAAAAAAATAAAAAAATGGGGGGAGAGATGGGGTGACTCACAATTTGCCTGTAACAGAAACGTATCTGCAACTCATTGTATACTATTACATAACACCCTGCCTGTTTCAGAGTATATATACACAACAAATCAACAACTTTACCCATCAGGTTGTTCTTGTTCAGTTACCTGGTCGTGTAGATCCACCATGATGGGGCTCTGCTGGGGAAGGTGAGCAGCAGGGTGAAGCATGCGTGGTGGTGTGCTGGTGCGGCTGTACTGTCTGGACTCATCTAAAGAAACCTGTTGGTGATGTTGGGCGAAAAGCAGATGGTGGAAGTTCTCATCCTGGATCAGAGCGGTGTGCAGTACAGGCCTGTCTCGTCTTGCCCACTGGCGTCTCACTGGTGGGCTGTATCATCACAGAGGGAAGGAAAAAAATCCCCGTACAGTTCAATACATTGTATGTCTAAATCAAACACGTTGAACATTTCGCATATTATTGAAATAATAATGCACCAATGTCGTTCACTAATCCGAAGGTCATTGTTTGTAGAAGTGTCCTTGGGCAAGATACTGAACCCAAAAGTTCCATCCGACTGTGCGAGTGGACTTATACACCTCCAGAGTCAGGAAGCGGGCTGGAAAGATCACTGCAGACCCCTCACACCCTGGACACAAGCTGTTCCAACTCCTCCCCTCTGGTAGGCGCTACAGAGCACTGTACGCCAAAACCACCAGGAACAGCTTCTTTCCACTGGCCTTCACTCTGATGAACAATTAGTCAGACACCCCCACCTGCACTATTTGCACTTTTTTGACTACTGTTGTCTTTAATGTCTTTTTTATATATATATCTTGTTTATTGTATATAAGTACAAAGAGCTAAGTGAAACCGGAGTCAAAGCCATGTATGTGTAAACAAACATGGCCGATAAAGCTTGCTCTTGATGGGCAAGTGGCACCTTGTATTGTAGCCTCTGACACCAGTGTGTAATGGGTGAATGCTGCCTTGTGTTGTGAAACACGTTGTGTGATCAGTAAGACTAGAATTGCGCTATAAAATGCAGTGCCGTTAATTTACCATTTAATTACTAGCATACTCTTAATAAATCCAATGTAATAATCTTTTTTATCCTTTGGAATCTGAAATAATTTTTGAGGAAACAAGCAAGTCATACTTTCGAGTTTTTATTTAGTCCATGTTGACATGCATTCATGGTGCTTGAAAATTACCCTTGTTTAAGTGAGCCAGAGTGTAGTTTTGCTGGATAGGGGCTGCTAAACATGTTGCATGCAACAACGTTCCGTTTTTTTAATGTTTAATTACGGTTAGGAAAAATAAAAGTGCATTTTGAGGTTTTTTTGTCTGTAGGTAAGGCAACATGGGTCACACACAAAACTGTCATTTGGTTGATGTTGGAAGTATCCCAATGTCAGATACCACCAAACAAATGAAAGGTGTCTTAAGGAAAGACAAGTCAAAGTTTGTACCTTCTCCTGAGCTGCACCGGGGCGTTGCAGGGCTCTCCAAGGAACCTCCTTGGATTTAAGGGGGCTGTTGGTGGCAGCCTAGTTACTGCTATTTCCCATGGTCGCATTGGTGACGTCGTGCAGACGAGTCACACTCTGGGAACGGAAACTGTACAGTGGAGGCACTCGTAATGTTGCCTCTGATTGTCTTAACCCTGCAAAAACACACCAATTGACAAAATCACAACCCTGCTTTTTATGCTACAAACAGAGCTTATTTATATTCTTTATCCATCAACTGAGTACACAGTTTGGTCATGAAGTAAACAATACTAATGGTAGCTAACTTTACCGAGATATACCAGAGTACAAATTGTAGTCACATTTTCACACACTATATAACACATGTAGACTTTCAGGTCTGATACACCCACACACCCCAATGGGATTAGATATGTCACTGAAACTGATTTATACAATTATGTGCAAATAAATTAGGGGTTAAAATAATAATATAAATTGGTGATTCCTATGAGGAACACTCAAGGTATCTGGACACCATGTTGGTGACAGCTCTACTTTACAGTTTAGGTTTAATCTCAAACAATCAGATAGTAAATTAACTGTGCTGTAAATCCCCTCAAATTGGGAACATAAAAAGTAGGTATGGATTATTTGAGAAAATGGTTTGTGACTTCACATTTTACTGAAGCACGTGTTTTTCTTCAGGGAATTGTTTATTTCAATGCTACATTTTTTATATTTTATTAGAAGTGACCGAAATTAAAACAATTGTAGGCACATTCAATGTGACATTGGCCTCCTGTTATGACTGCTGGGTACTTTCAATTGCTGCGTTATTAATTTACATGAAAACGTCAATACACTTTTGAAAAACACATGACAGTGTTTTTACACAAATTAGAAAAGCAAAAGATGATGTCTAACTAAAGTGATCAAGATCTGGAGCTTTTAAACCCAAATTAATGCAATTTCAAATACAGAAAGAAAGTCACAAGCGTCAGTTGAGTTGAGTTGTACAAATCCCATTTACATTACAGATACATTTTACATTTTAGGTTTGACATGCACTGGGCTTCTCCGAAATGCTTAAATATAGTGGAGCTATTGGTACATTTTGTGTTTGGCAGTGTAATTAAAGCGGTGTATTCGGGGGCAGAATAAATAGGGGTCGCTATAGCCCGAACAAAAACATGGAGAGCCATGTGCTCGGGAGACAAAGCAACAACAAAAGACGTGAAGCCAACATGCAACACAGAAGGGCCCCTGTGCCGTTACACCGTTTCTTACAAAACACTACGCCGAGCTCGACAGACACACACAACCGCGAAAACAGACGAACATTATCACTGTGGCGACCGTCGGCTCCTTACTGTCCGGGTTAATCTCACGTCTCCTTGAGAGCAGCTAACTTTAGCCGAGCTATGCTAACGCTTTGTCCCGACACCGCGAGACTCACCCAGCTGCAGACAATTGAGCACTAATTAAGCCACACTACTAATACACGTGAACATGTGCTCGGTTAGCACTACACGTTAATGTGCTAACGCTACATCACAGACAGAGACCAGCATTGTGTGGACAGGTTTGACGTGAGGCTATGTGAGTTGACCAACAACAGACCGCAGCTTACTTTCTTTGCTAGTTTGCTCGCTCGACGAGAAGGAGAGGTGGGAGATGTTTCAGCCCTCCGAAACGGCGTGTCCCGCCGGGTTATCCTCGCACCGAGCCGACCACTATCCCCCGATAGAAACGGCCGTGAGCTGACTATCAACCGACTGTTGGTTTTTTTCTTCCCCCAACGAGAGATATTTGACAATGTCGACCGGAGCTACTATTAGCTTGCTAACGCTTGTCAGCTAGCACACGCCTCCCAGCTGCTGCATAGATAATCCGTTTTTGTCCAGAAACCGCGAAACGGCCCCGCGTCCATGAAGGGCAGCGTTTACCTGAGCAGGTGGCACCGTTAAACATGTGGGGAAAAGACGTTTGCTACAGAACGACAGTAAACATTCCTTGGCGCGTGTGTGTTCCTTGAAAGCATTGTTATGATTAAACCACGCCTCCTGTTGGAACCGACCAATCAGAGCGCAGCAAATACAGACAGCAGACGTCCAGACGGTCTTTGCTTCAATGTATCAAAACAAGCCGTTCCTGTTGTTACTTGTAGCTTCCAAACAAAAAGCACCCGGAGAGGTTGAAGGGTTCACCAACCACACAATAATGGGTAAATACCCTTCACTCGAATAGCGAATGTCAGACCGAATAATTACTCCTTATTTTACTTGTCTTACTACATTTTGCCACCTTCGGCACAGACATATTTATAGTGCAATTTGAAACATGCCTACTAGTCACCAGCGGTGTAAAGTAAGCAGGTGCATTCACTGGAGTTGTAAATTGGCATGATTTAAAGGTGCTTCTACTTTATTTCAATTTCATACATTGATGCTTTGTTCTAGAATAAACTATGAAGCAGTATATATAAATCAATTGGAATTGAATATCTTCTCAACACGTATACATTAATTAGTATTAATGATCCGGTAATATTCAGCAACATTAATCGTGGCCATGTGTACTTTTAATTTGAAGTGCATTATGTTGCAAATTATTTGACTTTTGATGTAGTATTTATTTGAGTGGGTATCCTACATTACAGTACATTATTTAATACGTATTCCACCAGCGCCAGTCAAAATGAAAATAAAAGTATTCCACAGGTTGAACTCTTTTCAAATGAGGAACGTAATATTTAACCATTTGACCATTACTGACCTGAAAAGTTTTTGGGGATTTCTCAACTTAAGCATCTCTCTTGGGGCAACCTGTCTCACTTCAAAAACAAAAACAGAAGTAATCAATTTAGCAATTTTGACCAAAAGTAAAATTGCATTTTTAGCCCACTGACAACACAGGCTACACGTAGTGTCTCTTTTGCACGAGCACTGCTTTTGCAAAGTCTCAAAATGTTTGTCTAAAACTTTACTGTGGCTCAGTCTGTGTTGACCCTCACCGGAGACCAGTGTCTGGGTACATTACTGGTTATGTAATATTTCACTTGCATGATCAAGTGAGAAACTCACTTCATCAGCTGTACTGTACGACATATCTGAGTGTTTGTAGATCAGCGAATGGAGCTGCAAAACACTTTATGTAATGCTTCAGTCGAGCATTGCCCAGCTGTACTAGGCTGTTTAAGCTACCGATCAGGCCCATTTTCTCCAGTAAGAGTTCATAAATAATACCCTCGTCTGTTTTGAATGCTCCAGTGCAAAGCACGCGAATGCATCCACAAGTATACACCTAACAAAGAGCCGTCTAAGGATATCAACAGTGGTATGCAACGTTGACTGAATGTAAACATTACAACATCGCACTCGGTAGCAGCAAAACAAGGAGGGGCTGGAGGTTCAGCAAGATGACAGCCCCAAAAGTCCGTCTACCCATCTCCCGTAAACACGCACTGTAAAGCTCAAAGATTCAACCGAGACAAAGCGATAACGGGAGGAGCAATGCAGTTACCTGTTAATGTGCAAACATCTGATCACTGATATTTCCCTTGTAATGTTCACATCTCGTTAGGCTAAGTGCGGCATCCCACGGTCAGCTGTTCCCGTGTGGAACATTCCGTGGATTTCACCACTGGTGTAAAAAGAAGGTGTTCAATATCAGACTCTCGTTTGATCAATGCGTTGTTGTCTTTATGTCGTGCGGGTTTATGGTTGTGTGACCCGAGAGATTATTTCCGTAATCGCCATTTTTGGGTTTTGGAAATGTTAATCCAGTCACACGGTTGCTTTGAGTGTCTGCGATTCCCTGTTACACCCCCCATTTATGCGCGTTTCAGCAGAGGAGAGCACACGCAATGCTGCCATTTTTACCGTAATGGACAGAAAAGAGGTGTTCCAGTTTGTCTCGAAAGTTCAGCGTCGCCTATAGTGTACGAGCCATAATATACTTTAATAAGATGTGTTTAGTGACTTATAAAAGTGTGTTGAAATGCTCCTTTAAGTTACGTTACTGACGACGTCATAGCCTATATCAGGGGCGTCTCTAGGATTTTGACACATCTGGGGCTTAGCCCAGAAGAGTGAAGCAGCGACATTTTTAGACATAGAAACACTCTCCACATACCCTACAGGTACCTGCTCTTCTGGACTGAATTGAATTGAGGCATGTCATGGTTACCAGTTAATACCACATAGGCTAGCAATTTTCACAAACTTCCCTCAATAGCCCAGGCACAAAAATGCCCCATTCATCATGTTGAACATACCAACAGCAACCATTCAGCAACAGTAAACATTGAGATGTTTAATGAACCATGCATCTTGTATGTACAGTGTTTACATTGTACATTTAATGCTCTTTACATACTCATATGTATTTATTATTTACATATTCTTTAACATTATTTAACATAACATACTCTTTAACATAATATTTAGACATAAGATGCTAATAATGCTAATAGTGCTCAACCAACACAAACACTTAAAGTAGTGGTTCTCAAACTTTTTCTGTAAATAACATTTTGTGATTCCATCTGCGCTTTTATAAATAACAGAATAAAGAAAATTGCAATCACTTAAAGTTTCAAGTAAATCAGATTGCTCCATCAGAATTTTTTAAAATGTTTTAATTGCAATCACTTAGATCAATGAACAGGAAGTTGTATCTGTGCAAAAAAAAAAAAATACTAATATTTAGTTACTACTAAATAGCTCATTGTGGAAAACAATAAGCTATTTATTTTTTTGCCAAACAAAACAGAATGAGTGCAGATATGTGAGCATCAGGTTGCATCAGTATTAGTGGCTGCAGTGAGCTGCTTTCCTCTACACATCTTTTTAAAACAGGGTTGTAGATTTGAGACAATTCATGTTCAACGTTGAGATCTGTTTTCTGTTTTGAGACAGGCAGCAGCAGAAAGGACGTCACGGAGACTTCTGGCAAAACGCCAAAAAATAAGGGAGTCGAGCATGCGAAAGCGTAACCTGTTAACGGCGTAACCATTTACCCGAAAGTACAGGCATTTCTCCATGTATTTATTAATGACTTAGTTTTATGTCCGTGTACTTTGTACTTTTGTAATATGTGAAGCCAGCAGCTCATTGTTGGTAGAAGACACGAGCACTTTGTCTCTTTCACCTGGAGCAGGAGAGCTGCTCCGGTGCGAGGAGAACTCCGGTTGTTCCTCACAGGAGAGCTGCTGTTGCCATCTTTACCCTGGGAGCGTTTAAAACGCAGATATAGCGATCTGCTTTTCACGCGACATATTTTTCGACGCTCTCTGTCCGCTGTTGTGTGCTCAGTGCTCACCTGTGTGTGCGCGCGCACGTGTCTGTGCGCATCGCGGTGGAACTCCGCCGTGCGCGATGCAGAGCAGAGGAGAAGTGTTAACGCGACCATTTAGAGACAGAAATGACAAGCTGTGTGTGGATAAGATCAATAAAATACGTCCGTTTAGTTTGTTTAATAACAGAACAAGGTGTAGACCTGTTCTATAGGAAAGAGAAACTTAAATGACGACTTGTATAATAGGGGGGCGCACACTGGCGCACACTGCAAGTGCGCCTGCTGCCTGACGCCGCTGTTTTGGGTGAATGACGTATTTTCTTTTTTTTTTTTAATTAAGATTCGGGGCTAATTAAAAAACATCGAGTAAACTTTGAAAATGGAGTTACTGCCTCTGAAGATTCATTACGCGTCAAGCTCATTGTCCATACACAGACTGTAACAGTAGTGGTAATACTCCATAAACTTTCACTGTTATGCCGATGATACTCAACTATATCTGTCAATCAAGCCAGATGAAATCCACCAGGTCACTAAACTTCAAGCGTGTCTTAAAGACATCAAAACCTGGATGACCTGCAACTTCCTGTTGCTGAACTCTGACAAGACTGAAGTTATTCTACTCGGCCCAGAACACCTCAGAAATCAACTATCTGACGATATGGTTTCCCTGGATGGCATCGCTCTGGCATCCACCACCACCGTAAGGAATCTCGGAGTTATTTTTGACCAGGACCTATCCTTTGGCTCCCACGTGAAACAGATCTCAAGGACTGCCTTTTTTCACCTACGGAACATCTCAAAGATCCGGCACATCCTGTCTCAAAGCGATGCAGAAACATTGATCCACGCATTTGTTACTTCAAGACTGGATTACTGTAACTCCGTATTATCAGGCTGCTCCGGAAAGTCCCTTGGGTCTCTCCAGCTGATCCAGAATGCTGCAGCTCGTGTACTAACAAGGACTCGGAAGAGAGATCACATTACTCCTGTACTAGCTGCTCTCCACTGGCTTCCTGTAAGATCGAGAATCATATTTAAAATCCTCCTCCTCACCTATAAAGCCTTAGCTGGTGATGCACCATCATATCTTAAAGAGCTTATAGTGCCATATTACCCCACCAGAGCGTTACGCTCACTGAATGCAGGGTTACTTGTGGTTCCCAGAGTCTTAAAAAGTAGGTTGGGGGCTAGAGCTTTCAGTTATCGTGCTCCTCTTCTGTGGAATCAGCTTCCACTTTCAGTCCGGGGGGCAGACACAGTCACCTCATTTAAGAGTAGACTTAAGACTTTCCTCTTTGATAGCGCTTATACTTAGGGCTGTTTCAGGCTTATAGTTAGGGCTGGCTCAGGTTTGCCCTGGTCCAGCCCCTAGATATGCTGCTATAGGCCTAGACTGCTGGGGGACATCTTAGGATACACTGAGCTCCTCTTCTCTTCCTCTTTCGCTCCTCTTCTCTTCCTCTTTCACTCCTCCTCTCCTCTTCTTTCTCTCCATCTGGATAAACTATTGTCTCTTCAATGCACATTACTAACTCTACTTTCTTTTTCCATGGATTCATGGCTGCCTGGAACCGGTCCTGCCCCGGGTCCTACCCCGGGTCCTGCCCCGGGTTCTGCCGCCCCCCCACCCACCCCTCCTGCCATGGATCCATGGCTGCCTGGAACCGGTCCTGCCTTCTGCCATGGCCCTGCTGATGGAACCGGCCTGGAACCGGTCCTGCCTGCTGCCATGGCCCTTCTGATGCCCCCCTCCTCTCTACCGCCTTCTGCTTCATGGATTATCAGGATCATGGACCATGCCTAATACTCATTATATGAATAATTTCTGTCATATTCATTGAATGTGCTGTAACTACGTTATTCATTCTGGCCACATGACATCTATTGCTTCTGTCCATCCGGGGAGAGGGATCCTCCTCTGTTGCTCTCCCTCAGGTTTCTTCCCTTTTTTCCCTGTAAAAGGGTTTTTACTATCTTTCTAGGGGAGTTTTTCCTGATCCGATGTGAGGTCCCGGGACAGGATGTTATGTGTACAGATTGTAAAGCCCTCCGAGGCAAACTTGTATTTGTGATGTTGGGCTATATAAAATAAACTGAATTGAATTGAATTAATAGGGATTACCGGACGGAGACAAGATTGCCGCTACATATAGAAAGCGTTGTTTGTATCTGGGTGAGGAAAAAAAGTATTCAACAACAAACGAGTATTCAGAACTTTTATTTTAATAAAAGTGGTGCGACAGTAAGTACAATTCCAATGAGTCTCAACTGTAGTATATGCACAAATGGCCAAATAAAAACCGCGAACCTTGTTAAAGGTAAAGACCGTGCATTAAAACATTTGATGTCAAGAGAAATACAGAAACCAGTGACGGAGGACACTTGGATCTTGGATTTTGTGATTGATTAAAAGTATAAAAAGTACTCATTCTGCAGAATGGGCCCATCCCGAGTGTCATTATGTAGTTGGCTTATTATGATAGATAGATAGATAGATAGATAGATAGATAGATAGATATTTTATCCATGGAGGTTTGTGGCAGCAGCTATCAAAGTTACAGAGGAGACATACAAATACTCAATATATACAATACAATAAAATAGCAGAGTATATTACATTTAAGAAAATTAAATAATGAAGAAAGTGCAAAAATGCAAAGTATATATACAGTGTATAATATATGAAGTGTATATAAAGTATATACATTATTGTACAAGTTGCAAATTATAAACAGCATTATTATGTTGGTGGAGGCAGAGCCAAGTTTACTTATTTTATTAAGAAGTTTAACTCATAAGGATCATATTATCCTGATCGTAAATTTCATTTGTGAAATCTTAATCTACAAAGCAACTATTAGGTATAGCTGCCAGATAAATGCAGTGGGGTAAAACGCACAATATTTCCCCCAGAGCTGTAGTGTAAAGTAGCAGGACTTAACACGACACTAAATGACTTCACAACTACTTTGTTACTTTTCACAACTGGTCTTCAGTAATGTCCACATAGCAGGTTATGTTGAGTTTAGACTCTATGCAGGATTATTATGAGGGGTGCCGCACTGTAATAGAGCCATTAGTGAGCATCACTCCCCCAGTAGTTGACTGGGTGATGAGTTAACACGGATTTTAACCCATGCTCGATATTAATGCATTGCACTAGACTTTTTATTTATTTACATTTCTTTGAGCAGTCATTTATCACATTTTGGCATTAACACTATCAAGTATAAAACATAACAAATAAACACAAAAAGATATACACAAGTATTCCCCCAAAAAGCCAGAAAGACAATTGTCCTCAATCCTAAAGAAGTGGATAACATGGAAAAATGAATAATGCTTCAGTAGACTGATATAGTTCCTCAAAACAATATCAAATAAGGACAAGAACAAGGAGAAATTGTCCTTCCAACCTGCTTATTGGCACAAGATAACTATAACTGTTATTGGCACTTGGTGTTCTCATCAAAAAAGTATGTTTCTTAATTCATGAACCAGTGTGAGTCATTACTTATCTATATAATTGTATCATCTTGTTTATGTGGAACGACAACACCCTGACTGACCCTCGGATCGCTTGGTCATCTGTTCAAGTTAGATTACATTTTTTATGTTTCTGTTTACTGGAATTGCTTTGGTGACGCTCCCATAGATAACTGCAAGTGCAGGCACACGAGTTTCAGTGTTGTGTGCAGTGCTGTAAATCATAAACCAAAGTCTAATTGGTTTAGAATGTGAATCAGAGGATATCTGTCATCAATACCCAGACTGATGTTGCTTATGAGTATGTGAATGTTAATATCCCACACATAGTCTGCCTCTGGTTTATAAAAGGTCACATATTCTCTTCAACTAACTGAATGATTGTCATTGTCACTGTGAGCATGCTGACATTCACATGTAGCTCAAAGCACTCCTGTTTATGAGCCTCACAGAGCTGCTAGCATGACTCAGTTGTAATAACATGTACATCCCTTTAAAAAAAAAGAGAGGCAATTTTCTCTCTTAAGGGCAGTTTGTATGACAGCTGAATATTTTACAATTTACAATGTTTTCATGTACTTTTACTTTAAAGATTCCATGTTTTCGGGGGAAAAGAGGAGTGGTTTTGAGGCAAAGGCCTGATAATGAATGAATGCCGTGTGTAGAAGAGAAGATAATCCTTTGTGTAATAGCCCTTAATTAGGAGGCCAGGCAGGGGGGGTTCACGGAGAAAGGCTCATTAGGGAGGTACATGGATCTCTGCTTTCTGAAAAAAGCATCGGTCCACTGATTGGTTCTGATGAGGCGTGTTTTAGAAAGGCCCCGGGTTTTCGCTATGAAAGCAGAGGGACTGCTGCTCTGATGACCCAGTATGGCATGCTGCCATGTTACTGGTGACAGGGCTGGCCATCCAATGATGGGTTGAGACGTTTGCCTGTTCCTGTCTCTCACTACTACCCAGGCTTCAACCATAATGTAGTCAGAGCAAACAACAGGTGGATATTTCTGTTTATTTGATCCATTTCCCTTCAGCTCGAGAAACATACCCAACGAGGTTTACTGCTGTGTTATTGGCTGTGAATTTCGTGCTCGTGTTAATCATTTATGTTTACAACTGTAAGGAGAAACAAGAGCCAAAGGTCTCATCTAGACATAAAGGAGAACCTCCTCTGAATGTCGGCTGGTAAGTCTGATTGCTCCATTTCAAAGTAAGGTTTACTTTTTTAAAGTGTTTGCGTGATGTTTTTAGTTACCATGTAGCATGGTTAATGGTGCTGCTCTCTTCAATCGGACATAGTAAACTATATTTACTGTACTGTGTAACATTTATAGCCTATACTCGTTTTTTCATAGATACATATTTAAATTAAAATTCTCAGACGCATGGAGATATCAAAGTGATTCATCCACTGAAGTCCTAGCATTAACAATTAGTTTATTCTCATTTTATGAATTGATTATGACATTATAACATCCCGTACTTACCAAAAATGCCAATTAAATGTTGTTTCTGTCTTTAGCAAAGTAGAATCGGTGGAAGTTGTGGCAAAAACCTTAAGGTGACCGACGGGTGCTGTGAAATGACTTACTTTTTGTTGTCTCTTGAGGATTAACTTCATCTCGATGATATTAAGGGGTTTTGTTCCCTAGCGTTGCTCATGTTATATTCAAATGTTTCTACTGTAGACATTATTGCTCACATTATAAAACATGACGTAATTAAAGTCTCCAATTTGACATAATTTGACACTGCTCAGTGATATCACAACAGGTGAAAACACCTGATATGATTTTGCTAATTTGGGTGTGGCCCTTTGCAATATGCTGCTGTTCAATTTCAACCCATAAATCAGAATTGTCAAAAATTCCCAACACAATGTGAAGTCTTCAGATTGCTTGTTTAGTCCAACAAGAAGTAAAAAAAAAAAGATGTACCTTACGCTGTATGTCAATTTACTTTGTATCTGTCTTGTATATATTTCCATATCAACATAATTTTTTTTACATTTTTCACACTTAATACCATGATTGTTTGAATTACTTACATTCAGTGTCTTGATGAGGCTTCATGGCAGAAGAAGTTATTCATCATTTTTAGCAGCGTGGTTTATGGATGTAAATGCAGGTCTGACAGCCTGAAGGCCAGACTGAAACATTGTTATTAGAATTGTTGAATGGATGCAACAACTTCTCAATAGTGTTAAGTATTAACACGGTTTATCTATTATGTTCAATTAAATTGTTCGTTCAATTGTTTAAAGTACTAATTGTATCAGCTCTACTTACCAGATTGCTCATTCTTTTTATTTGCAGACATGGAGGGGGTCACAGGAATTATGTTAGTGTTGTGCCTTATCGGCTCAAGTAATGGTGAGCATTCAGTTAATGTCATTGCAATTTTGTCATTATGTCTTTACTACGTGACATTTTACTTAAATTGTATGTTTTCTACAGCAAATACCAGTCCTACAATCAACAAGGTCCTTTATAATGTGTGTGAAGACGCCCCCAAAGGTACAGTATACTGTACATGTGTGTCTGATTTAAAAAAAAAAAAAACTTTTTGGTTTCACTTTCGCAACATTCTACCTCAACAAATACTGCACACGTTTATACAGTTCCACCAATGTTGTTTTCATAGGTGCCGACGTGTTTACTATACAAGCGACAGACGCAGAACATGACCGATTGACTTATTCACTTGATGATCCCAATGAGGGATACTTCGCACTTGACAAGGACACCGGAAATGTATCAGTCAGTAGGACACTAAATAGAGAGGTACGGTGTGGTGGTTTTAGAGAGCTTTCAGTATTTAACGGTTTCATTAGAATTCTGGATGTGTTTTTCTCAATTTCTCAATTTTATTCTTATTTCCTTAATTCTAGGCTACTAACGTAATACTACTCGGAGTTCTTGTCTCAGATGGTCCCAATAATGTAAGTTTCAGTTAATGTGAATCATCCATTCAAATCAGTTTGTTCATTACATTCAGAGTACATCATGCAATGTCTTTCAGATACGAGCATTATTAACTATCATATTAGACGAGGCCAATGACAACCGACCCATATTCCAGGACGCTCCATATGATATTACAATCAAAGAAGTAAGTCAAACAAAATATCAATTCATGATTCTCTAAACCTATTTGTTCATCAGTTTATCTACTTACACAGTTGATAATGCTGAGAGTTATTTGTGTGTTCAATTGTCTGTCTTTGTTTTTGTCCCCTTCCAATTCATTAGAACACCCCTGTAGGCTCAACTCTTTTTAGGGCACTCGCCATGGATGCAGACACTTCAAATGGTGCAGTTGTTCAATACAGCATTGATGAAGTAAGCTTCTTTTGTGAATCGTGAAATTGATTCATATCATATTCTGCTGATCCATAAACTCTATCAAAGTATAATTTACACGTTGTTTTCTAGGTTACTCCAAATGATGGATTGAGTCTTTTTAGCATTGTATCCACAACTGGTGAAGTCAAATTAAGTGGACAACTAAATTATACTGCTTTGAGCACTTTCTATCGGCTGAAGATTAACGCAACTGTGAGTACCATGCAATAGTAAAGCAGTAGTGAGACATTTTGGGAATGTGATTTTTTGCTTTCTTGTTGAGAGTTAGGAGAGAATATTGACGGCACTCCAATGTCTGGGAGAAACTGAATTAGCATATTTCCCAAACTGACGTCAGTGGATTTTATTGTTTTTCCCGCAACATTTGTACATTTACCTTCATCATTGCATAAAAAGTTGAAAGAATAAAAAGGAGTTCTGTTCCTTTGTGAAGATAAGGCAAAACTGATCTCTGAAGTTATAAATGTTTTCATTACTATAACAAAACAATATTTGAACAAGACAAATAATTATGATAATTACATGTTATGTTACTAATCAATAATTATTATTGTGCTAAAAAAAAAAGCATAACATTTAACAATGTTGACAACCTTGTTTGTCCCATAACAGGATGGCGGAGGCAGTTGTTATTATAATACAACCAATTACTTCTCAAGCATTGCCTTTTCCTTCATCACGGTTGAGGATGTCCCAGACCTCGACCCACATTTCATTGATATTCCCTACGTAGGAGAAGTTGAGGAGAATTCTGCTTTGGTAAGTGCTGATACATTTTATTCTGCATTTTATTTTTCAAAGAGTAATTAGAAAGAAAATGACTTACAACAAATATGTCATCCGGTGCATTCCATTCAGTTATTGCACATTTTCACATTTCTTTGTGTAATATCTGCTTTGAATTCTGCTATAGCTGTGTGTTCTTGTGTAAGTCCAGGATTGATGTATATCTTTAGCCATTTTGTATGACAAAGCTGCTGCATATCGTGTTGTGATATATATACAAATCTGCAGGCAGTAGGCCTGCTTTGAGTTGTGGATAGATGTTAAAATAGTTGTTGTTTCTTTGCCAGGGAAAGTCTGTGTTTGAAGTGACGGCCTTAGACCAGGACACCGGCGTCAATGATGCTATCGTCTACAGCATTGAAGGTGAGCTCGATCAACTCAGCCAGAACAATTGTTTCTTTGTACCGAGTGAGTACGAACTATTTTTGTTTCTTCCACATTGTTTGACAGATTCCACAGCAGATGGCCTGTTTCAAATCCAATCAACTAATGGCATCATATCTGTACTGTCGGCTATTGACAGAGAAGATATTGGTGACACTGACACTGTTACCCTGACTGTAAAGGTACAGTTGTTTTTTTGAGTAATACACGCATTTCTTACGCTGTATGTCAATTTACTTTGTATCTGTCTTGTATATATTTCCATATCAACATAATTTTTTTTACATTTTTCACACTTAATACCATGATTGTTTGAATTACTTACATTCAGTGTCTTGATGAGGCTTCATGGCTTTATCCTCCCTCCTGTTGCTCCTGTAATGAGAGACAAGGAGGCCGGAGAGAATGCAGGGGGTTCGTGAGGGAGGATTGTGAGAACAAACTTAGACACATGTGAAGGAACATGGTCACAGGAAATCTGAAAAATAAGAAGGCGTGATCTTTGTTCATGAAGATAATGAATAATAACGTCACTTTTGTTAGAACCAGCCTTCTCTCATTCACATGCATGAGCGTGTGCATGAGCACCCAATCAAAGACAGATGCCTGCTGCAGTCTGTGAAACGTAACAGAAAACAGACCATTTGATTCTTGAGAACCTTATTTAATTGGGAACATTTCTTTTTGCAAATGTTGAGAATGTGACATATTTAGGGTTTCTCTCTCTATTTTAGGCTACTGAGTCAAAAGCAAACATCCACGGGATCCATGCCAACACCACAGCAAAAGTACAGATCAACATCATCGACGTCAATGACAACAGGCCGGAGTTTTACAAATGTGGAGAAGATGAGCTCAACTGTGTGAAGGAGAGTCACTTCACGGGAGAGGTTGTTGAGCACCGGTTGGGCGCTGTTTCTATCAACATGACTGTCAAAGATCTGGACAAGGTAAGAGAGAAAAATAATTCTTTAACAAAAAAAAAAGTTTTCTGCATAGTGAGTGAATTAAGAAATATTCTTTCATGGCTTTTCACAGTTTACCAAAACGCATCTAAGCCTGGAGGGAAAGGACAAAAACGTGTTTTCTGTGCAACCACAGTTTACAATGTCCGACAGCATCGTTCTGCTTCAGGTCAGGGAGCCCCAAAAACTGGATTATGAATTAACACACCAAATGGTTCTGCAGGTGAGAAAAATTAAAAAAAAACTATTATTATAATAATAGTGCCAATTGTCGTATTTTGGTGATCATATTGTGATTTTTAAAGCACTTTACCAGTCTGCGCTGCTTCCCATGCTTGTGTTATGGTGCAGATAATTGCCGTAGATGGAGATAAACCCACCTTCCATTCCACTGCAACAGTTACTATTAACATCCTGGACGCCAATGACGAAAGCCCTAAATTCAAACAAGACACGTATAAATTAGAGATTGCTGAGCACTCTCCTGTTGGGACAATACTGGCCAACTTGACTGTAAGTCTTTTTTCCAGATTCTTACTCAGACAGTCTTATCTTGCATATAAGAAACACATCACACTTAAGGAGCACACAATGTTTTCCCCCCCAGGCAGAAGATCCTGACACGATGGATCAAGGCAACCTAACCTACAGTCTTCTTCCAGAGAGCATGTATGGCAAACCAGATAGTCTGCTAATTTGAATGCAGCCACTGTGCACCTGTTGCTGCCATGCTAACTGAGACAACACCACTGAAACGTCTGTTTCTGTGTTTCAGACGACTGTATTTTGACGTGGATCCACGTACTGGCTTAGTTTACGTGAAAAACGCAACTCTGTTGGATCGTGAGGTCAGATCTCTGTTTTCAGCCACACTGCAGGCCAGAGACACAGACGACAAGCCCGGCAGCACAGTGCTGGAGATCACTGTGACTGACATCAACGACCACGCCCCGATCATCAACAGAGACACTTACCGGGAGTTTGTTAAAGAGGGTGAATCGCTGGAATTTAAGATAGAGGTAACTGTAGGACAATAAAAGAATTGTTAATATATCCAGCTGGGGTTGGTGCTATATTTAACAGGATTTCTCATTTATTGTAATTATTCATATCAATAAATAGTTATAAACCTCAATCCCAGAGATTGTAATTGAATGGAAAGAAAGATATTTGGAACCCAAAAACTGTGGACTATTTTTCAGTTTTTAGAGAAGGAGAATGTTGACACATTTTGGTTTTCTTATAGTCTGAGGGTGTTTTTCACAGTTTGGACTAGAGCCCCCTATTTCCATTTAAGAGACGTCTTAAGAAAGCACTCCACCAATGTAACACTTCACACGATAACTTTGTCAAACTCATGTTGGGCAGTTCACAAAAAAGGAAATAAAAAATCATCGAGGATGTAGCAGAACCAGAGATATTGTCTTTTTGAATTCCAAGCCTTCCTCCTTGTTAAACCCTGGGGTCTACATTACCCACAATGCAACTCAATTGCCAACAGTTTGTTGGAAGATGCAATTGTGTTTTGTTAGTAGCAGCTAATGTCCTCTCAAGCCTCAAGAAGAATTGAGGAGCGGGCTACAGAGGTCCGGTAAGCTCACTTCTCCCTAACTCCACACCCCAAGATGTTTTTATTTTCAGACTTGTAGTCCTAAGCCCCAAATCATGTGACATCATTTGTGACAATTTACTCAATTTCGTGCAGCTCCCTCTGGGGACACAGAAAGTGAAATACAGACTCACTGTAGAAGTGTAAAATCAGTGGAGATCCCTTTTATATTTCAGCATATCATGATATATTTTCGGGTGTTCACATACTTTTGTCAATGTAGTGTACTTATAAAATGTAATATTCAGTAACTAATGTAGTTCCTTAACCGTTTCTTCTAATATTTCTCACTTGGACAGGCAAGAGATGCGGATGACTCTGATACCGAAAACAGCCAAATACAGTTTGGAATCGTGCCAAGCCGCTACAGTGATAACTTCACCATCAACGCTAACACCGGTGTGCTAACAAACAGGGGTGAGCTTGATCGCGAGGCCCTGGACCCGGAGCTGAACGGAAGGATTGAGCTCAATGTCACTGCTACTGACAAGGGTACACCACCATTATCCTCCATGGTCACCGTTATCATCAATATAGAGGTACATCTTCAACAGTTTGTATTGGTGCTGTGTTGCTACTGAAGCTCCCACTCCTGGAGATGATAATTGTCTTTTCTTTTGATGCATCCCAGGATATCAATGACAACATGCCACAATTTAAAGCCCCTTCTTATAAATTCTCTGTCAAAGAAGGAGAAAAAGGTCAGTATTTATTTTTGCAAAACACATTTGAGTGTTAATAATTGTGTGGCTGGGTTCTTCTAATTATATTTTATATCCCATCAGGTGCCTTTGTGGGTTCTGTTCAGGCTGAAGATCTGGACCAAACATCAGAGTTTGACCGCATTACTTTTAGAATTATCAATGGAAGCTTTGGCAGCTTCAGCATTCGCACCTTCGCAGAGGAGAGGGGTTACAGGGGAAACATCACTGTGGACCCCGAAGTTGAGCTGGACTACGAGAGCACTCGCAAGCAATTCCAACTGCAGGTAGAGGCAATGGATGTGGATCAGGAAAAATCTGTAGTGAAGGTGACGGTGGACGTGTTGGACGTAAACGATGAAAGGCCCGAGTTCAAGCCAGCAGACGATGTGACAGTAAAGGAGAACAGCAACCTCAGCGGGGCAGTTGGGAGCTTCACAGCGGAGGACAAAGACGGAAACCACTCACTGGTCTACGAGCTGGAATCCATCAAATGCAGATGCAACGGTTCTCTGACCCCCTGCAGCTGGTTTATCCTGGATCCAACGGGGGAAGTCAGACTCAACCCGGAGCACACAGTGGATTATGAACAATGTGACCAGGTGCGGATGGAGGCTCAGGTGGTGGACGAGTACACAGAGAAAGGAGAGAACAATAGTGTCACAACAGGTTAGCGCAGGGTTGTTGTACAGATAACAAAAGCCGTAAAAGCATAACAAAACAAGTAAAATACAGACCTGCACACACATCTCACGTCACTTTACTTTTTTCTTTTGAAACATTTCAGGAGAAATGGTGATCAACATTGAAGACATCAACGACAATGCTCCAGAATTCATTCTCTCAGATTCTATATTTGGTAAGTGTATATTTGAGATTATATAGCTGTTATTTTATTTTATTTGTATATTTGTTTGGCTTTGTTTGGCTTGTAAACTGAACTTCAAGAGTTCCTGCTCAACACAAATCTTTAGTCATTAGTCAAAGTCATTGGACAAAGTCATTGGACAAAGTCATTGAAACCAATAAACTTGATTTTCTCTACTTCATTTGAACAAATCAAAAACTGCTAATTTACAACTTGTGGGTTATGGTTGTCATTTTGTGTGTTTTAGCAACATTATAAAGTTTCATACGGATTTTCTTTCTTTGGATTTTAGTTGTGGTGTCAGAAAGTGCAAGCAAGGACACATCGGTGGCAAGAGTCACTGTGAGTAATGAAAAGTACATAACTGGCATGATTTCAGCTTGTGAATGAGATATGCGACATGAAGTCTAAACATTCTCGCTTGTATCTCTTGCTGCTGTCAGGCTACAGACCGTGACTCTGGAATACATCGGCAGATTGACTTTAAAGTAGCCAAAGTCCAATTTAGAGACATCAAGAATCAAACAAGTGACATGAGGATGCTGTTCGTGGCCGTCACCACACAGCAAAAGGACGTTTATGTTGGAATTATTCAGTGAGTACAACATTATTCATCCGCATCATAGTGCCAAATCCCATTCTGCTTTAAATACTTGTTTGTGCTTTCTCACAAGCTTTTGTGTTTACCGCTGCACTCATTTTAAAGTTTGAATGTAACCTGAACCAGAGCCGCTCTCTGAACGGACTGTGTGACAAAATGACAAGAAAGAATAATTACAGAGAGACTGAAAGTGACTTCAAAGCGAAACAAAACAACCACACTCAAAACAATTACATGCAAAGTGAATACACCACAAAGAGACACAAGACAAACGCCGTTGTCTCAGGACCTGAACCTATAACCGATAAATAATTGAGAATTATTGAATTTTGATGGTGCATTTCTATTTTAACCGGCGCAGCTTTTCTAGCCTTTACGGCACTCGTTCCGCGGTCCAAGAAGCACACCAACCAATTACACGTTGTAAATAATCTCACGTGATGTTCCTCGGCCAATCAAATATGTGCATTCCGATAATCGTTGCCCTCGACTCGGGAGTGTGAGATTCACACGCGGGGAACAGACGGGGAGAGAGAGCCAGCAGTCAGAGAAGTTATTTCACATGGCGATCTCCAAAAAGAGAAAAGTGGACAATTTACACAGACACGCACAGACAAATAAACCCAAGAGCCCAACATTATCAGACTCCTAACATAACATTTTGAACGGTCCAACAATGATGTAGAGAGAGAATATCTGAAACAAGTGGTTTCAGATAAAGTCCCTGCACAGTTTTCTCTTTTTAGAAGATGATAATAATATGGATTTTTTTTTTAAATGTATTGACATCACACCTGAATATAAAGCTGCAGGACACGGACAGTTCAGTTAAACTCATGTTTAAACAATTCTTTAGTTAAAGAGTAGCTTTTTTTCAAAAGATTTCTGTTGTGTATTTTATTTTTGAATTCATCCTTTGTTTTACTTGAAACAAGAGAAGAACATGCATTTATTATACTATTTATAATTTATCCAGTTCAATTTGAAATCTGACAATACATATTGTTTCGATATTATTCAATTGAACTTTATATGTTTGAAATGACAGTCAGATGCTGACTACATACACACGTTATAACAACTGTTGGCTACTTCAATATACATGGTACAAAATCATAGCGCAAGTTAGACATTACTGTGATGTTCTGGACCTCGACATGAGGAAATTCTCTCGAACTGGACCTCGCTGGATTTTAATTGAATAACCCTGATCTAGATGGAAAGAGACACAAAATAAATAGAAAGATGACTACAAAGAGACACACAATGACTAGATAGATGACTACAAAGAGACACAAAATAGATAGATCACTACAAAAAGACACGAAATGACTAGATAGATGACTACGAAGAGACACAAAATGACAAAAAAGAGACAATATTACGACAATGTGTATCTTTTAGTCTGGGTGTCTTGGCCATGGGTTGGGCCAGGCCTACATGTCTGTGCCAAGAGGCCCATTGTCTCATAATCTGTCGATGGCTGGACTGATTTCCTCCACTTTCTATAGAACTAGCGAGGCGCTTGATACATCACTGCAAGGGAAGTATTTGGTAACTGTAAGTGCAACTGACACTGGCGACCTCTCCACCAGCACTGTACTGGAGGTGAGTAACTCAAATCATTCAGCTGGGTTTTCAATCATGAAAACGCCCAACCGGCAGTATGACTTCAGCCTGAGTTAATACTTCTGTTGTTAATATTTTGCAGATTGTTGCAGTTGATGCATCATATAAAGTGGAACTTGTGTTTACAAAATCCCAAGACTTCGTTGAAGGAAACGTCAACGAAATCAAAAGGTACATTTCTCCTCGCTATACTAAAAAAGGAACATTTTAATCTGATGACTCTGAATTGAAGCATTTCTCAATGTTTTATTTAGGTTGACACTTACATCTGTCATGTTTTTCATCGGGGTATTTTCTCTCTGATCTCTACATTTCCAGAGCTCTTAAATCTGCAACCAAGGCTACAGTTGAAATTGCTTCCATCAGGTCTGGCACAGCTGAACCATCCAGGCAAGCTCTCTTTTCTTGTCACCTCTAAACCTAAAGCACAAAATACATGATGCAGTCTATGAATACAGATACACGTAACCAATCACTGGCTCGAACTCAAATAATCTTCAACTCTTTACGCAAATGCATGTACTGTTGTCCACTAGGTGGCACCAGCGTCCCTGTAAACAACCATATTGTTGAGGACAAATGATTTGCTGATATTTGCAGTAACAAAGGCTGATTTTGACCTAGAATTTAAAACAGCTCCAATTGTTCATTTAGGTTATTTTAAGTGTGTAAATGGGTTGTATTTTTCTCTCAGGGTTTCAGGTAACACGATCGTAGTGGCATATTTCGTCTACTCCAATGGAACTGCTCTTACCTCTACTGAAGTGCTAAAGATGATCTCTGATCCTGAACACTCTCCTGGACTTATAGATCTTGGCCTTGCGGACATTGTGAGTATGAGTATTACTATATTTTACGATAATGTACAAATAATAATAATCTGAATTTTAAGATAGAGGAGCTTATTGCATTGATTGTTTCATTATAGTATATGTTTTTGCATTTCATTTATAAATGAATGTGTCAGAACTAGATCTGACAACGACAAGTGTGAAATGAAACCTCATTGGTCCACAGACATGAATACATTAAAGATGTTTCTTACTTGTGTTTCAGGGGAAGGTTACTGTGACCGAAACCGAACCTGACATTTTGAAGTACGGCCTGTATGGGATGGTGGCCGGCCTCGTCATCGTGCTGTCTATCCTCACCACTTCACTGATGTGCACTCGCAGAAAGTAAGAAAAGGGATTTGGAATACATTTAGGGACAGGATTGGACGGGACAATTAACTCCTAAACCACGGTTTATTCCAGTGAAGTTTCTCAAGTGCCATTTATCTGAAAAACTCACTTCACACTACAGCTACAGGAGGAAGCTGAAGGCCGCCAAAGCCATGAACTCTGCATCCATGGTCACTTCTGACAACCAGAAAAGTGGTCCTGTGGTACCCGGGACCAACAAGTACACCATGGAGGGGTGAGGAGACAACAGCGTTAGCAATATACACGATTGAATAAACGACTTGAAATATGACACGTGTTTGTCTTCAATATAATGTGTCATTATTTATCAACAGGGCTAATCCTGTTCTCAACCTCAACATCGACACAACCATGACCCTTGACATGGACGAGGAGGACTCAGATGTGGACAAAGTCAGGTAACTCTCCTCTCCTCCGTCTGTTGACGTTATTTGCTTGATCACAAGGTGGCGGCTCCCAGTGACACACGACCTCACGCTCCACTCTGGAGCCGTGCTGGTTGATGAACTGGGAATGTTTCCATCTGAACACAGCGTGCTCATGACAGCGCGGTGTGATGGAGGACTGGCTTGTGACCGTTATTTACATCAAAAACCTGAACACGGATTTGAGGGGGGAAAAACACTCTTCATGAAATAGTGAGTTGTGCATACGGAGATAACTTTGATCCCTTTTGTTTTTCTTTTTCCCACAACAGCCTCAACTCCCTGGACTCCAGTGATTATATGACCGTTCAGGAAAAAGGTCTTATGGTGAGTTTGCATTTAAAAGTCCATCTTCATTTGCATTAATTCGAATACGGTCTAATTTCAAAACTTGTCTGCTCCTCAGAATATGATCGAGGAGGAGGAGGAGGAGGAGAATGACAGCCGGCCATCGGAGTACATTGAGCCTCTGGGTGCAGCCCTGGCCCAGCGGGGCCAAAAGAAAGGCCCCGACAATCCTCACATTGGTTTTAGTAACCCTGCATTCAGCACTACTGACCTGTGATGGATATATTGAAGGGAGAGACGCTGACCCGCAGCCTCAGCTGGACATCATGTTGCTTCTCTGTAATCAGTCAAACACATTGACAGTGTTGGACGAAGTCTTTGTGTCTCCAAGTAGCCTTCTGTTGTGACCAATGAGTTGTTAATATTATGCACAAGCTCATAGCACCAAGTGATGCATTCGCTTTGTCAAAACATTTAATTCAAGGAATCAAAGGGAGGAAAACCAAAATTGGAGATGTTAAATCTGTGAAAACAATATTATGATACCACATAGTGTGTCAATATTGTGAACTTTGTTTGGTTATTTTATCGACTGTTTTGTTTGTCAAACAGTTAAAGGAATAGTTTAAGATTTGGGGAAATATGCTCCAGCTAGCCTGGCTCTGTTTATTAAAAGCGGCCTGACAGCACCTCAGAAGCTCAGCTGGCTGTTTCCAGTCTGCTGGCTGTGGCTTCACATTTAGAGCAATGACACAAGAGCATACACCGTCTGCCACAAATAAGCATATTTCCTCAAATGTAAAACTCTTCTTTAAAAAGTCTCTTTACATAATTGTAGCTCGACAATGACAAATTGGACAGAAGCAAAGGGAAACAAAAGAATTGTTTGTTGCACATGTGAATCACTTTATTTTTGTTAAAATGTTCAGCGGCTTAAAAATGATTGGTTTGCTTTGAAATAAGCTGTATTATACGTTATGTCAAACACATTGTTAATTGTGTTGCAGCTGATGCTACCACAAAGGCATTCCAAAAATAGTACAATATTGCTCAATGTCAATGCCTGAAATAATTAATTTTTTATGACGTCAGCCTAAAACAGGCTAAACCTTATGCCTATTTAATTTGCCAGTGTTGGATTTGAGTTTGAGATTCTCATGCTGAAATAAAACCTCATGCAATGTGACTTCCTATAAGCAGTGGATAGAATAGATTATTTTACTGTTTCCTGACATCTAAATGAATGTAATGTAAATGCAATCTGAATAAAATCATTTTTGCCAAATGTGGATTTGATCCCACTTTTATGAATTTAACGTATGAACACTAACATCACTGACACTGTAACAACCTCTGAATTAAAGCACATTACATAATGTAAAACTGAATCAGTAACCATGGCATTATAATACATTAAGTCAAGTCAGTAAGTAATGACAAAAAATACCCTCATATCAGCTGTCGATTGTCCTCGTCATTTGTACATTTTTTATACTTTTCACAATACAATTAAGTCAAAAATTGTGCCAAATCTAAAAGCAGAATATAAGACATACAAAAAGCCTGCACTAATGGTAGGGACTCGCCACACAGACACATCAAAGCAACATTTAGATCCATTTTAACGTCCATACGTTTGCAACAAAATGACTGCCAGGTTGCAATGACTGACCACGAGTTCATAAATTACAATCAAAAACTGTCACTGTCACCATCATCTCTCTCAGGCGAAGCTGTGTTCAGCTTGTGAGCAACCAGGAGAAGGATTGCCATGGCTTCATATTGTCTGAGGTGCATTTAAAAAAGCAGCGACAGCTAAAAATGACTCACTGGACATTTGAGTGGTCTGATTGAAAAACATCAAAGGAGAAGAGCTATCGAAGGCATTGATAAATCTCTCTCTTTTTCAAAAGATGAAAACATGGAACTCCAAGAAAAAAAGAAAATCCCATCTTGTTTGGCTGATTCTCAATGCTCCATGCATGTTTGTGCTTTTTGTTGTTGTCTCACGTGAGGAGGTGATCTGCTTCTCACACATTCAAGACAACGTCGCGTATTCTTTTTATCGCACAGGCTTTTTTTCCCCTCTAAAAACAGCTGTTGTTTTCTCCACAGGTTTCTCGTGTCACTCAGCACTGTGAGCTCTGGAACAACAATGTGGCTGCTGCATGTTCTCCATCAGCTGACGGAAAGGGTTTCTTCTGCGTCGGCTCACCTCACCATCCCGCTCTCCCCTTTTCCCTGGGCGGCCTTTACCCGAACCAGAACCAGAACCAGAACCCGAGCCAGAACCTGAGCCAGAACCTGAGCCAGAACCCCCCTGGATGGACTCTGGACAGAGGGGCACGGCTGAGGGGTTGAGCGGAGGAGGGGGAGGCATTGAGGGCTTCTGCTTCTTCACCTGTTTCTCCAGGTGTTTCTGGATGGCTGAGCCCAGCACAGCCACTTCCACCACCGCCCCGTACACCTCCCACGTCATCCCCTTTTCATCCCAGCTCACCTCCTGCACCGGCTCCTCCAACTTATCCTTGCAACTTATTCCCTCCTTTGTGTCCTCTTCAGCTGCTTCCACCTTTTTCTCTTCAGTTACTTTCTCCTCCTCTTTCTCCTCCACCACCTGCTCCTTTCGATCTTCCTCCTCCTCCACTATCTTCTCCTCTGTGCCTGCATCCTTCGTGATCTCGGGAAAAACTGTGATGGTGGGCGTTCTCGGGGTCATAGGTGCTGTAGCGATGGACCGAAACTCCACTTGCTGACCCACCTGCAGCTCCGCATCTATAGTCTCTGTGCCTACACCTCCACATCTCCCCAAAGAGCTGGGGAAGTAGAAGGCTTGGTCGCCCTCGGGAGGGGTCATGGGGCTGGTCGCTGCAGACTGACACAGCACCACCTCCAGGCTCACCTGCGTGCGGATGTTGTGACAACCGAAGGGAGCTGGAGATTCAGGGGGCTTTGTCACTTCTCTCAACTCACCGCCTTTGTTTTCTTTCACTTCTGAATTCACATCTGCTTTTGCTTTGTTGCGAGCAGGCACAGATGATTCCTTTGTTTTGCGTTGTGGAGGGTTTTTGATTGAGATGCCCTGTACATCAGAGATATTCTCCTTTCCATCCACCCTCTTTGCATCACTGTTGTTCTCCTCATATTCATCTATTTTGACCATCTCTGTCTCAAGGGTATAAGAAGATGACTCAGCCTTCTCTCCCTCTTCCTCGTCATTGTTGCCATAGTGGGTCACCAGGATTGTAATGTCCTGATCCATACTTCCCATCCTCTGTTGCTTACACTGCTGATTTCTATCCTCCGGAGTTACTTGTGACACTGTTAACCCGGCAGCATTGCTTGAGCTCTCTGGAGATGCATTTGAGCTAAAGCCCTCACTTTGCTCCTTTGACGTGGTACATTTCAAAGTTCCAGTTATCTCTGACTTGGTCTCTTGCACCTCACTCTTTTTCACTGCCGCCTGCTTCAGCACCGTCTCTCTCCCGATAAGCTCTGGGAAAGCCGTGGTCGAGGGCGTCTTTGGTGTCATGGGAGATGTGGCCACAGAGCAGAACTCCACCTGCTGACCCACCTGTAGCTCTGCGTCTTTAGTACCAGCGCCAGACTTCCCGAAGGAGCTTGGGAAGAAGAAGGAATGACCGCCCTCGGGAGGCGTCATGGGGCTGGTGGCTGCAGAGCAACAGTGGACCACCTCCAGGCTGACCTGCGTGCGCATGTGGTGCTGGCCGGAAGGCGCCGGGGAACGCGGGTCTGAGGGACCTGGGGTGCGTACCTGGGGCACAAGCACCAATGTATTTTCAATGTCGTCCCCTTTTTCTCTGTCACTACTGAGGATGTTATCCTTAGTTGTTTCCCCCTGAGGTGCTCCATCTCCATCACCCAGGGACTTATTAGAGACTGCCGTGTTGTTATGTGCTGCGGTTGTTTCATCGTCTTCAGGCCGTTGTGTCAGAAGGATGGCTTCAGTCGGCGTAGAGTCTTTACCACAACCCCCTTCCGAAAGCTCTTGATCTTTGGATTTTTCATTCTGGTCTCTCTCTTGAAGGTAGCTGGCATCCGTGTGAAGTTTTGGCTGAGGAGCTGTTGACTCTTGATTTGAGTTTATCTGAGGTCCTTCAGGCTCAGCGCTGCCATCTGAGCCGCCCGGATGCTCTCCATCATCCGTCTTCTCACACGGCTTGTTGTCCTCTCGGAGACCTCTCATCTCGTCTTTCAGACTTCCCATTTTGCCTCTGCATCAAAGTTGTTGAAGTACCTGCAGGGCACAACACAGCAATGACACACTGTGCAAATTGTAATCAGTAACTATAACAACAAGAGTGAAGCATAGGATGTGATAAAAACTAAAAAAATACGATATCGATGTCATGAACGCAAACACTGACATGTAATGTAAGTTACATCATTGCTACTATTTGATGGGCATTATTCACATACTTATTTTGTATTATAGGACACTGTAATATCTGGGATATTTGCTATTATTAAACACATGATTAGACTGCATTTTAAATTACTGATTTAAAAAACTACATTTCACTGTTAGATTATATATCAGATTGCACCTTTCTACCCTCAAGATGTATGCACACCGTTCATATTCAAGTTCTGTCTTGATCCAAAATCACATAAAAGCAAATACATGCACAGGCACTGGTCACATTTCACCGATGAAAATAAACAGGATCAAACAAATTGCAGGAAATCACGAGTAACCGACATACCTCAGCAGTCCAAGTCAGACTGAAGTCTCTCCACAACTCTCACTCACATTTGGGTCAAACATAGCAAAATCTCACCGTTGATCGAGCGCCGCATCTGCCTGTGTATCTCCCCTGTTGATTGATAGTGATAGCAGCGGCTACAGGTTTGTCTCTAGAATAATCTATCTGAGGCAATCCTCGCTCTTTAAGCTGTGGCTGTGTCTATTGAAAAGCTTCACATTTCCCAGTTTCCCTGGAAACCACGGTCGGGTTCTGGCAGCGAGTGGTAATGTAATGACAAAATCTCTCTTCAGCTCTCTAATCATCAGTAAATCATAGTAATTAAACACAGGTTTTCATAGCAACACAATGGCAAACTTTGTGCACAGAGATAAACCTGTGAATTAGTCAACTGGCTTTGGGGAGGGGGGCAAACATTGGAGATAAAAGCTTTCATGTTAGTACAGATGATCAGTGTGGGGGCTTCTATAGAGGGAGGGGGACGTGTGCAAAAGACAGGAAAAGGGTTCGCTCTTCTTAGTCGTGGACTGTTACTTTAGGTAAGACAGCAATCTGTGTGACTGAGAGGCACATTGGTTTGACCAATATCTCAGTGATGAGAATGCACAATCGTAATAAAAAAGAAGGCTGAAGAAACCACAACCAATTGAAATGTGTGGAGGCAGATCTTCACGTGCTCATTAGAGGACAAGAAAAGCCACGCAAACTCTGGCCTTTGTGCAGAGAATTCATGAAACATATTAGTAAATATGAGTGTTCTGTTGCAGCAGTGAAAGCACAGGAAGACAGCGGGGGATATCGCCTGAAGGAGCTCGGGGGAAGAAGAGCTGCGCCTCCCACACAAACACACACAAGCATCGCATCTTTCCTCCTCGTCCTCCTTCCAGCCTCTCCACTTTGCTAGACGTATTTCTCGAGAGCCTCGATAATTGTCTTTGTCTAGAGTAACCTGTGTGGAGCTGAGGGTGTTTATAATTCTCTCGTTTTTAGGAATCATCCCTTTTATTTTTATTTTTACTGTAACGGTGGGCTGCAGCTCGCCAAGAACAACATGTACTGACAGAAGTAGTCTCAGCATTAATTCAAAAGGTCTCCACCAATCCGTGGCCGCCACAGAGTGCTGTTGCCTAGCAACAACGTAGTGGGATGCAGGGAGGTGTGCCGCTGAGGACCAAGGTAGACGGCGCTGTTCATCATATTCTCATCAGGAGCCATCCGCCTGCCAAAGGCCATCTTTTCAGCAGCGTGTTGGTGGTAATGACCGTGGTGCTTCGTTAGTGAACAAAAAAACAGGATGTCGCACAGACAGAGCGCCTCTGCAGCCACAAGCGGCGTTATCTCCACTGTGTGTGGCGGGATATCACATTTTAAAAACCTGACAAACGCGTTGGTATCTGTTTTTATTTCCCAAAATAGTCACATGAAATGAAATCAATAATAAAGCAGGCAACACAAACGGAAAAAGGTGAGAGGATAACAAGAAATAAAAAGACAGTTAATACAGATTTCTTTTGGAATGTTAGCTGTGTGTGTTTTGTTTTTTTAGGTTTTCTGATGCCAACATACTTCCATCGAAACATTATCACTCGTCTAAAATGGATGATGAGACAAGTTGGCTCCAGCGTTTCGGCTAAGACCGTTTCCATTTTCCGGGATCATTTGGTGTCCAATTTCTGTCCAAACTCCTTGATGGTGTCGGTGGCCTTGTCCGCAGCTTTTCCTATGGCTGCCTGAGTCTGTCTGCCAGCTTCTTGAGCAGCTTCAGAGAGTCACAGTGAAGCAGGGGAGAAATATTCAGGAAGTTACCAAACAAAGCATCACTATGAGGCTGAAGACATGGTGGTGCAGAGTCTGAGTGAGACTGTCAAACTTCTGTTATCATCTTACTTGCAAACAGACATATGAGTGATACGCAGATATTCATGTCTATATAAAAAGCTTGTATTAGATACATTTCGTTAATTGTATTCCTATGACGTTTTGAGATTATCTTTTTTTTCAATCAAGCTAAATATGAGTGAATTTGTATTTCTTTAGTCCTGTATTACACACAGTGTTGTCACATAACAGGTAATATTCGGAAAGATTTTTTAAATCCTCTGACAGCTTTTCACTGCACTCTAACTCCTGTCTGCTCAGAGTAATATACCCACTTGACCATCATAATGCTTCAAAGACAAAGTGTGCACTTTACCTGTGTTGGCTGTTTCTTTGGAGGATTCTGCCACCTGCTGCACAGCTTCTTGAGCTGCCTGCACTGCAAAACACACGACAGGAACTTACAGTGACTGACCAGCTTCTTCGACTTTGGTAAATGCCTGAAACTTTTGACCATCTCAGTCGTTTACATGTGAGAGAGACAATTTTAAACGTTTGTGAAAAATAAAAAGATTCATCGGAACGTTTTCTCTATCAAGTTGCTCTTTTTCAACCAAGAAAGCCAAACCATTGTGTGAAGAAAAGCCTTCACCAGACCTCACAATGTGTCATCTCACAGCTGTCGTTCTACCTGCAGTGTCTGTGACTCCCTTAGCGGCCGAGTGGCTCGAGCCTTTCAGGTTCTCGAAGGACTTCTTGAACGAGGCCATGGCTCCTGTCTTTGTCCCTGCAGAGTCCAGACATCCGTATGAGCCGACAGCGGCAGGCGAGGCTGTTTATACCCTCTGTTTGAGCCCGACACCACCAAGCCGGCGCGTTCCAGCTGGATTAATCCAAACAAAACCCGCCCAAAGAGGCCCGATCAGACTGGAATCCTAACTATGGCAGCGTCCTGCCAAGGGCCAGAGCCCGGTCAGCAGATTTTACACATCCTGTAATCAAACCCCCAGACAGTGAGCAGAAAAGGGAAACGCGTGAGGGCGATATTAAATAGATAGACCAACAGGCAGAACAAAAACCCAGAATTGGTTACAACAGGTTTAAAATCTAATGAGTGATCAATGCCAAAAGTGGGTTTAAACATCATCAAACAACAAAACCAAATGGTTTCTTTTTTTATCTTTATTTACAGAGGAATGTATGTCTGGCTTAACACATAAACCTTTATATTGACAAGTCCTGCAATTGAAAGCACATATTGATATGACAACCATTATGATTCCAAGACATAATATATTGACTTTAACTCGTTAAAATCTTCAGTACACACAAACACACGCACACACAAACATGTATACTCTGAGTTTCAGAGATTACAGATTTACTGGAATGATTTCACAAGCAAATATAAAGATACAATGTAAAAAACTCTTACTTCAAAAAAGAAATTTCCAAAGAAATGCAAAACGAAAAAGAAAGAACCCACAAACAGGCATTGTCGACACTTAGGAGGATATTATTGTTTTCATATCTGCTTGCAACCGGACATATTTATTTTTTCCACTCCCAGTGTCTCATTGGAAGATGACGAACATCTATTGCACGTTTCTAAATACAGATATACACAAGTACAAAGTCACATGCCCCGGCTCTGGTCTCATTTCATTGGGAGGGAGTCAAGGAAATGAGACAGAGAGGACGATTCTTACGTCTCAATAATTACCTACACCCAACACATCACATTTATAACATGACATTTACAATATATAATAATAAAAGATTTGTCTTGAAGGAAGAACATTTTTCAGTGGGAATGCTTGTCTTTTTTGTTGATTTTTTTTGCAACAGGGTTATAATAGTGATAGTTTCAGCATTTGTCCTTTTTATTATTAGAAATATTATTGTGCTGCTGGTTGGTTGGTGGCTTTGACTGGTGCTTTTATGCTTCTGGCTCGTAGTCCTGGCTCCCCTGGGAAAAGAAGAAACCATTTTTAACAGACAGGCAGGTCAAATCCGTAGCACAGAAAAGCTCCAGGGTTAAATTCAACAGTAACACTTCGATTAAGACTTAATCTCATGAAATACAACTTTCAAATCAATTTAAGAGGAATGCATATGAGGGCTCATGGTAACACATGATTGCGCTCTGCTGAAGGTAAAGATGTCACTCGATCACAGCTGTAAGCTCCTCTGCTGGCCTCTCTTTCTCTCTTCAGACTGCAGAGGGCAGCAATATCCTACACAAATCTTCAAGGACGTGTCGTGAGCACAATCCCAGCATCCTGTTAACCCTGCACACGCCTCCTTCACGATCATACAAATAATGAAAAAAATAATAATGAAAAAAATACAATACAGCCGCTGGGAATATGCAATAGTCTTAGGACATCTAATGTGTTCCCAAAACCAAGAGTGATACTGGATATGATGGGTTTGCATGTGCAAATCCTCCCTAAGAGGGCTTGGTTCACTCTAGCGCTCATGCTCCATATTCACAGCACTGCAGGGAGACCCTGCCATTACCCACAATGCACAGAGGCAGAGAGCGTCATCACCACACCCATTCAGACATAGCTCACACATTGCTGGTGTAGCAAAGGATGGGGGAGGGGAAGTGATGCGGAGGAGAGGAGCAGGAGAGGGAGAGGGAGATGGGAGGACATGGATGACACAAGCTGCCGCCGCTGAGAAATTCACTTTCAATTTGAATCTCAGGGAATATCTCGGTTTTACACCTTCAACTGATGAATGCAATAATCCACGAAGGAAAATAAAAGGAAATCCAACTGAATGCATTTCATAAATTTAACATCATTAGCTAAATTAAATCTTCCTTCAACTGAAGCTGATTCTGACTGTTTTAATATTCTCTGAGAATATAATAGTTTTCTGGCAAAAAAACATGGCTGATGCAGAACGTTATATCATTAAATATACGAGTGAAATGTTCGTTTCCACATTATGTACATTGTGTGATATTTTGATTTACTCTTAGCTGTTTAAAATCAGGTTTCAAAGCGATAGGTTCTGCAGAGTTTGTCTCGGCCCTAACAGCCAAATTCCAAAAATAGCCATCGGTGTCAGACTCCCACCCTTCCTCCACACACACACACACACGTACACACTGACACGCCCCTAACGCTTAATGTAGGTAGGCGGTGCTATATTCACTGTACTCGCTATGTGGAAATTGTGTTTTTATTTCCATAAAAAAGAAGGATTACAGAAGTGTGTGTGTGTGTGTGAAGGGGGGGTGTAAGTGTGAAGTGCTAGTGAAATGCAAAACAGCTAAAATATGTAATAATGCAGCGATGGTGAATACTGATGAGCCTCCATCTACTGTGAGTGTGACTGTGTGTATCTATATATATATATATATATATATATATATATATATATATATATATATATATATATATATATATATATATATATATATATACACACATACATACACACACACACACACACACGCTATAACATTACAGTTTTTTACAGGCTTTTTGCAAAACATACAAAAAGCTATTTCCAAAGCAATCTTACAGAGATATGAGATTCTTTATTGTAAGGCAGACGCATGCATGTGCTTTGTTACCTGCTGGGACTCATCATATGTCTCCCCTTCTGGCTCCAGCATTGCCTCTCCCTGGCCCTCCATGGCCTCCTGCCCGTACTCCTCAGGCTGCAGAGACAGTAAGACGGACACGGTGAGGCTATAACAGATCTACATTAACAGAAGCTACTAAACATATTGGAAGTTACTACTTATGTGTAGTACATCACTATTACATTTGAGAGTCACAGAGCTCAGCATCAGAGTAGTTTTATTTGCAGGGGACAGAATATTCTTTCTTCCAGATAGTTAGAAGATGATGGTGGAAATACCTTCAGAACAGCAGTTTATGTTTTCTATCAACCTCAGCTGTGTTTAGTGCTAAATAGCCAACACGAACGTGCCAAACTAATCAATAAACTAATGAGATGAAATAATAAAGGCCTTCGGAACCCTTTTAGATCCCATCCCTGGTCATATTGCGCACCTAAATTACAAAAAAATGTCTTTGTATTCCTAGGTCAACTGATCATGCTTTTGCAGGAGCTACAGACGCATGAGTGTAGACTCTTAGCGACGTTCGCTACATTATTCAGAAAATCGATGCCTCTGATGTAATGGTAATAGAGAGGCAAAGACATTGGGGGAAAGAAAAGAACAGATGAAACCTGTCTCTCAGTACGTAGGTGAATATTTTCAGCTAGGGACTGATTGGAAATTAGTGGCCTGTGTTCATTTATAATAAAGGACCATGTCACCAAATGTAATGACGTGGCTCAATTTGGTGATTTTAATCATTTCTGGACAACAATGGAGGCCCATAGGACTAAGAAATTGGATTAAAATGCATGCATGTTAGTATGGTTAATGCATTGTTGGTTTTCATTGACAATAAGAAAAACACATAATATACCACCAGTCTTATCTTTGTCTATTTGAAGTGACGCTGATATTGATTGATATCTTGACACTGTGAGGCTCTCCTTTTGACAGCTGTCTGATGCAGACAGCGCTCCATCTGAATGCACCTACTACTTCGAGTCCTTAAAACAAAGCTAGTGGGTCAGCACACATGTATTTTTAAACCCAGTACTAATCAAGTCAATTAGGTCAGGGAAGATCAGAACATAATCCTATGCACTCTATCAAGCTGGTATTAATGCTGTAAGCCCACCAACATGATTAGCATGGCCTCAAATGCTGCACAATGGGAAAGCACCATAAGACAAAGCTAATCAGGCGGATCCTTGGCTGAGGAAAAGTGAACATGAAAAAGGGTGTTCGCCTGATTATAACAGTGGAGAACGACACGTTTTGTGTCTGATTGGTCACATCTGAATGCAGTCGAGACTCAAACACAAGAGACGGCTTAATGTTAAGACAATTTAGCATAAGTCTCTCTTAAAAAGATTATTGAAATATTTTATTGTACGATTAGATCAGTAAGGGCAATTTCAAGTGCAGAATATAGTTACAGAGAGGACATCCAGCCCAGCACCAGCTCGAGCTAAACAGTAGATCGGCACATGAGATAAGCGTGCCAACAGTTTAACAATCTGTTGTCCGGGTGTTGGAATGAGTAGTTTTATCACTCAGATAGTGCCTCCGAGAGGCCTATTAGAGCAGGCTGTCAGATTTACTAGATTAGTGAGTCAGTGGAAGGAGTCCAACTCTGAGGGATGAAGGCTTCGGACAGCAAGAGGACCTCCCCGTCTCACTGACAGTCTGACAGGGAAAGACTTGCCACGCACGGCCAGGTCGTTCAACAAGCGACGAACAATCAATAGAATGTGTTTCTCACATTTTCAAGTTTAGCTGTAAGTAGACTTTTCCAAGTCACATCTGTTTCACCTCTGTGATCCAACTCGGTATAACCGTTTGAATTGAAGGTATATTTTGTAGGCTGAAGGCAGCTCCGTGTGCAGAGAAGACTGTGCGGAACAACAACTCATCCTCGGAAACCCTCAAGCTTCCTCCAAAAAAACCGAGGGCAAAACAAAGCTTTTAACTCTATGAAAGCTGTCATCAACCAGCAGGTCAACTCCTTTACATTTTGCAGTGTGAATATTGAGGGATTCATAATTTGTCTGTGGAGACAGCGTAACTTAAGTACACAAGCACATTTTTCTCAAAAAACTAAGTGTGATCATGTTTCCTTTGGTAGCAGCAACAGTCTGACAGCAGAGGAATAAAACAGATGCGGGCCAGTCACTTTATGTTGAAGTGACACGCAAATTCATCAGCCCGTGTTTATCTCTGCTCAAATCTGGCTATGCTACAAGTACAATCCTATCCAGACTTTAATGAACACAACTTACAGCAAGTTGCCAACTACATGATTCTTGAATCTGAAACGAAGGTTTTATCTGTCAGTTATGCACATGTGTAGGGCTGTGCGGTATACCAGATGAACCGGTATAGGCTTTCCGTGCGGTATGAATTTTTCATATACCGTCATACCAGTCGCCACGCTTTGGCAGGCAACAACATTTAACATTCACAGCTTGAAGCTGAAGGAGCAGCGGACGGAGCTACTTAGCTCTCATGGAGACTCAGTTGACTTATGGTTTGAAGGGAATGACATCGGAAGATGCATGCTGGGTAAATTACTTCGCCAAAATGCCCGCCCACACAGGAAGACTCTTCATGTGCAGGAAGAAGTCTCTTCCGGTGCGGCTGAGTGGGCGGGCTTTACCCAGAATGCATTTTGTCGATGTCATTTCTTTGAAACTGTGAGTCAACCTCTATCCGTGAGACATAAGTAGCTCAGACCGCTGGACACGCAGCTGTGACTGTAAACTTTAAATGTTGCTGCCTCCCGAAGAATGACAATAGTCGTTACGGCTGCGCATGCGCCACCAGTATGAAGGGATATGAAATAACTACATTCCCCTGGGTCCTAAATCCCTCCAGGTTTAGCTTCCTAACACAACCTATGTACCAACGTACAAACAGCTGCTGGCCAGTTGCGAGCGAGTGGTGAATAACGATGGCGGGAGGTCCTTTTCGGCATCAATAAATTAATGTGTTTATTCGGGAAAAAAAATACCGTGATATACCGTGAAACCGCCAGAATCCTACAAAATACCGTGATATGGATTTTTGGCCATACCGCCCAGCCCTACACGTGTGCACATCCATAAGTAGGCTTAATCGAGAATAACAATAAGCTGGTGTATAGAAAATGCATATCACATACAAGGCAGTTTGCAGTCATTTCATTATATGCACGCTATTAAAGGGGCAATAACTCAGTTAAGTGAATAGTGGATCAACAAACAAACAGTTTGAGGGTGGGGAGAGAGTTTTTATAAATAAACTGCCAAATGTTCACTGGTTCCATTGACTTAAATGTGGGGATTTACTCATTGTAAAGGTCTTTCAAAAGTAATCATCTCTAGATTCTGGTTGTATATACCCAAAACTAATAAATAAAAAAATACAATATTGTCATGTATATATATATATATATATATATATATATATATGTATGTATAATATAATCAACTATGATGTCATTCCACAATTAAGGGCCACTGATTTCCTGTAGGTGTGCGTGAATACTACCATACTGTGTGTAATAACAGGAACACACTGAAGAAACTAGAACAGTGTGTAACACATCACTTGTGCCATCAGGGAGCCGTACATACGTTCATATCAGCAGGGAATTCGTCCTTTTTCCCCAGGCCAGTGGCAGCAACAATGTTCCCGTAGGCTCCAGTGGTCTTCTCAGCCACTGCAGAGACACACAAACATCATGGACACACACACAAACATTATCTTAACAGATTCAGCAGACAGATTAAAAGCATGCACATCATGTCTGGCCTCTTTTGTTTCTCAATTGAATATTGTACATAATGACCACTTACACTTGCCCTCTTCAACACACAAACCCTCTCCCATCACCATAATGAATCTGCCATCTCCCAGCAGGAGTAAGTGGTTGGTCACGGTAATGAAACTGAGCTTTTAACTGCGTCACTAATGAAGTTTGCGTAGCAAAGAGAAAACTCACCTGAGCCCACGCTGTCTTTGGCCTTGTTACCTGAATTAACAACAAAAATAAATTGTTAGAAATGCTACTTCAAGTACCATTTCACATTTTGCCTCTCACGAAACTCGCCCAAAACTAACCACTAAAGCACCATTCACTCAGAGTTTTAGGCTGCCTTGTAATTTGTTAAAATGCATCATTTCTTTCACCACCTTGATAAGTCATCTACCTGACAGCGTGATTCATGGCACACTGATGCTACAGAAGCATCCTGTTCATCACTGCTCACATGATAAACATAATTACAATGATTCTCTTTGATCTGTCACTACCGACCAATCATTTTTCATACAACTGATGCAATATAAATTTTGTTTTGTATTCACACCTCCAGAGGTAATAAAGAACAATCATGGCGGCAGAACTTGGATTGCTTGGTACTTTTCTTGTGAGAAGTTATTAAACTTTGTGGCCGACTTAAAGCCAAAACCACCAATCAATTCCCTGACCTTTGGCAGATCTCCTCCATCTAGCCTTTCTCCACCGAGCTATTTGGGCAATCAAATAGAGCCCAATGGTCCTGATCACTCAAGCGCTGTCATCCTCTCATACTGTGCAGCAGTCACATGCCATCCATATTGGTCCCTGAGGGCCTTTAAAAGCCCACTGAGGAGAGATGAAATGATGATGAAGTACAGAACCGGCACTACAAAAGGAGAGTCTCAAAGCGAAACATACATCTAAGATGTGCCTCCATTTGAGCATCTGCTCCGGTGAAGTGCAGCTACCACGCTGAATATTCAGTGATAAAATACACAATTTAAAATCATTTTTGAAAAATCCATTTCAAGCTCCTCAAGTGTTGAAATTGAAATATTCAAATCAGCTTGATGGTTATAAAAGACCAGATTACGTCTATAGTTTTTGGGTGTGGAATATACAATATTTATTGTCACCTAAATATTAATATACAGAAATAATATATTTGAAAATAATGTAATTATTTTGTAATGCAATTTTAGTCCATAGCTTTGGTTTAGCATTTGTTAGTAAGAGATATACTGAGACTGCCATCACTGGGTGCATGCTGCTAATGCTCGATGAATACGGCTGTTAGTCGTGACATTAAATGGTATCTAGTACAGCAGGCTTTCCCCTCATTTCTGCCTCTCCTTGCTTTACTGTCTGCTCAGCTCAGCTGGGTGGGCGGTCTGCAGCTGTCAAAAGGTGGGCCCTAGGCCTATCAGATCACGCTCACCCCTCCTCCAAGCGGGGCCTTCAAGCGAATCATACGCAGCTTTCTAGGGCACCGCTCTGCTCAACAAGCAGCATGCAGGAGCACAGAGATGCCACATGACATGGACACGCTCCTTTCCCTTTCTGTGTACCACCGGCAAGCGTCATGATGAGACGTAGCATTGGAGAAGGCGTAAAATGAGCATGCACGTGTTTTGACTGCATGATTGACATGTTTGGTTCTTGGTGATGAGTGACAGGGACACGGTTCTAAATAAGAACGGGTTCCATCGAAATGCAGACACATCAATCTGTCTTGGAGTACTCAACGTCACCAGCTCAATGGTACGGGCTGGTGACTGCAGAGATACCAGCAGGAGTGTCACTGGCTCAACAACTGAGAACATAAATATCTGTAATGGCTAGCAGGTTCCAAAGCCCATGACCAGCTCTGAGTCATCTGGTCCTCCCCTATTCAACCCCAACAGAACAACTGTACGCTAAAAAGCAGAGCTGGCCAATATGGAAGAATATATTGATCACAAATTATATGGGGTTTATCAGTATAGACATACAGCTTGTGAAATCTAATTAAATCTAATAAAACAAGTGATGATCATCAAACTTAAGTCTGTGGTAAAACATGATCTACTTCCCTCTCAATCATGAGAATGTTCTGCTTTTCTGTATCTTATGTAACTGTAAACAGGAAGTATTTGGGCTTTGGACTGTGGGTTGGACAAAATAAGCAGTCTCACTATTTTATGACATTTTATAGACTAAATATTTATCAAACAATGAAGAAAATAATATTCAGATGAATTGCTAATGAAAAGTATAGTTAGTTGCAGCCTTAGACATACTAAAACCAAAATGTACAACTCAAACTAGGTTCTTTAAAATATAGTCGCTAAAATGTTCTTCAACATTTGAATTAATTGAGCTTGGAACTAATTATTTACACAATAGAACTGGTTAACACTGGCTACCGGGATATTACAATTGCATTATTTCATAATGATTTGACACCATTAAAGAATAACCCTAAATTATTGACCAGCAACACAGATAATTAAATTATGCACATCACTACCTTAATAAGGGAAGCCTAAAGCTGGTTAACTGTGAAAGTTAGTGCTTTTCAATGTTTCATTATGAACACAAGATGATCAAAGATATTGAGACAATAATTTGTCAGCTTCTACTGTTCCTTTGCCCAGCTGCTTGTTATATATATATATCTTATATTCAGGTGTCCATCCATCTTTATGTCACATGTGTTCATATGAATAATTATCAAAAGCAAGTGAAATGGATTGGGCCAATAGTTTAAGGCACACATTTAGCAAAGCAACAGAGGCACTGATCTGTGCAAAACGCTGTAATGGTGTCCATTACAAATTAAACTGGACTGTAAAGGACAAAAGCAGAGGCCTTCAGTCGGTTTGTCTCCAGGAGGTGACCGTGGGCTGAGACTGTTTAACAATCTGCTGCCGTCCAATGCACTGACTTGTGGCTAGAGCAGCTCCCACCATCCTGCTGCCCCACCCCCACCCCGCTCCCATCTTCTGCCTGTAACCCAGTCATTCAGGCGAGAGGGCACGAGGACATTCAGAGCCTCATATTACATCACACACACGACAAAATAACTCCTTATCTCAGTGCATCATTTTGAAAACAACTTGTTAATACTGGACCGTTTGATAATACACAGGCTAAAATGAATATTTAATAGACTGCATCGGCCTGAAAAAATAAAACCAAGATATTGATCAACTGTCAGATTTATTAATTAAATTACTGCTGCCATAATAACTCTGAAATTTGAGGAGTGCATTCAGTTACTTATCATGCCGTATACTTCATACATGTCATTTTGACTTGCACTTCACATTGAGTCCAATTAAAAATGACAGTTATTTTACAGGAAGTTAGTGTATAATTCATCCATTTGTTTCAGGACATAATGAGGATGCTGCAGGACCTACATTATAAAATGTATTAGCAGTCTCCATGTGCCTGTGGTCGCATGTAAAATAACCTGAACACAGGCGTGTGATCACCTTACCTACAAACATAACTCCTTCTTTAGTCTTTTCAGCTGCAACCGCAACTCCCTCCTTGGTCTTCTCCGCGGCTACAGCCATCCCCTCTTTCGCTTTAGACAAACCCTTCATAAACACATCCATCTTGGCCGAGTAACTGTGGAGAGATGGAACCAGATACCTGCTGTCAGTCTCCATCACTGCCGTCACTGTGTGGACACATCTTATTCATATCTCATATGCATGTGTGGCATTTAGTATCTCATAATAATAACAACCAACTTTAAGTATATCATGTCTATCCATTTCTACAAACCTCTATGAATGTGAGTCTATTATACGTCTATACGTTACAGTGAAAAGAAGGCAACACCGCCTCCTGTGGCAGATCGTGACAGCTGCACTGTAGTAAAAACCCTCTGTAGTGTTCACTCATGCATTCAACCCCCTTTGCACATCCTCGTCAAAGCATGAAATATTCAAAGGCAAAAAAAGATTTCAATGAAATGGTTAATTGTGGAGGCGCTCATTAATTATTGCTCGCCTGTAATGCTACTCTCAGGGGCAGCTATAGGGCTGCGGCTGAGAAAAAGAGCAGGCCGTTTAGAGACTGTACGTCTAATATATGACAGGACATGTATTGCAAGAGCTATAAAAAAACGTTGCTGGGGGAAGGGAAGCACGATCTACATTTACATATTTAAAGCGTGGATGCATTCTGAGGTTGTCCGATCAAACATTTAAATAAAACAGGCAACACTAACAGCTTCAGTTATCTTATTGCTTTTCACACCAACCCATGCGAGTCCCACCCTGGGTGTCGCAGGTCAGAGCTTTAATTCCCACATGCACATCATTTCACCACGTCGACCATTTCTCACGTTTGCATCGACTGAATATGTATCGTTACATTATTTTCCCCGACACAAATAGATACACAACACGCTACGAAAAGCAGGATAATACACATTTAAAGGCATGCTCATCGGGAGTTTAGTTGCTTTATGGCACGGTGCAAACCAGTTTATTCTAATGACCACGCTCGCATGCAATATGTCTTCAAATGGTGGTGACCTCTATACGATTTAAAACTGTATTCAGTGTAATGTAGGAAATGCATGAAAAGAAAAAGAGTCGTTACCTATTTACAAATAGCCGTCGACTTGTCCCCTTATGATGCAGGCGCACAGTGGAGTCACACTATCGTCTGAATGGGAGATGTTTTCAAATGAGCGCTAGGTGGGCCTTCCTCGGGCTGATTCTCCACCAACAGGGACGGCCCCCTTCTCAGAGCGGCTCAGGCTATAATGTCCCCCACCCCCCTCCCTCTCTCCACATGGTTCAGTCCACTACTGATCGCCCCGAGATGTAAACTTGCACAGCAAGGAAAAAGACTTAAACAGAGCCACCTCACCTCGTCCCTTTTCTATTGCAGACGTTACACCCGCTGTCCATCACGACAAACCATCTGGCTGTAAAGTCACTATATGGATATTATGTTATATTGACACAGTACAATTGTCATATGGTACAATATCATGCCATCTGGGTGGAATTATCACCCATTTGTCAACATTTGATGAATTAAATAACAGTGAAACAAACTTTTTTGTTTAAACCACTTGACCTACTTTGAATGTTTTCTCGTGGACTCCATTTTGGATTTCATTTTTGCTACTGCCACCCCATATTGCACTACAACTGGCACCATGTTCCTTTCATTAAGAAATGCAATCACCATCCTATGTAATGTAATGTAGTTTATTTTCATTATTAACCGCCCCAATTAGCAGTCGTTTTACAGAATAACTACTGTCGTGAGTTGATAAACGTTTACAATCAATTATCCCATACTTCTGTGCCAATACTGACATGCGTAGAACAGATCGGGAGGGTGATACCATTTTCAGTAAGAAATGGGGGGTTCATATATATATATATATATATATATATATATATATATATATATATATATATATATATATATATATATATATATATATATATATATATATATATATAATGTCTTGGTCATATAGTATTATTTAAGATTCATTGAACTCCTTGTTATTTGGTTTGTTTGTCATATCAATTAAAATAATGTATTACCCTTGAATAATTCAACAATATACCAAAAGGGTTATTTATTGTTTTGAGCCTATTTCCCACGTCGAGTATTGGTCCTGAACTGAAATTCAATGTTACACGGTCACGGTCACGAGCTCGTGACTTTATCTTGTAGCCCTGCACATTGATGACCACAGCGGACCTTTCTCGGCAGAGGATGACCTCAGATCGGTTGAATATCGACCAGTATATCAGGTTACGATGCTTTCTAGAGGAACACACTAGAACAGAACCAGAGAACACTAATAATTTATACATTGTGTTAATAATGCTGTTGCTGGATGCGTTTCACTGAGCTGATTTGCAGCCTTGACGACCTAAACTGTAAAATGTAATTGATGACCTTACATAATTAAACAAATAATGAGCTTAACTAAGTTCTGCTTACTTTGCTGACCATACTGAGAGCAACTTGGTTAAGAACACTTTCTGGTGAGTAAAGTTATTAAACTCATCATCTCATGTAACCTTCATAAGAATGAACGAGGAGGAACCATCCTCAAAGCACGGAGAAACTCGGCCGCACTCCACGTACACGCATGCGCAGTTGACCACTGAAGACGCGCTGTGCGTGAGGCGGAATGGCGAACGTTAACAGCGTGAAGAAAGCGCTGAAAATAGTAATGGACATAGCAGGGGTCCTCATGAACAACAATCAAGTGAAAGTTTAATGTAACCTTTTTTATAGATCTGCTTTTATAATATTTCAACTATTGGGAAATTATGAATATTATAATTTCTTTTGAGCTGCCTTTGCCTTTTAATTTTCTCAAAAACTGTACAGTAAAATCACATGAAATCTGACATGGACATATATGGGATCATCATGAACAAGAATCCAGTGGAAATTAGTTACCCAATGAAGGACATGTTTTTATTAAATATCAACGATTATTATATATATATATATATATGTTTCACTTAATTCACATCATTGTATTTCATATAAGGTCCATAATAATATTGTTTTGACTTGTTATATCAAATTGGACAAATTATTGTAAGTCTACCTCCGTGCTTTTTGGGCTATCCCAGCCCCCGTACCGTAACGCAGGAATAGACGATCATTACATTTCACTTGACCGCAGTTGCCGTCAACGAGGCAGTACAATGTGACAGTCAGAGAAACGAGTCAACATTATACACCTGTTTATCCGTTTACCAATTTAGAAGTAGCATACAGTGCACTTAACATAACGTCAAGTTTTCACTCATTACTTGTGTTATTAATAACTGTGGCTGTCTGACTCGCGTGCACTAAACGCACCGCATTACGGGAATCACACAACGTTACTGTCATTGAATGAAAATGAAATGTAATGTTAGATTAAGCTGAACGAGGAATAAATCAACAACACCCGTATGACAGCAAGTAGAAAATTTGCAAGAAAGCCAATTTGTGACAATGTAGTCATAGTTAAAAAACAGAAACCTCTGAATAATAGACATACTATTTGTGCTTTATACAATAATAAAGTAGAAAGCTCCATCCTCAGCCAAGCGCTGTCCTGTGTCTCTGTCCATGGTGCTGAATTGCTTCAGCTAAAAATCACACATCTTTGCCGGACAGGATGCATTTCATAAGGGGTTATTAATCTTGCATCAACACACTATATATATATATATATATATATATATATATATATATATATATATATATATATATATAAAACGCGCAGTTAACCCAGTTTTCTTTTAAAGCTGCTTTCAACACAGAGGTACATTTAAAATCTTGGTTTCCTCACTGACTGTTTGAATGTGTTAGCTGCATCTGCCCTCTTGTGGTCTTTTGGGGGAATGACATGCCAAACATTTTGCCGCTCCAGCAGCCTTTACTGAAATTGTACATGAAATAAAATGCAAGACCTGTTCATGAGACCATGTCATTATGTTCATATACTAACAGAGACACCCTTTAAATGGTTGTTAGTAAACATGCAGTGCGTCTTAGCATCTTCTTGTGTTAAACATACCAAATTCATCACATTAGTGAGCGCAACAACAACATTAATTTCAATAAACCCAATTCAGAGTTCCTGAACAAAATTAGTAGGTGGATGTTTGCACAGGCACATACAACATATATATATATATATATATATATATATATATATATATATATATATATATGTATATATGTATATATATATATATCTTTATTGTCAGGGTGGAAATGTGTCTTTTGCTCACCAAATACAAAAAATAACAACATAAACAGCAGATAACTTAGTCAGCGAAACAAACACATAGATATGGTCATATTACACGTTATAACAGTTCATGTCAATATCTGTGGCTTTAATCCTCTCTGTCACATTGCTGAGTTACGAATATTGTTGGCACTTTGGATGAAGGACTCTTAACTTTTAGTTGCCAGAGGGACTTTATAGTACCTCCCTAAACTCAAAAGCTAAAACTAGATGAAATGAGGAAGGGAACTATATCTGCCAGGATCCTTTTTGTAAAAAGATGAGTCATGGGCTTTGGGGGATTTCCCAACTATTTTGATTTCCATTGTCACAATCTTCATTCTTATGTCTGAGGTTCAGGTGAGTTTGCAGATAAAGTTGCTGTGAGCATCCCTTGAAAATGTACTGAGCTCACCTGGAAGTCCACAACTGTACCGAGGTAGTTAAAGTTTTCCACAGTTTCAATAATGTTGGCAAACAAGTGAAACTGGCTCCGTTTTCAGATCTTATTTAGTGCAGAAACTAAATGTTTTGTCTCGGCCGCATTGATTTCTAGCTGGCTACTATGAGACTATAATGCACCTTAGTGTGGGCCAGATGGACCTGTTCTCTGTAGAAGGAAACTGAGATTATGTCATCAGCATACTTAAACAATCTAAAATATGTCTGATTGAAAAGAGAGATAATTGTGCAGGGGAAAGAACTAGCTTTGTCAGAAGCTTTGTCTCCCTGTGAGCCCGTCTGACATGCTCCCCCTGACACAGACCCTTCGTGGCCAGCAGGAAAGAAAGTCTCTCATCCAGAGAACTAACCACGTATTGATGTTGAGATCAATTAGCCTTTTCAGGGGAATATCTATTTTTATTGAGTTAAAAGTTGAGCAAGAATCCAAGAGCAGAACTCTTGCATGTCCTGTGGGATCTATACACTGTAACTGCAAGCAGAGTTACCGCAGCGTCCTCTCAGCCTCTTATATGCTAACTGGAGTGGATCTAGTATAGCGGCCATAGTGATGATCAAGTGGCTGGCAAGAACTCGTTTGCGTTTACTTTTAATGAAATGTGATCAAGAATTGTAATCTGTTTCAATGTCCAATAACCATTTCTATATACCACTACCTTGTTAGGAGGCAGGAACGACCCATATTTTTAAAACATCCTATACATTTGCCACCCTTTCATTTCTCTCCCTTGTTTGTTTTTTTAAAAAACAAGCAAGAATGTTTACTACTAAAGCAACATATCTCTTTACTATTCATATTTTGATTTTATTTCATTACATTTTCCCCATTTGAGCAGCTGGTTTTTCTCATCAAAGGAAAATATTAAATTTAGGAGCAAAACATTGCAAGGGACACAGTTGCTAAATGTAAAAGTAGGGAGGGTTTCAAATCAGCCGCATTGCGTTGCACATGCTACTTTAAACAATGTGTGCCTGTTAGTAAGTTAGTAAAACACAATCTCCAACACTTACTAATTTAGTCAATTTAGAAGGTGCTGTTCAGTAAAAGGCAATTTCTTCAGCCATAGGGACTTATAATAATTCTCTCAAGAAGGATTTTCAGGTTCAGGCTTTCCTTGATGTGATATGAACTGCCCCATTCAGACCAGCTCCAGCTGTGTGTACGGTAGATTTCACTTCTGTGGTCGAGGTAACTAATGATTGGGAGTAAGTATTGAAATGGATAATAAGCTAATATGCATGAAAAGACGCACAACAAGACTCCGTCATGTACCTTCATAGAGACAAGGTAGGATTATTGAGTGTTAACCCAAAACAAAACCCATGCTGTGGATGTTGGACAAACATATTTGATTAAAGGTTATGTCACGTAAAGCGCGCTAATAAGCTAACATATGCTTCTAATGCAGTCATGAGTTACAGTTTTGCAATGTAAATAAATCCTCCATTTTTATTCATCATTCATTAATTCACACATTGATTTTTTTACTCAAAAGTGTTTTTGTCAAGTTTGTCATTTTCAAGTCACATTCAATTTGTCGTATGATCTCGTAATCAATGGTTACAATTTGGTAAATTAAATAACGAGTTTAATAAAGTTCTGAAAGGGCACTCAAACTGACATACTTTAGCGTGATGTAAAAAATGGTTTTAATTCTTAAAACAAGTATTCTCTTGATCTGATTTAGACTGTTAATAAATCATGTGAGAAGTTGTAATCATAAGCAATACTAGTTATCAGTTTTGATGGCTGAAGTTTCTGCAGTTTAAAACAGTTCAGATTACAGTAAACATGTCACAGTTGGACTTGGTCCCTCCAGTAAACAGCGTTTTAATGAGCAGCACCTTACACAGCCTCCTCTCAGCAGGTTCACCTCATGTGAATTAGAGGAACTTGCTATTTGCTATAAAGAGCCCATTGTTAAACCTTTAATTACTTGGCTTTCCAATTCATTTAACAGACACCACTACACTGCATTAACCTGCACACTTCAAAGAAAACATCTTGTCCTGAGCTACATCTGAACTAAAAATCACGAAAATGTAATAATGCTGCTTCCATTTTCTTCTATGTTTTGTTGTTGCAGAAGATACACTCAGCAGGTGATTGTGGCTGCACAGGTTGGTGTTAATGACAGCATATCTGAAGTAAACTGTGCAAGCTCCACAGAACCAGCGGCAAGCCAAAAATAAAGGTGATTCACCATGCGTTATATTCTGGGGAATAACTTGTGAAATAAAATGTTCCCTGTGTGCAGTTCCAGAATCGCTAGCATAGTCAGATTTCTCAGCCTCGGTCAGCACTCGGCAGTGGTCCTTTCAGCCCCCAGTGAACCCGCCTTTATCTATCATGACGTCTTTACACCCCGAGTCCAGCACAGTGCTTCTCCTTTTACAGATCCACTGAGCGGAGTCAGCCAGTCACAGCGAGCATTATATAATTCCAATCAATCTGAGTTATAAAATCTTGACACAGGTCAGGCTGAAATTTACAGCTGTTTAGATTGCAAGTCATTTTCTCGTGGCATGTGCCTCCTGGAGCTGAGTGAAAATAAAACCCTGCCTGCGAGGGACTTCAAATCAGAGTTTTACTCCCTCTTAAATGCTATCATGAGTGATTGGGTACATTTACCGTATCAGCATGCATTAATATACTTTAGTCTGCCATAACCTGTATGAAAAAAGGAGGGAGGTGGTGCTTGTAGCAGGTGTTTGAGAAGAAAACAGAGCAGAAACAATGATGAGCAAACCAGCAAAGTAAGGTCAACACCTCTAGGTGGCAGCAGAGACTGTTCGTCTTCTCAAGAGATGTGATTACTATTCACAGCACTAACCAGGGCACATATCAAGTCGAGACATGCGTGCATCGATTCACTTTAATGTGTGCACGGTTGCACAGAGTGAAATATTTACTTGTCTATGATACACCTCTGGAGGTTGAGTGTAGCTGTTATTAGACGTATCAGGATGCTGCTGTCATCACCTTGAGCCTAGGAAGCTCTCTGTGTCTCTGTACGTGCGCCACCATAGTTTATAGACAATTGGAAAATCTAGATGAACTTTCATCTCACATTTAAAATGTAATTTTAAATGTGATGTCGCAATGTGCCCCATTTACAGCTAAGGAAGATTTCTGCTCTATTTGTTTACAACGCCCATCTGTATTTGTTACACAGAATGTGGCTGTGACCTCTCCATATCTCTTAAGAATACACCAACGCTTTTAATGATGTGAGTTAATTTATGAAACACTTGTTGTTAACACATTTGTTTAAGTGTTCCTTTACCCATTGTGTACATTATACACACTGTGGGCAAGTCTACAGTCTGCTGATCGAACTATCCTTTGGGCATAATAACGGATGCACTAAAATTAAAGGCATTATGCAAATTGTGCATACAAAGTGCCCAAAGCTATTCTCCATCTTCTTTATGCATGGAGGCTTAATACAATGAATCTGTGTGGGAGCACTTTCTCCAACGATTGAACTCGATATATATATACAGCACCTGAATGTAAGCCAAGCAATACAGATTAACAATGTGACATACTGGAAGCAATGTAACAATTATTTCATAGCAATTTGTTAAACTGTGTCAAGGCTGAGCGCATGAACAGAAGGATAATTTATGGATTTTGTGTGGCTGCATGTGTGTGTGTGTGTGTGTGTGTGTGTGTGTGTGTGTGTGTGTGTGTGTGTGTGTGTGTGTGTGTGTGTGTGCGTCTGGGAAATTTGCTCCTTACAGGAAAAGGTTGATCATTTTTCTTTTATTTGTCAATTTTTGGCAGTTATATAAACCAATCCCAGCTGGCTGGTTGCCTGCACAATTGCCTGCTATTAATGTTGATGCATAATTGCATTACATAATGTGTTGTGCCGTCTTTTAGAGGAGTCAAACAGCTGTGGCTATTGGCTGTCTCTGCTGTGCACAGAGTCAAGCACTCTCCTCCAGTACGCTGCCAGACAACTGCCTAATAGTAAATGGGAGCTGTCACAGGTCATTGTCCATTTTAAGCCATATCAATACGGCTTTTGTAACAGCTACAGCACTTCAATGTATTTTGTCAATGCAATATAATATTTTAAGTCCAGGGAGATTTGATTCATTTATGTTCTTTTATCAGACTGCCGTTAATTTAAACACAGCAGTCGTACAATGTCATCAGTAACAGACAAAGAAATCAATCTCTGTTGTAGAGATAGAGAGAAAGAGAAAGAGAGACAGAGAGAGAGAGAGAGATAGAGAGATATAGAGAGAGAGATAAAGAGAGAAAATGACATATACATAGAGAGAGAGAGAGAGAGAGAGAGAGAGAGAGAGAGAGAGAGAGAGAGAGAGAGAGAGAGAGAGACTTGACTGGCTCTTCCTTTTAGCTCTCCAGCAGATGGTAGTGCAGCATCGTGGAGGAGCATCTCACAGAACAGGACAAAAATGGTGCAGGAGACAAGCTGTCTGAAAATGAACGCTGCAGATTCCGAGGTACGAACCTTAATGGGATAATAGGGTAATATCTTACCTACACCATCATTGTGCAAGGCAGCACATTTAACACAAAAAGAAAAAAAACAGAATCTCGAATGACAGCAGTATATCTTTCAACATCTCCCATATGGTGTACCCAGGGGGACGATTAAAAGTGGAGCACATTGATAGGCGGGGTGCAATGAACTGCAGCCATACGCACGTATGTGCGTATGGCTGCAGTTTTGAATCCAGTCACTTACGTAAATGAATCCAGGATTGAGTGCAATCATAATATTCAAACTGAAGTTGAAATACTTGATACGGCAAGGGCAAAGACAACCCGCTGGGTTAACAGAAAGCAAACAAGCAGCAGGGCAAATATCAAATGAGCTTACGTCAATGTTATATGTCAAACATGTTTAAAAGGGCCTTGTTTGCATCACAAATAGCATAGTTTACTGGAGGATTTGTGATTTTTGTGTCATCAAGCGTTGCTTTGTTGTGTGATATCACAGGCATTTTCATGTCACATATAAAGCACTCTCTACCTGTTTACAAAGCTGAAACACTTTGCTATTTCAGATTGGGCCCTTTGAAATTTTCCACGCACTAAGTACGTGTTAAAAGCGAGATCAAACTGGTTGATTCATACGGGTTTCCAATTGCCTCTGTCCTTAAACAGAAAGTCAAGTATTGTTTCTGTGCTACATTGCATGCCATTTGGGAAATATCTTGGCGGTCTTTTAGCTCTTTATTGGATGGGCCCGGATAGATTCACACTCTCAAAGTGCTTGAAGAAAGGGTGGTGAAGGAAGTTTGTCACACTTTAGCAAAAGCGTCAAACAGGCTCAGAACAGTGGCCATATATATATATATATATATATATATATATATATATATATATATATATATATATATATATACACATACATACATATATATATATATATATATATATATATATATATATATATATATATATACACATACATACATATATATATATATATATATATATATATATATATATATATATATATATATACAATGCAGCATCTTCTGTGCACTCCGAAAGGAAAGAAGAAGGCATGCTGTTGTGTTCTGTTGATGCAATGAAACGTATTAACAAGAACAGAGGAGTATTTAAGGTGAAAGACATCACAGCACATATATTGTGACAAAATACATCAGTACAGGAAACATCAGCCACAAGTTCTAAGCCAGAACTGTATCCTTTGAAGTCCTGCAAAAGGGCTCTCATCAGATGAGAGCTCTGCAGACTGAGACATCCAGCTTATAAAAAAATGCTGTGATTGGAAACCTGGTAAGCTAATGAGTTTGCACTTCTATCTTCTCAATTTGTACAGGCTTTTGTGCCAAGGCCTTTGAGGCTTTTCTGTGCCAAGTCTTGTAATAGTGTTCTCATTGTTCGCCTGAGAATCTGACACTTTTTCATGAAACTTAGGGGGAATCCATCTCTAAACTTTTTCACATGAGAAAGACAAGAAGGCCGGGGAAAATCACTGTGAATTATGGATATTGCTGCAGTGAAATTAAGTTGACAAAGAAATGGCATAAGAAAAAAGAATCCTGTCATAAAGGATGGATATTTTACAACTGCATCTGAGCTGCAATGCGGCTTAACAAGTCATGAGTAGTTCTTGTTAAGACTTATGAAAGCACATTTCTCCGTCCCCTAAGAGTGTGAACTCCACCATTATTATAGGTAATAATCACATGTAACTATTAATTATTGGCTCCTCAAATCTCTAACCAAAATCATGTTAGAATCTCATTTTTGTTTGTTAGAGTTGTTGCTGTAAAAGGGAACGAATGAAAGGCTGGTTGTGTGATAGTCATCTCCCTCTTCCTCTCTTGGGTTGTCTCGGTCTGAGCAGACCGCATAACTAAGTGAGCTACAAATGAGAGAGGGGTTTTTACACATGGGAGTTGTTCAAATTATTGGGAGGGCAGTGACCACAGTGCTTATTTGAGCTTAAGATGCAGGCTGTTGAGATTGGCCTGGAGCAAATCTAAAGGGCTGGTTGAGTCTTCAGGCATGTCCAATCCTATCCATTCAACCATTAATGCCTGAGAGTAGACCAGAGGAAACATTACAGTCCTCAGATCAACTCTGAAGAAGAGAGACCAGGGTCCCTTTTCTCTTCGAACTCACTGCTTCCTTTGCCCAGCCTCGGCGTAAATTCAATCATTCTTACACATGACAAGACAGCATAGAACACCCTCCATATCCTCCTCACTATTTTAAACTACTGTACACTCAGCACTTGAGTTCTTTAATTATAATGACTTTTCATGCTTCCCCAGATCAGTCGTCTGGGGAGTTTGGGATAAACATACAGCAAAGAACAGACAGTGCACATTGTCTCACAACGCACTTTATTATGAACATGAACAGCTGTTCACACATTCTATAGGTCAAACTACTGAGGAAGAAGAATTTAATGAGATATTGAAGAGCAAATTAAAACAAATGGCTCCCGTAGGTAAGTAAGATTTCCTCGGTACAGTTCGTACAGTACAATGCACACACACTATCTCTCTATAATTCGCAGACACACACAAACACGCACACATAAACACACACGGTAATTCTATGAGGCTCAAGGTTGTCGTGCTTATTAAATATATCAACTTAACCACTGATGTCATTGATCAAAAAGCCAATTCCAGTTCTATTATTGTGTTAGAGGGTAAAACAATTGCCAAATGACTTTGTGAGGTGCACCCACTTGGTAAACAGATCTGAGATCCATTAAAGCCTTGGAGATTATCAAGCCTCAGTCCAACAATTTGAGGAGATTGCTCTAAACACCTTGCTGGTGACCTTCCTCGCCCAGTTGAAAGTCAATGGGGAATGTGGCAAGGAGCCCGCCAGCGCCACAAGCGCCCGCTGCACTTTAATTACACCGCACCTCAATGGCTGGCTATTTCCTTGTCCGTGCACCTTCCTCATATAACCATGTGTCTCTATCAATACCTCAGACCCACCTTTAAAGTCCAGATGTGCCCAGATAAGCTTAAAAGCCCCCAAGACACTGCTGGACATGCTTAATCTGGGTATCGTTGCTTCTTGATAGATATGGTGTGACATTAACTCCATCTCATCAATATTAACTCCATGCTGTGCCTTGTGGTTTACTGTAGCTGCCTCGCTCTGACCTCTGAGTGAGGATCGTGGGTGTTTTCCATGTGCTTAATCATAATGCACAGTGCCTACTGCATTGATAGGTTAAGGTACCCGAGAGGATCAATGCAGTCTTGAGGACGTCTAGTAGAACAGACATTTAAAGGTTCGGGAAAGGGTTAAACAATGAATGCAGTCGGCCTATGTTAAGATCTCGATCCAGCTTAATTAAATGGGGTTGTGTCAGGTCTGCGGAGTTACTGCAGATAATTGGCGAAAGCGAATGTTCTAAAGAATGTAAATTCAACCAAGAGCTCATTATGAGCACATACACAATATTTTCTACAGATTTTTTAAAACATATTCCTAAAGATCAGTGTCAGTTCAATACTTTTGGAAAAAAGCGGCACAATAATGAATGTTTATAACCTATGGGGTCCTAAATCAGTCTGAAGTCAAAGCTGTCTTGATGTGTTTTCCACCGAGTTGTTTAATGTTGCACTGATATTCAGGATATTTGAAGATATCTTTGCCCAATCCCTGAATAACACTGACTGGCAGGGGATCAACAGTCGAAGCATTTATGTGCTGGTAATCTCCATAAAACGTTATGCAAATCTGCTTGAAAAAAGAGAGATAGGCTTTTTGCCTCACACGGGAAACTCAGCAATAATTGAAAAACAAGTCAGAAACTATTTTTATCCTTCTGTGTCAAGATAATGTTTTCAATCTGGTATTTGCAGGGAGAGTATATGGTGTGCAACATGAAAAAGTGTTTCTAAAGCGTTTTTTTATTTTTTTTAAATAATACTTGAGTTACTGTATCTGTCTCCTCTGAAGGGGAAAAAGCCTCTGCATGGATACAGAGAAAAACATTTGCTCCCAATGAATAAATAATGAAAGGAAACGAGGTGCCTGCATTAATTTGCAAAGCAGAAAATGCACAAAATTTCAGTAGGAGTTTTGAGCCAGGGTTTTTGGGAGATAATTTACCTCACGGCGGGGTGTTACAATATGCAGCCAAATATAGTAACACTTTGGTGAGGAAACTTTAAAAATGCAGTGTACTTGACAGTACATGAAATGGAAAACATTCTACAACCTTTTCATTGTATAATGGCTCGGGCAGAATCCAAATGCAAACTAAGAGGAATAGCTGAGTGGTCTTTGAACTGAAAGATATAGAATCTAAAAGAGACATTTAATTTGGATATACTGTATATTGAAGAAACATGTACTTTTCATTCTTCAGCTGTGCATCTTACCCGTTCATGAATCTCTGAGCATGCCCATGTTAAAATCTATGCCTCGTTTACATTAGATATATATTTTCAACTGCAAAAATATGCTTTTACATGAAAGCTTTACTCAAATTGCCTCGTACCGTGAAACTGTAGCTCCTCCACTGCTGCAGAGCTGATGAAGACGGTACTCATTGCATTTGCAGAAGCCCACTGAGCATCTGCAGGCCAATTGTCTTTTATTTCCCAGTGTCTGGCAAGCAACAGCAGCGCTTCACGGTCCAAGAACTGGAAAGCTGCTGTCTTTCCTTGACGGAGACCTGAAAGCAAACACGGACGTGTGCCAGAGTCTGGTCGGTCATTTATCTTTAGAGGACGAGCTATCTGACTATAAAGTTGTTGAATTAGATATCTCGATAAACAGCTCTACAGAATAATAATAAGTGTGTCGCTTTGGTCTTGTGTCTCAGAAGGGTCGCCCACCGCTGGTGCCTGTGCAGAAATGCCTCAAGCAGACTTGAGTTCATTTACCTCTAATAATACATGATCTCACACTGAACTAGCTTTGTTCCTGTACTTCCGCCTCTGAGGAATATCTTTCTTCGCACTATCCGAGAAAGAAAACCTGATAATCTCGGTAAACATCTGATTCTTGGCAAGGATTTTAGCGAGCAGAGTAAATAATAGGAGCAATGATCTGTCCCACGTGGAAAATTATTTGTGACTTTGAGGTATTACATCACTTAACGGTAAGAGTTAGGGAGAAAAAATATAAAAACTTAATTAGCACCTCCAGAGAGCAGAAACAGATCCAAGATTTCAAGGCTAACACTCCGCCAAAATCCCAGCCAATATATTATCTCTCACATTAGCTGGTACTCTGCTGCGAGAGAGTAGTCTTTCCATTTAGAGAAATACAATATGGCTGATGAATAAATGGAAGTCCTGGTCACAAGCCCAAATATTTTCCATGTTCAACAAACTAAGCTGCCATCAAACTACTTATACTCTACTTTTCCTTGAGTAAGGCCTGATCGTACAGCTATTTGTGTATGGCTGCATTTCATATCAGAAACTAGAGGAAGGAAGCTTCTTTCTAGTTCTTTTATGTACAAAGGGATGACATGCTGTGGTGCATGTTGACCTATTTTTAAAGGGGCACTACCGTGGGTTTCAGTGTGTCTCAAACTTGTAAAATACAATTGAACTATACGGCTCTTTCTGGAGCCAAAGGTCTTAAATGGCATGTGATTGCCCGTCATGAGTCATCACAGGAACGCTGGATGCTTTTCAATGTCAGCTGCTGTGTGCAAACACACGGATCCAACAGATGGCAACATTGTTCCTTCAGAACAGGTTACTTGGAGATCTGCCAGTGAGGTACGGGTGCATCGACAAAACCCTCCAAAATAAAAACAGCCATCAAGTGTGGGCGATGACGATGTGACTAATTGTTGCCATGGTGATGTGGTCTTTGAGATAACGTCTGACGGTAAGGGAAAAGGAGTGAGCCGCATGGAGAGCAGAGGAGAAAATGAAAATGGGAAGAGGAGGAGAGGAAGTCAGGGAGAGAAAAGGAACATTAATGTTCCATGTGGGAGGGGAAAGATATGGCCCTGTAATGTAAGGTCAACTCAATGTCCCCCAGTCAATCCAGCCGTCAATACCTTCTGACTCATTTATTCAAGAACTGGCCTTCATCCTCCGAGAGTATCACTATTATTCCACAATTACCCGTGTTCAAAATGGATTGCAGCACATTACATTACTGCTCCATATTAACATGGCAATAGTGGGCTAATAGTTTCATAATTAAAAGGTATAAAATACTTTAATGCCATGTAATTTCCAAAGTAATGACCAGTAACACATTAATAATGAGGTAACACATTAAAAGATGGCATTGAGGTAAAACTGTCAAAGGTACAGTGTGTAGCTTTTCGGGGGCTCGATTGCCAGAATTTGAATATATGCAGAATTATGTTTCCATTCGTGTATATAGCCTGCCACTAAGAAAGGTTGTGTGCTCGTTAGCTTATAATTAGCTCTTCATATCTACATAGGAGCACATCCTCTTCACAGAGTCAGCCATGTTTCTAATAAAACACTGGCTACTCTAGAGAGAGGCCTGTGTGTGATTACGGTACCTGAAGGCCACCGTAGTTCGCCGACACACTTGTCAAACTGCGTTAACATGAGCCGAAGAGTTCAAAAGCGCTGCCTGACTTCCATTGCTTCTAAAGCATTGTTATTATGATAATGATGGCCTCTGAGTTTGACCACGGTTTTATACTCAGCGGCTCACGTTGATGCAGTCCAGAAAAGGGAGGACTGAGCGGAGGAGTATTCAGCTGGTTGCAATCTGGAACCACACTGCTGGATGCCGCCAAATCCTACACTGTAGCTTTCAGTATTATGTTTGTTAACAACATGGTAACCTCCTATCGATTAAATGGTTATAACAGTCTAATATTTGGCTAAACATATGGTAACATGGTGACATAAATGGGGTTATAACCTGATAATGATGAGGTAATATAGGTTGATGTTTTCACAATATTATGGCCTATCAGCGTAAAACCTTTAAAATCACAAGGAAATTCATCCTTACTTATGTTACAAACATTCCCAACATTGCTTCAAGGTTATATTACAGAAATTAGAACGTTTAATATTGTGACTTGTTACCTGGAAACACTTGTGGAGGCTTCTGTGTAAAAACCATAAACATAAACATGAACCATTGTTAAAGTGGGGGTGGGTAATGTATTTTAGAAACTGTTTGTTATATTTGTTGAAATGCTCTTTACATCCCGACAGCAATCAATAAATCAATTGCTCTGACATAAAACAAAGTGCTATCTGCGGCTGTTGCAGAACCGTAATAGGCGACTGGACAGCTTACCTGCCTGCCTGCCTGATCGCACTCTGTCTGTGCACTTATTGCGCGAGTGTTCAAATTCATTATGATATGTTTACGTTCTCAATAATAATTTGGAGGGAGGCCTGAGAAGATTGTTGCGACTATTGGAGCTGCTAGCTAGTTTCATTTAAAAAGAGTTGGCAACACTGGGCTTGGTTTTTACAAAACAAATTGTGTCACAAATTGGCATGAAGGAGGTTCTTACACCCAGGTTTAATTATGTTCTGATGATCCCCTCTTGCACCAGTCTTTTAAAGTGAAAAAGTGCATGCACATGTGTTTCTATCTGAGAATAAAAAGGAGCTGCAGTTTGCAGGATACACTTATCCCATCAACAACCTGCAGGATCCTTTCATCATCCGGCTTTGTCTATGACCGAGGTAGCATGGCTGGCGTGTGTGTTGTTTGCTCAAGCAGTGTTACCCCACAGCAAGTGCCGAGTCAGTGTGTGCTGTGTTAATGTTGTTCCAAAGAGAGAAGCCATAGCCACAGACTGTTGCATCAGCCCTTCCTTTTGTTTAACAGGACAATGAATACTGGATGCTATAACGCAAGACAGGGAAAGTGAGGGGAAAACCAGGGGGCATGAAAAGAAAGAGGCTCTTCATTTTAACGGCATAACGTCATCCTTTGTTAAAAAATCGGACTAATCCAGTTTTCCTCCATGGTCAAGGTCATCTCTTTAATAAGGAAGATATACATCACCACTGGGTTCACATTTCCCCTCGGCGCTATCTGAGACCATGCAGTACTGTTGTGTTGTGTATTATCACATGTGAGCTGCCGGTTGCGTGGCAAACTATGCTGCAGCGCGACTTGTCACAGCACTGTGCGTCATGGACAACCTGCTACCTGGCAATAGTTTCCACTGGGGCTGAGCGATAAGAAGGGAGCTGCAGATAAGACGCCGTCTACTCTGGAGGTGCCAGGAGCTCATGCCATTTACAAGGGAGGACCTGATCATTTTTAAAGAAGTGTGAGGAAACGATCGTTGTGGTGCGTTTGATGCCACTTATTAACGCCAGAATTTGTTTTTGGGAACTCGTACGTGACATTAGTCACTCCTCCGACTGCAGATTGCTTGATAACGACGCAGGAATGTAGATTTGTCTTTACTCCCACATGGGCTGGCGCTAAATGACAGTGAAGTGACGAGTCTTGACGATTCTGACATGATACATGTCGTCTCTCGCTGGGCAGAATTTGTCAGTAACACTCGTCAAGGCGCTCCTGCTACTCATCCGTGTGCCTGTCACTGTGATGGTACCACAAAACAGACGACCTCGTTCCCTTTTTCCCCTCCATGTTTCTAACTGAGTCGACTCATGTCCTATTTAATACAAAAAAGCCTCTATTTTGTCCATTTACTAATGCAGGAAAATGGTTGCAAATGTTTTTTTCTCCAGCCACATCGTACTGGGAGATATATATATATATTTGTTTTCATGTAATGCACCCCTGGGTGTCCCCTCTGCTCCCTCTCTATGTTTACAGAACAATTTGTTTCTGCTACAACCTCTCAGCAGGAGTGTGTTAAATTAGTGGGGCTTGTGTGGGCACATACTGTATGCACCATTTTAGGTTTATGGGTGTGTATATGTATGCTTTCTTGTGTGAGCTTAAACTAGGCAGTTGTGAGGAACTCCACGTAATAGCAATCAGCTAAGGCTTCATTAAAATGTAAATTCTACCCGAGCCTCTTGTGAGTCTTTACAGTGCTTCCAAAATAACCGAGCAAAGGCCTTCTGGGGACTTAACGTATGATCTAATCTGTGTGTCTTATTTGAAACCTCCCTCTCTCTCCGTGCTAGCACGACTGGAGCGCCCCGTCTGATTTGGGGGGAACAGAACACTTAGAAGCGATGGCTGGCCGGCTTTCAGACCGTCCCTGCTTTCCCTGTTTGTTTGCTTTTCAAGAGCAGCACAAAGCTAATTAGACAGCTGGTGTCGAGCCAATTTGTGTCCCTCAGTCTGTTGTTTACCCACTTTTTGCATAATGCAGACGTGATTGTTGACACCGTATGATGCCGCTACATGGTCACAAGTGGCCGTTTGGTTTATTTTCTTTGGTGCAACCTGAGTGGCAGGATGCTGGGCTTTCTCGGTTTGGGGAGGCACATGTGTGTAGATTGTGTGTCTTTGTGTCCTAAGCAGTCATCAATTTGCAATTAAGACCGATACACAATTAGCTGCCATCTAAAGAGATTACACTGCCATTCCAGATCAAGTAGCCACTGGAAACCCACGGACCACACGGTGGTTGTACACCGCTCCAATTCAAATTGGCTGGTTTTCTGCACTCAAACTAGCTCAATCAAAATGTTGGAACCACTCTTCAGGATTTTTGAGAGAAGACTGATAATGAAACGATACAGCGCTTTTTAGGGAAGTTATTTTTGTGTCAATATTAAATAGCATGACTTTTTTCATCCAAATCATTCTGAAACTAAGATGAGAAAAATCTGATTGTTATACTAGCCAACAAACATGACATTATCTTACACATTGGCAAAACAAGCAAAAAAAAACAACATAAAAATATTACATTAACCTTATTTACAATTATATTCCGCTGTATTACCAACATAAATACAGTACGTTTTTTCTTCACTACATTTATATAATGACTGTTATTAAATATGCTGAGTCTGCTTAATAAGTCATTTTAGTTTTGATACGTGGATGAAGGAAGAATAATTGCGTCTTGCTTGTTTCAGATTTATAATGTCTCATTCATAAATTCAGTATAATTTAAGGTAAAAACCACGAAACATTTGTCCCGACATTCGTTCTCTACTTGAACTGCCAAATGTGTCTGTTTCTCTCATAAATGACACCATGCTTTCATTTGACACGTTTGAGTGATGTGACCCTTAAGCTCCTTTGTCTCCAGCCTCTCATTAAGACAAATCAAATCAAAAACATTGACATGGAACATCCATCAATCAATCCTGTGTATCTGCTCATGCTGTTCAGAGTCCCTGGGAGCTGCAGCCTATAGATGTTGGAGACTCTGCACTGGCCACCAGTCTATCACAGGGCTAACACATATACACACACACATTCACACTCACGTTCACACCCGCAACAGGAAATTAAGGATCTCCAATTCACAAGACCTGCGTGTTATTGGACTGTTAGAGAAAAAAGGAGCAACATGAGGAAATCACGCAGATAAGAGGAGAACACGCAAACGCCACACAGAGAGGCCCCAGCTGGTCGGATCCGGTTCTTGCTGTGAGGCTACAGAACAAACCGCTTAGTCCTCCGTATTGCCACAACCAGCCAAGTTCTCTACATTACTCCTTCATGTTCAATTTCAGACTTAGTCCAGACAAGTCAGGAATTGGAAAAAGTACACGGTACACAACTTTAAATGTATCAAATAAAAAACTAACTACTGCAATCTCATGTGTTAAAGTTGTTCTTGGTTGTCTTTTCCCAGGTGGTTCTTGTGCCATGTTTTATAATGTGGACTGAAATAGCACAACATACAGTATGTCGCTGTTTATATCAAAAGTGTCATAAATAAATGTACCAAACATTTAAACTGTTTGTAATATATCGTAACATTTCATTTGAAAAGGGTACACATCACATTTCTACTTTGCCCATCCCCTCAGTGACACACTGGGCAGAGGCCTGAGTGTGTTCGATTAGAGGAGGTCACCACCTGGGAGGGATTCAAGTTTGATGAAGCATGCGTCAGCCCACAGATTGAAACGTTGTGACACACAAAGTAGAAATATAATACCTAGTCATAATATCAGTCAGTTAATTGCTGTATTCATTTTCATGTGGTTTAATATTATATAGGGACCTTTAGCGGAAAGAAGCATTGATATAAATATGCTACTTATCTTAACTACGTTCAACCACGTTGTACTCGAGGTGAAGATCTCTGAAGAAGATCTCTGAAGAGAGAGCGAGGACTAAGACCCGATGAATGAGACATCGACTCAACAAGTTGACTTCCATTATTATGATAATGTATGTTATTACTGTTATTACTAAGAGTACTACATCCATTCATACAGCATTAATACTGTATATGACTGCTTTGTGTAAGATCTGGTGTTTGAGTGTTAGTGGAGTCAGAGGGTTAAATTAATTCAAGGAATGTGTCTGCAATTTTCTTTTCTCACAAAATGTGAAGAACATAGCACCATTTGTGTGTGGGATATGCACATTATATTTCAGGATAGGGTTGGGCGATGTGACAATATATACCATCAGATTATTACATGTGTCTGATTATTACATACTGCAGTAGCTGTCCCGCCTTCAGCATCTCTGTGTGTACTCTGAGGCCATGGTGGGCAATATTGCTGTTTTACTGCAACATTGGATTTGTTTTGTGATGAAGTATATTATGAAGTATATCTTCTCAATTGATTCCCCAGAACATGTATTGTATCACGGTCTATTTCCATATGTTGACATGAAATAATTCATTGTGTGATGAAGGATTATGTTCCACCTCTATTTCAGGCAAGGCTATAGTCATTGTCTTGAAGAAACGCAATCCTGTCAATTTGCCTGAAAAAGGACCACAACAACAGCCATTTCAATTCTTTCAAACACCGATTAAAAAAAATATAAAGACTCAAGCTATACAGATGAGTATCAAAACCATCCCCACACCCACAGAGAGACTGTCCTGTCAGAAGCCACGCTGGGAGCTGCTTCCAAATTGTGAAATTTGTGACAACCGCATCTAAAAAGGCAAACAGTTTTCCCCCAGTGAAAAGCTCAGTTGCGGCAACGCAGAACAAGAAGCCTCTTTCTCTTAGGGATTCGCGCTGCAGACCACAATAATTAACACAAGTATTCTTTTTGTGATGCGCAGCTCTTCATTCAATTATACCGCCATGACAGGACAAACTAATTTTCTTTGTGTCAAGACTGAATTTGGTTTACCTGTGATCAACGAAGCGCAGACAGTTGCTCCGCATTACATAACATGCTGCATGAATACACATAGCGTGATGATGCTTAATGTATTTATTGCACTATTTATGATACTGTAGGTATACAGTCTCCTGTCTGTGGTGCATGATGTCCTGCTGGACCAAGTGAACCAGTTATGTTATATGTTAGTTGTTTGTTAGTTGCTTCACTGCCCCAAACACACAGTCACATTACGCTCACATTACTGCACTCGGCAAACCTTCTCAGTGTTTTCTAATTGCCTATTATTTCCATAAATTCAATTGCGCTTGAAAGGATATCATATTTGTCAGCACAAAAGTCTGCAATAAAACTATTTTTTTTGTAATATGCGATTTTAAGATAATAGAGAAAGAAATATTTAAAGAGTGAATAACTACTGCTCCTGACCAAAGCATGCTTGGATAAAAGTTGGCATATCGAGCTGTGGAAAAGCATCAGACAAGGGAGTAATTGGTTTCTTAGGGACACGCGGCAGGGTGTCAACTGAAAGGTTACAAGAGGCCATCAGACATGCAGCTTCCCACACCAATGGCCATTTTTATGAAGCCCTCATCATCTCCCATTCACATCCCATTTATCAGATCATCAATACACGTAGCTCGGCAGAAACAAATGCTTGTAGATACTTTTCATTTGGAAACTTCTCTTTGAGTACTTTTGATGAAACTTCATGTAGCATGAAAGAAAGATCAAAAGGAGCCAGAATAAAAGTTCAGTGGAGAAGAGGGTCAGACACCGGCCAGGGAAGGAAAAAGCAATAACCCAAAAAGTAATAAAGGATGTGCAGTGCTCTGAAAGTGGGCGTTTGCTGATTTATTTTGCCTGTGCTTTTGGTGGTTATGTGCATACTTTCCTCTAATGCATCTCATCGTCGGACTGAAAAAGACGACTAAGGTAAGGACTACAAGCTCTTTGTTTAAATGTGACTCTTTATTTCCTCCATCAAAGAGGAAGTCAGATTGCGACCCTTTGCTTCTGTCAGTCATCCCTTCAGCCCCGAGGGAAACAGTCTGCCTTTATCGCGCAGGGCTTCCATCCACTGCTGTCCTTTTGTTTCAGACTCTATTCATAGATCAAGAAAAGGGAGACGTCTTTTCCCTATCTAATCCTATTTTTGTCCTTGGCTTGATTAAGTTGCCATGTGTATGGCTGTATCTTCTCGGAGTCTATTCATCCTCGCAGTGTAATAATTATCAGAATGGATGCATCTCATATACACACACACACAAACACACGCCCACTACCACGGGGGAGGCTACAGGTGGGGCACTCATGTCTCTTATCATCAACAAGGCGAATCAATCAGCGATCATGTACATGTGCGTCCTCTTATCAAAGTGGAGCAAAACTGGGCGTTGTGTGATTTATGTAAAGCATGCTAAAAATGTCCTCATGTGTCTATATTTGCACACACGTCTGGTTTCTGTGTGTGTGTGTGAGTGTGTGTGTGTGTGTGTGTGTGTGTGTGTGTGTGTGTGTGTGTGTGTGTGTGTGTGTGTGTGTGCCTTGTTGCACTGCATGCCTGCGTGAGCCATGTACAGTATCTGCTCCCAGAGTACTTAGCCAGAGGAGCTGTCTACTGTTTGAATAAGGGCAGTCAGTCACCGGCACTAAAGAGAACATTCATCAAGCACTTTCACAGCTTACACCTGTTTCTGCTGGCTAAGACAGACAAGCTGGGACGGCTGCGGTGCCACATCACTCTACATGCTTCCCCAAGTGTTCTTAGGGGGGTTCTGCACACACATATTGCTCCTGATGCTTTTCTCATTAGCTCCCCGCAATGACCATCACCACCCATAGGTAAATAAAGCTAACTTGCCTCGGCGTGACGAGGGGCGAGCAAACGACCACGCGGTTGTTGGTAACGTTTCTAAATCACAGATGTACCTGCGTCGCGGTGGCGGCGGTGCATTTCAAACAACATGACAGTGCCGGTTGACTTGTGCTTGACTTCACAGGGGGGGGGCGGATCTGACCTCGCACAGTGGTTGCCAGTACAGCATAGATGCCCTGCTCAGCCTTGTTAAACCGTAGGACTGTAAACGCTGCATAATGTCCTGCTAATATGACAGATGTGTTCTAATCATGATAAAGGGCCGAGTGCGATGCACAGCGACCCAGTGGCCTCACCTTCGTGCTCAAAGCGTTGCTCCCGTTCAGTGCTCTGCAGCATCACATATAATTGCCTAACTCTATTCTGACATGGCCACTCAGTGGAATTGGGCCTTTCTAGCTCCTCATACCACACGCCTCTCGGTGAGGTGTGTGTTCCCGTCACGAATGTTTTGCGGCTCACTTCAGTGTGCGTTTCCTTATATGGACAGGATATGACCATTATTAGTGCGATCCATCAGAGGATATGTGTCACTTCTTCATATTTCCTTTCCTGCCGCCTCAGGTTTTGATATTACCCTCTTATCTTCTTCGCACTCCTGTTGTCTGCCGTCGTGCAGGGAGGGGATGAAAGAAAAAAAAGAAGCTCCTCCACTCGCATGCAGTACACATTCTCGGCTTTATCAATTTCCTTTAAAATTGTATTTGCAGAAAACAGGAAGAATGTGGGCTTTAATATTTCCGACTCTCTGCAACATCTGGTCAGGGGGTTGCTAGGTAACACGTGGCACGGCAGTGTTTGATGTGTGTGCTCTTTGCAAATGGCTTTGATCCTTAGCACACTGACAGACTCTCCGCAGAGTTGCCTTCCCCTGGTAGTTTTGGCACCTCATCACACTATGGAGACTAAAACGTATCTGAAAGCTCCCGAGTGAAATGGAATACCTACCTTGTTTGGCAAAGTAGAAAAGGGAAGCTGTCCAGAAAAGTTTAAGCTTGAGACTCGTTTCATTAGCAGCGCTACAGGACAAGGCAGGCGGCGCCTCCTAGTTATAGAGTCATGTGACAAAGGAGACTGCAGTTCTCTGAAAGCAACAGATTGCGTGATGCTATGCATTCATTAAGGATGAAACAGATTCTTGTTTAACACAATAACGTCTAAAGGAATAGTACCGACACAAAGGTTGGTATTGTTTAAATGAAATGAGATGTGGGATCTTTAAAGTGAGACTTCTCTCTGTTGCGTGAGATCAAACACGTTCCAAAACCCTCCCGCATGACATTTCACTTCTAAACAGGAACATTTCATTCTTTTCCAGAAAGTAAACTTTCATTCTCATCCAGGTACAGGAAAAGGCTTTGTGAGGGAAGAAATACTCTTCTTTTTATAACTCACTCCACTGACGGTGAAACTAGTCACATGTATTGCTTGAAAAGACACGTTATAGCATCTGTTTAGAGCTGATGGGTAAACCGTTCCTTTTTTAATGCATGATTTGCAAACATTATTTTCTGTACGGGCATACAGCATATAAAAGATTCCCTTTCTCTTTCTACTGTTGTAAATAATGCCAGTCATGAAGATCCAAGTTACAGTTTATGTAATACAATTAGTGTATTGTCTAACTAAAGAGAGTTAGCTAAAGGGTAACTTTTGGCCTGTGAACAAATAATTGAAGATAAAGTAGAAATTATGAAAAAAAGACTTTTCTTTAATGTGTTTGCTTACTTGGAAATGGAAAGACACGCTTTTCCCACAAAGCCAAGACATGTGAGCAAACGTGAAAAATGTGGCTTCAGGTGGGCAATTTCTGAAGTAAAATAGTCTGTAATCATACTCAATTTGCACACAAACCTGCACAACACTGCGCCGAGCCAAAGGAAGAGACAGAGGCAGAAAGAGAGCGGAAGATAAATGGGGTGTGCAGCGGCTGGCCCTGCACACGAGTGCATCGGAGGTTGTGTGAGGTTATTACAGGTTTGATTATTGAGTTCCACAGGGCAATTGGCTCAAATGAGGGCTGACAGCTTCGCAGGGCACCAAACAGCTGGAGAGCCCATCTCTGCCAGCAGCCATATTAAGACCATTTCACTCCCAGGTGCATCAGCTGCTATGATCTGTGATTAAGGCATAACTAATGAAGAGTTGGTGAAAGTAATGCGGTGCCACTGCATCTGCAGACGCTTTGAAGATGCTGGAGCTGTGTCTTCATAGCTTTTACCGAAAAATAAACAGGGAGGACGATAATATTGATACTGACTGGATTTAAGGTGGAGATCCAGCCTTAAATGAATTCTTTACAAGCGACTCACACGGCCATTGTCCTTTAAAAGACTACGTGCAACACAATGGCACAGCCATTTGAATAAGTGCCAACACACGACAATACAGCGTCACACACGTGTCATACCACATTATTTACCGATTCATATCTGTAACCTAGCAACCAATTAACAGCTGGCAGCTAGGCAACAAACAAACCAGCTTCGTTGCCTTAAACTTCTGTGTGAAAACACCACGAATGGCACTCTCTCTCGTGTAATATTGCTTAATTGTTAACTTGAACTACAGAGCCATTGTGAAATTATCTTTTGAATTCTTGTTTCAAGCGGGGTTGGATTTGGCTGAAAACCAGGTGCATCAATTTTTGAGTGTTACACTTACAGCAAAACGATGTCAAAGCCTGGTGGAAACGAATTGACATAATCTCTCCTTAGTGCAATATGTATGAGCAACCACTCACCGTGGCAAAAGAAAATTTGGCCCGATGTTATGCACAACGTGGGTGTTGGGACCCCTGAGCAACTTGTAATTGCATTTCATAATGGTTATTTCTTCCTCCTTACCCTTTTCTTTTGTAATGTGGGAGATAATGAAACGCTGCGTGGAAGTGGAATGATAAGGTGTTACCTAGGTTTAAAAGATTTGTGAGATTTTTGCCCGAAACTCGACCGAATGCACTGACTAATGTGTCGGTTGGTCGGCGGGGAGCCCGCCACACACGCTGACAGTAGCAGTAGGTTTTATTCATCATTTTATTCTTCGGAGATGTCTCATCAGCCTGTCACCTGTTGTGCTGGCGGTAAACAAGGATGAATGATGAATTACAGAATTCAATTAGGTGACAGCAGCTGTCACAGAGGCTAGTTAAACTATTTGCTGTACTAATCCTGTGAAAGTCTGCGGAGAGATTTCATTCTTTCTTTCTTCTCAGCCCTGCTTGTGGTCCAGGCTCCTGTTGACAAACGCTACATCATTGTAGAGGACAGGAAGCCGAATTGCATCTCAAGGCTGTTTCCATGTAATATTCATTGTCATCTGAGAACACAGCGGCCTCAAGTTTTAGATCAAAAGCATTTCTATTCAGCAACAAGGGAAGGCACTTGAGTGTGGAGGAGGAATTCACAAATCGCCTTGGTCTGTCTTTGATGTTTTTGTTTTCCATCGGACCTTTTGCCATGAAGCAGTTCAGTCCACGGATGGTCATGCTCGTAACACAGCACTGCGTCTTTTGGGAGTTACGGCATCTAGTGGCATCTAGCGTCTGAATCATCAATCAGGCTCACTGTTACTTAAAGCAGGAATATTTTGTTCATGTTCTGCACTGGGTGAAACGTACATTACACGAGGCAGAGCCATTAATCTTCTTTCCTGGCAGAGCCTTGCTTGTTTGATGCCATTCCTTAAACAGAGACTGGCTTTCAACATTCCTAATGCTGCCATCCATTCAGCTTCAGAAACACAGCTCAACATGTGCTGGTGCTGAAGCAAAAAATGTGTTATAATTGTAATCTCTGACAAGTAATGTTTAGGAACAGGATGTTACACCTCAATGCAATAACCTGCCACACAGCAGAGATACAAATTGAGCGCAAGTTAAATGGAAATGTACTGTAATGACTCATCCTCGTTTTTTCCCCCCGAGATCTTTATTTCATTGGGAATCATCAGAATATGTGATACTGCTATTTTATGCACAATGTCAGCCACCCATTCACTATCAGCTGTCACTGCTGCCCCCAGTGCACAGAATTGTCTAGCTGTCATTTTCAAGAAAGTCTCGACTGTTTTGCCCCAGGACCAGAGTTATCTAAAATTCGTTGAAAACCATGTGAATTGTGGTCTCAAATACTTTCAGATTAACACCATTTAAGGCAAATGCACGACTCTAGTATTCCTCAACAAACTTATCTTTGCATCTCTGCATACATGCAGTACAATCGCATTGATTTCACCCCGGCGGTGGTGCTTGATAGAATGTAAGATGTAAAGTACGTCGTAGGAGTTGACATTATACGCTCGATGGTCTAATTTAAGACTGATGATGAGATAAAGCACCATCGTTTCTTGACCACTGGGATTTGCCTTCTACATCCATTTCGTCCTCCCACGCATTTGCACATGTTGAAGTGATACATCGAAGTCCAACCAGTCCATTCAATATCTATTCATAATTTCCTGAGCTTTACAGATAGAGAGCCTATTGCATCAGAAATCAATCTGCCGGGAGATAGGTGCAGTAGCCAATGTGAGGACTCCCCATACCACATTTATACATGTTTTATTGTATTTCGCCGACATTTGGTTAAGGAGCTCTTCTGATTAACATTTGGAGGACATGTTTTATTATACTCAAAAAGGCAGAAACTGCTGGCACGGAAGATGAATAGTTTCTTAAGTGCCATTGTACAAAGAGATACCAGCTCAAAGCTCAACTGGAACATCAAAAGTCTCAATAATCTGATATATATGCAGGGGATCTTTCAATCTGGACAGTGGACACCTTTGATACAACTACAAACATAGTTTTGCATTTGTTTACTGTGCCACTGGAATTAAACTATTCATTATTCACACTTGCAATAATGATGCAAATGCAGTTTTTTTTAGGTAGTGGTCGGCAAAATGCGAGACACTTCAGATAGCATTTCTTCGGAGCAAATAGCCAGACATCACAAATGATGACAGCATCTTCACAAGCCCACGTTTAAAGTGCTGCAGACACACACTACACGTTCCTCAACAAGAGGACACTAGCAGAAAAGCTAAAACACGTTTTTTTTGTTTTTTCTTATCTGTTGTGCATGCCATGATTTGCATTTCAAAGGACATATTTATTTTGAGATCCAGCAGTACACAGACTCAGCAGTAAAGGCCTGTGTTTAGCTTCTCTGAACGGCGGCATAGAAATCCGATCATGAATTAAGTCATTAAGCAATGCATGGCATTGGTGTAAAATTACACAACTTGTTGGGCAATGGTTGAATTGGGTCAAAGCAACAGATTGCGTGTTCATAATCATAATTAAATGATGACGAACTCATGAGAAATAAGAGGCATTCTTATGATTTAGCTTGTGGAAAAGACAGTTCATTCATTTTAGCTGCAGCGCACAGCAAGGTCTGAAGTACTGATGATACTCTAAAGTGTTAGATTGATAGGATACTTGGTCCCCGAGTGGAACAAACCATTTATAACAACGTGAGTACAGCACGTCCCTGACAGCACAGACTCACCTAATAATCCTTGAAACATGGGACAACCTGACGCTTCAACGGCAAATAAATGCTTTGGAAGGAGCCAGAAACTACCTTATGGTTTTATCTTTTTTTATTTTACAGGGTTACTTTTACACAATGCATTTGTCTTTTTACATAACTACAATATGGTTATTTTACAGTATAAAGTAGCACAATACCAGCTTGCGAAATCAGCTGTGATTTGTGTGTCGTAGATGTTTTAAATTCAGTGAGCGAGGGCGGATAAGTACGTGTGTGTCAAGGGTGGGCCCGGTCCTTTTGCACTGCATAATTATTTCATGTAACATGCTTACTACCAGAGTTTAATTCTGCACTTCGTCGAGTCCTGAGGGTTGGTGAAAGGCCAACTGTTGTTCCATCTCACTTCTTCCTCTCTGGAAAGTGGGGCTATGTGGCACTTTGGTCGGTTCAGCTGGTGTAACACAGACTGTGTGGAGGATAAAAGTAAGTACCCTGACAAACCCTGGCAGTGCAACTAAGAGAAGGAAAGAGGTTAATGAGAGCCCCTTCACATGCACATGCCAGTATCTAATGACTGTTAGGGTGAAATGCAGTTATCATCAATGGCATCTCTCAATGGAAGTCATTAACAATAATTCCAAGATGCAGTTTAACTGTGAAAGCGAATGTGAGTGTTGCCAGGCAATCAGCCCCCCTCACAGAGAAAGCTGTGGTAATAATCTGCTGGATCCAAACGGACAGAGGCTGTTTGGAGAGCGCTTGCCCTGAGCTCAATTTACAAAGCAAGCAAACGGCCGGTCGACTCAAGAGCCGGACATGCGCCTTAAATATGTGTCATGTATCCACAAGGCATTCAGTCTCCTTTGCTCTTTAAAAACAGAAAGACAGCTACGTCACAAGCAACAGCTTTTTAAAGACAGGTTAAGAGCCTGATGATTGCACACATAGTTATGTTATAATATTACATTTACTCCGGCTGTAAACTGGTACAGCAGGGATGAGCAACCGGTGCATGAAATTCAAATATTATCTTGGCAAAGCAGAGAGCCGAGAATAAGGCAGTTCAAGATACCACGAACAGTCCTGCTGAATCCAGGAGTTCAAAAGGGGGCTCACATTGTGCATTTACCAATAAGGACAGATCCCAGGAGAGAAAGATAACACCAAACTGCTGTCGACCAATGTGTACCTTTCATCCGGGGTGTGCCCCATCAATACCAATGGAGTAAACACAAATAGCTGCAGAATAAACTGTGATGGTAGATAGGAAAAGAATAGCAAACTGTAATTTGTGATGAATTATTTCCCAATATGAAGTTGCTGATAGTATTTAAATATAAATGTGGGCAAATTATAGCACTGTGGAATTTAATAGACAAAAGGTTAGTTCAAGTATTCAAGCTCAGCCTCATAGGAAATAGTAATTACAAAGTATAGAGAAACTGATGAAAACGAAAGATTGGAATAATGGATCATAACAAATGAGATCAATTCTAACTTATGTGGGACTTAACATTCCTATAAATGTCTCCTCTTGAAATCCTTGCCCAGTTTTGAAATTATTATGACATAATGTGTAATCTGTAGATCTTCCCCATGGCATGCAAAGCAGGAATCTCTCCCATGAATGTTTATAAGTAAGTTCTGCCGGTCTGTGCCTGGTAGGTATTGGTAAAGATAGTTGTGCTGAAGCCTGACTGAGGGAATGACTTCATGAGTATGGTAGGTCCTTTGATAGGTCTTTAGCTGTGACGCTGACAAGTTTTATGAGTTGACAGCTTTGTAAAAACGACTGCCCAATAAATCCAACTCGATGAACTCGGGGAAGAAAAAGGAACTCAGAGTAACCGCAGCTCTGCCTTATCGCTAAAAGTTGAAACTGTGCAGACTTCAACAAAGAGTGAAGCTACGAGGGGTGAGGAGGTAAGCACAATCTCATGCGTGCTGCTGCACTGGACGGGGCAGCAGGCCAAGCTACCTTGAGGGAATTCCCACCTCTGCAGCACAGTGAGGAAGACGGGGGCCGGGCCGCCGTCTGCAGCTCCGACAGTTCTTTGAGCGAGGTAGGTTAAAGCTCTCTCGTCAAAGAGATCACAACCTGATGCAAGCAGGCCTGTCAGCTGAATTGGGATGGGACTTAGCTGTCACAGTGGAAGCAGGCTGAGGACTGCACAGAGGCGACTGTGGTCAAAGGAGGTGAGTGTAACTTGTCCAACATTTCACTATAAGGGGGGCTGGCTCTTTGTGCGTCGCCACACTTGTGCCTCTCCTCCAGAGAAAGCACGCTGCAGTGTTCAGCGGTTTACAATTGGAAAAACTATCAAAGCACTGCTGTAGGTATTTCTTTCCCCATGTGGATGCAGTCACAGTGAGAGGGGAGCGTGGGTTACCCATAGCTTGTTGGACATTTGCCAGGCTGACACAGAGCAGGCAGATGGGGGTTGAAGAAGCAACCTGAGCACAAGCTGCCTAAACGTACTAGAGCTGCCTGGCGAGTCATACAGAATGACATCGCTGGCGTGCAGCAAACTTCTAAGAACAGCGGAGCGGCTACAAAAGGTCAGAAACCAAACCCACTCTCTAGTAATACTCTTGCAGTGGAGCCACTTCATCACAGTTGGAAATAAAATAAATGCTAGAAGTTTTTAATCCGAGCTGCAAACAACAATTCATTTAATCTGCCAGGTGTCTTCTTGATTAATCATTTGGTCATTGAATTCAGTTTATTATTTCAACTAATTCAGTGAAATCCTCACATTGGATGGATTGGTACCACAGAATGATTGTCCTTTTTTCTTAAACAAATGATAAATGATGATCCAAATAGTTTCTGATTGATTGAGTCAATCGATGAAGAGATTAACTGACTGATTATTGCCACTCTACTGTAAATCAGTCACGGTGCCACAAGATTGTTGCATTTGAACCAGACTATATTCTTTTTCATCTACTATTTTCTTGGAAAGGGGAAAAAAAATCCCTCAATGTAAAAAAAAATATTTGTTTCTCTTAAAGTATCTTTGCAGTTCTGCCGATCCAGTTATTTGCCTGTGAGGAAACTCCTTTTTTATCTTTTCTCTAATATGTGCACGCACTGTGCATATGCATGCATGATGCTCCTGTGGGTTACAAAGCTCTCTATATATGACCTGGATTATGAGGATGTTACGTCTTGCCTGAGAACAGGTTCTGCTTCAACTGAGCGATTTAGCCCTCGGTAGTTGTCAACTGTGCTTCTAAAAAGCTTAATATACATTTACGACAACCTTCTCGTTTTATATACTCCGCAGGCTGTGTATTGGAGTGAAAGTATAATTTTGACAGATGGAGGAGAAGAAGAAAAAAATCTGAAGAACTTCCCTTTGGGACATCTTAAGGGGATTCATTTCATTCTTTGACTGCATTTCTAAATAGAGAGAAATGCAATGAGCTGACACATCAAACATTATCATGGCAAGTTGAAAGTGGAGTTAAGCTCTTTATGTCTACCTCTCTGATTTGAAGAAACACTTCCAGGGAACTCATTCAGACATTTTGATGTGAGTGTTCTCCATCAAATGAGCATTGTCTTTCTTGCTTCCTCAGATCTCACGATTGGCTTTAAAAAGTATATTAAATCCCCATTATCACAAAGCTTTCTACTTACTCACCCCTGAAAATACCTTTATTTATTAGTCTGGTAACCTTCAATTGCAACAGGGAGCAAAGAGTTGCATTTTTAGGGCCTCCATAGAGCATATCAATCAGCCATGGTCGACTAATAACTAGTGCAGCATTTATCTCCTTGTCAAAAAAGTGAGGAGAGAGAAGCTCGACTGATGTGGTCGACATGGATTTCCGCAGCCCTCAGGCTAAGGGGAGATGTCAAGGAGGGAATTTGGAAGGAGTGGATAGTGGAGGGAATAAAAGCAGGGTCTTGAGACGGCGTGCCGAACAGTGAATAAAGCTGAGACCTTTTGAAAAGTCAGACAGTTAACTTCTGACTGGTTCACTTCATCTCCATCGGCATTGTTTATTTATGTGGCAGATGGGTTGCATAAATTTCACTGTGGACCTCACCGTTATAAACCTAACTCAATTAGCCAGCCAGGGTGTTAGCAGACACTTAGCCGGATCCATTGCAGCAAATCACAATGGGCAGATGGGTGATATTTTTCATTTTTGGTGACTAAGGCTCAAACCCATTATTTTTCCTTGTTTGTGTGAGTGCCTGACTCATTGAATAATCAGTTTGATTAATAAAACCAGTCTCCCTCGACATAATGTTTTGGCTCACGCTGTGGTATGAAACCTAGTGTCTCTGTAGAACGAGGTGAGCCTGTCACCATGTGTGGTTCTTATTGTCTTTTTTTTAATCCTCGAACATTGTTACAGATAATGTGACAAATTTATCATTAATGCTCTGCGCTTTAATTAAAAATTAACTTGGCTCGTCACATCGTGTTTTCTCCACCTGGCGCCTTGCGTCTTCCACTTCTAACCCCTCATTACTCTTTTTCCCCAGCTGCTTCCATATTTCCCTGCCTATTGTCCACTTACCTGTATCCCGCTGAATAGATCTTTCTTTCGCTCGCCATCATACCTCTTCCTTGTTTTAAATATGTATCACGTTTCCACTTCGTCTACATACCAGCCTCCTCTCCCCGCCTCCTCATCCATCGCTCACTTCATATCGCCCTCTTTCTCTCCCCACCAGTGAGCCCACCCTGGCAGCCTTGGCCCTCTTAAATGCATCATTTCTTCCAAGAGATATCCTTCTGCACTGACCTCTGTGCTAGCTGGCTGGCTGCCATTTCCACTCAATGGACTCATCAATCCATCTTGGTTCTTGGATGGCCTTGATTTTATTGTCTCACACAGCCCTCTGTCATCCGGTTCATCTCTCATCCTTAATGTCATCCTTTCAGATTTTAACATGTCTGCATTTTCGGAGCACACGGCGTTTGATTACATTGAGCGGCGGAGTCCAGGTGGGCTATTGTTGTCAAGTCCTTGTCAGGGCCAAACGGATGCGGAGGCATGGATTTTCAATTTTTTTGCAGAATCAATCGTTGGGTTGAGAAGAAGCAGTTACTTTGAAACTCAAACAATTTTTCTGCACCTTATTACTGATGATTGTTTGGACGTCATGTTCAGCTGTAGAACTCACAGGCATTATAAAGAAAGAAAGGACATTGTTAATTTGGCGCATTACACTTAATCCTTAATAACAGGCTTTATGATGAAAGTTACAGAGACTCTTGATGGAATGCTATGAACTGACCTGATGAGGGTCACGCGATCGAGTTACCTCTATTATGTATTGATTAACAGTGATTTAAACCATGCAGAAACGTTAAAATCTAAACATTGTGATTATGCGGGAAACAGACTTTGTGGCAAGCTGACCTCCCTCCAAAATATGTCATTATATTCATTATGCAAACCATACTTTGGAATTAATCAGATTTGCAAGTCCATATTCAAGGACCCTTGCATGTCTAACGGTTCTATTACAGCAGATTTATTTTTTGCCCAACGAAAAAACTTCCAGCACATACTCTGTTCAGGTTGTCGACAGAAATATTAGATAATGAGTCACTTCAATGTCGTAGTAATCATCTGACAAATAAAAGTTTTCTCCAATCATCAATTCCTATTGAAATATTTACATTGCGCCATCATTCAAATAAAACCTAATTTAACTCCAACGTCTATAAGATCGTAAAAGCGTGCACAGTCAGTCGTGGTTTACTGGCAGTAAACATGCTAGCAGAGCTCGCTAGCAGCACTGCTAGCACTACTACCCACAACAGCTGATCAGAGTACTGGAAGAGCATTTTCACCATGAAAGAAACTGTTGCAGATCAACACTTGAGATGTACTGGGTATGCACAACACCCCCCTGAATATTGTCTGTGTGATCACTTGGTCTTTTCCCTCCTCTCTGGGTGTGCGGGGTCATGGGGAGAATGAATAAATGCATGACCGTTGAACTGCAGGCACTGTAGATCAATAAGTACTCTGCAATGCTATACCTACAGGACAACAGGCAGGCAGGTATGGGACTGTTCTGCTGTGTATGGACATGCTAAATGTCAGTCATGCTTCCCCAGCTCTCCGAGGCCATTATGAGCATTTGCTCGGCACTATTTATAGATAGCCTCAGCATGTTTAGTCATGAAACACCTGACCCTTCAAATCAGAACCCACTGAGTTGAGCATTGGAAACTTGTTTGTATCATATTTTTTTGACCTCCATAGCAGCAGCAGCAGCAGCATACTGCAAGTACAATTTTAAAATGAGGAGAGAAAAAAATGTGGATTCTAAAAAGACAAATGTGTCCCCTGTAACCTTTACCTTTATGTCTCATCAGCCTTTCATCACACTCTTTGCCTGTCCCTCTTTCAAATATGCTTTCTCTCTCCCTAAAGGTCCTCCAGCTCCTGGCACCGCTCCTTCGCAGTTACGAGTCGAGACGGCAGCACACACAGACGCGTGTGTTTGTATTTCTGCCACCGACTGAACCCTCAGGTTTAGACCAAAGTATCCATATATTCTGTTTTTTCCAACGACCCACCGTGCCGAGCAAACTTCGCAGACAGGAAACAGAGACGGAGGGCACTTACTGCTCTCAATAGAGAGCCTCCTTTGCTTTTAGCTTGATTCAAATCGTGTTCACTCATAAAATTATTTAGAACGTGCTCTTGGCATTTTAACACCCACTTTCAACGACACTTTTTGGTGGAAATGAATGGGAATAATAAAACATGCATATTATTACAACAACCCAAATGTGTTTTACTGTCGGCTGCATGACAAATCTATGAAAAGCAGAGTTTCTTAAAACAAAATCACAATGTACTGCAGATGCATCTCAAGGGTTGCTGTTTTCTTTTCTGTCTTCAAAGGAAAAATGTAATTTAATTGCCATTGCAAATGTACATCTGTGAGACTATGAATATAAATGAGACTGCGAGGCCTCTTGTTCTCATGGTAACACAAGTAGGATGAGATGTGTTGATTGACCTTGAGGGTGAGGAGTTTCCTTTCCCACATGAATGTTGCAGGAAGGTAAGTCTCTGGGTGTCTGCGTGTCAGCAGTTTTGCAGCTGGTGATGGCGAACCGTCAAACGCTTGTGTTAGCTCATCTTCGTTGGCTGCATATATGCATATTTGAATAAGTCCAAACAGTTTATGTAATGAGAAAACAAGTCTGTCAGAAAAATAAATTGCATTCATCTCATTCACTGCACATATCTTATTAGGAAATGACTGCAACCATTCAGGTGATCATTGTGTAATGTTTCAATTTACACAGGCAATGCACTGCAGTGATTCATTGATCAGTGTGTGCTGCTATGAAGGTACCTCAGCAGGCCTGTGGGGGGCACTCCAGCACTTTCCCCGTCGTCTGTCACTCTCTTCTCTCCATCTCTACCGTTTCTCAGCTTTCCGTCCCCATTTTCTGTCTTCCTTTTGTTCTGTGACTCTATCACTCCTCACTCCTTCTCCTTCTCTTTCTCGTACTAATGTGCTCTCTCATCACTGCGTCTCTCTCTCAACTTCTTCGTCCTCTCTCACTCCAATATTCTTTTGGTGGACAGACACCCATTCGTCCTCCTTCGCTCCCTCTCTCCTCTCCGTCTCGTCAAGCTCATCTCTGTTGTCTGTCTGCCACTTTTTGTTCAGGATTTTTAACCGATACATATGAAACAAACTCACATTAGAGGTAAAGGCATAAGTAGCTTGGCTTTCTCTCCGTTGCACTATTTCTCATTCACTGCCTTTCTATTTCAGCAGGGCATAATTAGTATGGTTTTCCATACAAGAGCATTATCAGGGTGCTGGTAGATGGGGAAAAAACACAATAATGGAAGTTTGATGACACAGACAGGACGGTTTTTTTCTTCTTTCTAGGCGATTTCACAGCAAGCGATAGTGAGGTTGACGTCAGCTCATCAGTCATTCCACAGATTCTTGCTCATTCAACATGTTTAATCCTTGGGCAGCTCTGAAGAGATAACTGGCCATCAAATTAAAGGAATACATTAACATTAAGTTGTAAGAAATACGAAACGTGCTGTATGTTTTTGAGAGACATTAAAGCAGAGTGCCGTGATCCCATCTCTCTGTGAATAAATCCATCTCTCTCTTTTGGTAGGAGGAAAAAAGGACAGCAATATTTAATAATTTCTGCTTTTGTTTCAAATCATTTGCAGATTCACAAACAATTGCCCAGCCATTTAATCTTGTTGGAGCTCCAGGCTTAAAAGTGTCTTCTCAAGTAGACAGATATTTATCTAAAAGATGTCACCGTGCCAAGTGTATTCATTCATGCCAGGAGTTGTAATCGAGTTGACAACATCTGCACTCCAGGGATTAAGTGAAAGAACAGCAAAACGCTGGGATAGATTGGGCAAATCATATCCAATCTCTTTGCCTGTGGATAAATAGAGCCACTTTAGAGTTTGATGTGAGTCTCCTTTGAGCAAACCAACTGTCAGCGACACCTGCACCACCAAATGTATTTCATTAAAAACATTATTGATTTCTCCTTTGTCACAAATTATAATAAAAAGCAGGCCATGTCAAGAGACCGTAATTAATGATTAGCCCTTATATGTATTACTTTGTCAGCAAATGACCAATGGTGGCTTGATGGCTGATGGCCATGCCCTTGACTTGGGGAATTACCAGCGAGGTGGCAGTCCAAGGAGATAGGTTGCATGAAGCAGCCATTTCTTAATGACTGAGTTACATCATATCACTTTCATAGCTTATGGCTTTGTGCCCCAGGAACAGACAGATCATTCATTTTTAACCACTTAATTTTAATTTCACTAGGATCCGAAGACTAATATCTTAATTTCTTAATTATGTGAATGATTAATCTACTGTAGGTTAATCGCCATTAAACACTTTATCGATTAAAACACAGACAACATAGAAGGCAAGAGAGGTGTGCTATACACAGTCAATGTAGAATGGTTTGGGTGAAGTACAGTGTTGTGATAATATAAATCCTTATATTCTGCATTACTCTTCATGTCTAATAAAGTTCAGGTTAGCGAGGTCAGTATAACACAGCTATGCAGCTGGAGCTGGTTGTGTCTATGAAATGTCCAGTTCTCAAGGGAAGTCAGTCACACGCCTGCGCACTTCAACACCCACAACTGTTTATCAGTATATTGACATTATGGAAGCAGACTGGTCGTTGCACGTTCCAGTCTTGTGAGAAAAGATGAGAACACGGGATTCTCCTCCTCTTGACAGGATAGAGCGAATCAGATGTTAGGACGAGGTGAGACGAACCTGTGACGATAAACTGTGTATGAAAGGCCCCACTTCCGTGGTGGGGCAGTTGTTCTTTGCCCAACCTGCGTGTTGGCTGTACCACTCACTGCTTTTGCAATTGCAGCGCTTACTACTTTGCTTGTGATCATTTAGTAAATTAATTTAGAGAACGAGAGAAGTTGTTGAACTGAGTTCTTCCAGGCATCCAATAATTGAGACACGCTATCAGTTGCGTCACGAAGCATTGCCTCCGTCTGCTTAATGATGGAGCTACATGTACACCGGCTTTTAGGATGAAATGAGCGCCTGTCTTGCAGCGTCCTTCATAAGTGCAAAATAATAACTTTTCTGTGTCCACTGTGGCAACTATGAAAGCTAACATGAAGTAACACAACAAGATGTCGTCTGGCCGATGTCTGGTGTAGGTCTCCAGAGGTGCTAATCCATTCATCAAGATGATTGTATGATTACAGAGATGGTCGTCTGAGTATTAAATAACACCATATCTTAGTGAAAATGTGGATTTCATTCAATTGAATGACTGGTATGAGACATCCATATTTGTTTGGTTTTGAGGCACATTTAAAATTTAAAAAACCTTCTTAAAATTCAGGTTACCCAACTTGACGAGAACACCATTTACTCATAATTGGGATGACTCCGATATGACATGAAAGCTTGTCGTGTGTCATGCAGCACTGCTGACGATACAGCGATCGCTAGCATTTGGGACAAGCAGTGTTTTCCAACAACATTTAAGTCCTGAACTTGAAGCGACACCCACTTCAATGGGAGGATATCCAATTTACTGGTGGGAGTGAAATGTTTAAGGATTCCCTGAGCTGGTAAAATTGCCATAACGGTATTTGTACATGATATGACCATGGGCAAATTACTGAACGGGGCCTACCGAGCCCAGGCCCAGGGGCCCAAGGGCTTAGGAGGCCCCTGAGCCAGAGCTTCAGCATGCGGTCTCTGTTATTTACTTGGCATTTCTTGTCAAACCAGCAAAGTGCCCATTCATTCACGTCAATAACAGAGCCCCAAAAGTCCTGTGAAAAGCGTGAGGAACCACCTACTGTGCTGTTGGCTTGGAGTGTGTGTGCGTGTCAATCCTGTTAAGATGCAAGTGAATGTATGCCTTATGATTTAGGTATTATGCTGTTGACGTTAATTGTGTGCATGTGTGCTGTAAATCTTGTTGAGGTGCAGGTGAATTTAGTTATTGTGCTTTTGGCTGCAAGTCCGTGTACTTGCCCTGCCAGGGGGACCCATTGTCTCATAATCTGCCTCTGCCCAAGACATCTGTGCACCTGAGCAGGTGGTTTCAGCAGCTGGACAAGACAGAGTGAACAAACAGCACTCAACTCACCCCAAGCTAAGAAAGGCTTAAATAAACCAGTAAGACTGAAATCTGTTGTAACATATTTTTCGTATCTTTACTTGGTAAAAGCTGTTTGAAGCTAGAGCCTCTTGTGTTAGCGTTCTGTTACCATCTTTTATGTTAACAGGTCGGTTTTGACCCATGTCTTAAATCAGCTGTAAAATACACTAAAAACAATTATCTATCATCCAATTTGTTTCTCATCTCTTGGTTACCTTGTTAGGCTTCCTTATCCATGAAAATATTGTTGTAAGTTTTCATATTTTTGGTGGTTGTTGTGTTACCTAACTACTACTGTTACCTGCCTATTACTGAGGGGTATTAGAACACATCTCTTAAATACATTTGTTTTATTTATTTTTTCATTTTAATATTATTAACTATAGTAACATATATAGTGTTACCGGTCAATTTCGACCCATATATATTTACTTCAAGAAAAAGGCTAAAAAGTCTTTTTTTCAGCAATAGAACTTTAATACAAACACAAAATGAAAAGCAGAACAAGTCATAACACAACATATAGATTTGCAATGTCAAACAAACAACAACCAATCAAGCAAATCTTATTTTTTATAACTGGGTTGAAACTGACCCTAACAACACAAAGGTCATCATTTCAACCAGAGCATTTTATAATTTAGTGAAAAAAAAAAGGTTTTGTTTTATTTTGTTGAAATAGAGGTTCCTGGTGAAGTCAAAAAGCCTTGATGCAATAAACAGATTTATGTGGTTCTTTTATGCATTTAAAAACCTAAAACGGGTCGGTGCTAACACAAGAGGAAGGTTAAGTTGATACAATGGTGTTATACTATTTAATATAACCATAAGTGCAGGACCTGCCCATATGTTTACTCTCATCTTATGTATGTTCACCTGTGTGCAGCAGTATTGGCTATATTCAATATTTTGAAGTTGTCTGGTCATTTTAAATGATTAACCGACTACTGATTGTTAGCTCATCCAATAATCAATCAGGAAATTTCATTGGAATTTGCCTCCTAAATTGATTTGTTCAAATGATTCGATTTGTAAACAGAAGTATGGTAATTCAATCCAAAGGTTTTACACAGTTTCAGCACTCTAAAGACAGTTCTGTAATATCAGCAGTTCAGGGTCCAGTTATGAGCATCATTTATAATATAGACAATAGTTCATGTAATTAGGAATAAGACAGGACAAGTCATTTTGAGACTTTACTCCTCCGTTAATGTAGACAAACTCACTATGGGCCTATCATTTAATTAATGACATGCTTTCACAAATCCGTAACTGGTGATTTGATCCACACTCATCTATCATCAATCTATTTCAACAAGAAATACAGAAAAGAAAAGGAAATATTCCTCATTCATGATATTTAAATGATCATTAACCACGTGCGATGCTCAATTTGCAAAAGAATGGAGACCCAGAGAATTGAGAGAGGAGCAATCCTGCACGGTGGTTAACATGGAAGAGTCCCAGAAAACGGATCAACTGGTGAAAGCGTCAGAGGTGGATAATGTCCGCCATGCAGAGAGGGATTATTTTGTCAAAGCATGGATCGCCTGCCAATACACAGGCATATACCCACATGGTGTGGGGCTTAGACAAAAGCATTGAGACATCACTTTCAGGTTACCACTGAGGGGAGGGATGTTCCGTTCAAATTAGTGGATAACAAAGTGCATTTCAAGTAGCCTCCATATTGTTGGATACGAGAGATTTCTTGCTGTATGTTGCTTCTGTATGTATTCTGGTTAATTCTATACAACTTTTCATCAAGGGAAATAATGTAAGGGCTTTTAGCTCCAAGTTTAATGTGAGAGGACGCTTCCCTTTTTATTTATTCAAGTAAATAGATGTTTAGAGAAAGCAAATTCAATAAACTTGAATCGCTTCGCATCTGCTTTAGTATTATTTAAGTATACTATATAACTTCAAAGCACACTAGGAACAGGTGGGCAATTTATAAAATTGCTGTTTTTGAACTACTGTCCTATTCTAGGGAGTAATTCGATATTCGTGAGATGTAGCCTCACTTTTAGTCTTTTATATTTCACATATAATATTGCATGCACCTACACGTGTATCTATGAATATATCAGACACACACATTTGGATAGGATAGGTAAGAGGCCGTATAGGTACTCTCCAGCAGACAAGTTTAATCTCCTCTATAAATCTGCAGCGAGCCGCTCTTCTCAGAACAGCTTAACAGACTCCAGCCTCATGAGTAGGACGCTCTTGAACCACAAAATGCCACAAAGCAAACATTGCATTCACCAAAATGTCCTTGTCTGTAGCATTTGCTGCAATTATATGCAATTTAAATCGAAGTAGAAATTACTAAAGGCCATCAGAATTAAATGAATGACAGTTCTGGAAATATTAAAGCAGGGGGACCCCCGTTCCTGGGAGAACATTTGTTAAACCACCTCCTGGGGGCGTTTGAAGTGTAATGGAACAGATTTTCAGGCACTGTGAATTTAATTCAAGTCTTCGGCAGGTTGTTTGATTTTGAGTTCAACCACAGCCATACATTTTGATGTAACCTTCCCCAGTTGATTGGTCCATTGAATTTATTTGACAATGAAAGTAAATGAGCTTAATACAGGACATGTACAATTTTTCAGAAATTATCAGAGATAACAAAAAAGCTAGAATGTGTTTTTCCATTGTGGATCTTGATAGGATGGGGTACAGGACTGGTTACCAAACAATTACAACTTGACAGTTCACACATTAAAACACACTAAAAACAATACAAGTAAATAAGGCAATACATTATCAAAATTGTTGGATCCAGCCACAACACATCACAGCAATATATGAGATATTAATTAAATCTATTCTGTTGCTATACCACTTTTTTTTACAGCGGTTTTGAACCTACTTGCCAGCAAGAGTTTTAAATCTGTAGCGTATCAAGTCAGTCAAGCTCCTCCTGGTGGTATAACTATGTTTATCCCCAACCCGATAGAAATAGTTAATAATTTGGGTACATCCCGCCCCAAACAATCTTCAGTCCCATGCACAAATTAATCTGGTCCACCCTGTTTTTTTACCCGAAGCCAATTTACTCCCTCAAAATGAGAGGAACCCAGTTATTTTCCATCCGTCATTTGGCTCATAAGAGCAGCAAAGAAGAACATGATTGACAATTAGAGGAGCATGCATTTGATTTACTCAACCGGTTGCATTTTTGATCAACACAGTTTCATCTAGTAGCGGGAGGCTTTCTCCTCTCATATGCTTTGTTAAAATAAAATCAATTATCTGTGATTAAAACAATCCAACAGCCGCCGGTCCCCAAAGCAGGAGGTGATTTAGAATTATCTGTCAGCTATGTTCGAGGAGAGATGGCAGAACGCCATCCTTGTGTGGGGATGAATCTGGTGGAATACCAATGGAGCAGAACAAGCTGCAGCTCACACACACACACACACACACACACACACACACACACACACACACACACACACACACACACACACACACACACACACACACACAGAGAGAGAGAGATTCACATTTTCTGTGCTGCTGTCCTAAAACCATGCAAGTTCAACTTCATCATATTTTGTATTTTCTCTCCTATTCCCCTCTCAAAGGACCCTCTTTGAGTTCACTCCACGTCTGCTATATTCCCTTCTCTCACATAACTGGTTGACCAGCACCCACCCCCATCCTCATCCTCCTCTTCTCTTTACTTGAATTGCAACAGCTACACTATGCTGTCATTTGTAGCTTGCACTGGGACAAAAAAGCCTTGTGGGTAACATTGTTTGAATGTGCCCAGCTCAAACAGACTCCCAGAACCAACAGAATTGTTTGCGCAAATCTTACAGTCCCTCCTTGTGATTGTGGAGTGCAGAGAAGCTCCAAATAGCCAAGATTCTCTGCAGACCCCTGCAGCATCGCGAATCAATGAGCCAAAAGTACATAAAGATTGTGCCAATGTCAACAAAATCAAAGCTTTGTGACTTCTTGTCAACACATTTTCATCTCAATTAGTTCGTGCAGCTCTCTAAAACTTGAAGTTGGTCACTTGGATTTAACTTTTTGTCTGAAGCAAACAAAGTGCTTTATTTGATGTACATCTGGTACAACTGCAGTGATGCTGGCACACAAGTACTATTAGCTGCTAATCATTCAGAACACAGAGTAAGAGCTAAACAAATCACAGTCCTCAAATACAAATCTAGTCATGTTTGTTGTGTCCTCTACAAAACAACAAACCTGTGGTTATTCATGATATTAACTCACTGTTTGGGAGCCGAGCCATACGAACAGCGAGGCTGAGTGGAAGGGAGTCTGGGCTTCTTCAAAGTCTAATTGAAAGAAATGTATTTCAGCAGGGCTCTTAGCTGTCCTGCCTTTTAGTTGAAAGCTTGGGCTCTGAAGTCAGCAGGTAGGCTTTTACACTTCTCATGGTTAGCTCATTAGCTAAGCTGCGTCCGCCAGACAGATCCGGAGCTCTGAAAACACGCCAAAAATCAAAGTCGGGAGCAGCCAAAGTGACTTTATTGGCAACCAGTTATACAATATGTGTGCTCACACCATGATATTTGGCTTAGATATGGATGCTGTGTTTCTGCTCAACGCCTAGTTGTAAGAGCTTCAGGCTAAATTGGCAAGATTCACTGTAGATTATATGCTCCTGCATTGGAGAATGTACTCCAGTTGATCTTTTTTTCCAGCCTCTGATTATTATCACCACCAGAAGGTTATGAATTTGTCCGTGTGCGGGTACATGCGTGAGTGTGTGTGTGTGTGTGTGTGTGTGTGTGTGTGTGTGTGTGTGTGTGTGTGTGTGTGTGTGTGCCTCGGTCTGTCTGTCTGTCCACAGTTAATATTAATATTGCATACGACTGGACCCATGGGTGCACATTTATGACTGTAGGCTAAAGGACCTCTCGTGTTTGCAATGATTCACACTTTTTGAAAACACATTTTATTGACAACATACTTTATTGACTGTTTATTACCGCCATTGGCCGCTGACTCGTCACTACTCTTAACTGGCTGGTACAGACCATTAACCGAGTCAGTTTGGACTATTGTTTCCAGACCGGTTAGGAGTGGTTCCTCTCTAGCAAACAGCACGTAGAGCCAGCATGTTTTCACATCTAACTCACTGAATTAAGGATTTATTTTGACCAAACCAGAGTTGGGGGTTGTTGGGACAGTGGAAAAAGCTAACAAAGACAGTTTTGGTGAGTTGTTTTGTTTCTGTTAAGTTTAAATGAAGTGGGTTTTTACGATGAGTTAACCGAGCAATTAGTCTTAGTTCGCTGAAAATGAGAAGCTTGAATTCCAATGGAGCACATTGTATTTTTCTGTTTTAATAAGGAGAATAGGGGTAAGAATATTTCAGTCAGAGAGCAGAGGCCTGTCTCACGAAGCTGGATTAACATACCCGGGGTTTCCCTCAGTTATCCAGCTGCACTTAACCAGATGTCCGCGGTCTCGCTTATTGGTCTCACGAAGCCGGTTATCAACTCGTTAAGTGAACCCAGGAGCGTCTCATCTAGATCTGTGCTCGTGCACATAAAAGGGGCGGAGTTAACTCCGTTACACCAATTGTGCACCATGGAGAAGCCGCCGAGAGCAACGTATTTTACAACGGAGGAGCAAACCATAATCTTAAGAATGTACGAAAAATATAGAGAAAGAATACAAGCAAAAAGCAACACTGCTGCAGCAGCCAGAAGCCGCAAGGAATCGTGGGGGGGAAATCGCCGACTCCGCCAATGCATAAATTACTGGGATTGTAATATTAAATCACTGTCTCAAATGTATGTGCCTATTTTGATTATCTTTTCGTTTTAACAATTTAACCTCATTTCAGTTGCAACCCCAGTGGAGCTAAAAGAACATGGGCGCAAGTTAAAAGGTAACAGTAAATTCAAACTGTCATACACTTACAAGCAATCTGTTGGTGCTGATCGTGCATTAAAGAGGAAGAAATATTTTGCCACTTCTCATGTCGGCCACTGAGGAGGCAATAGATGAAGAGACGCTCTCTGGAGCGCTGCTCTTACTATCCGTGCGCCTTCCTCAACGGGATTCTGTAGAAATGGGCAGGCCGTTTTTCCAAGACAATGATTGGCCAGTAGGCGGTCTTATAGACCCGCTGAGATCTTATCCGGGAACTTAACCTGCTCCGGAGCAGGTTATGCGTTCAGCGTAAGTTACCGGGGCAACGTACCCCGCTAAGAAGTGAACCAGCTTCGTGAGACGGAAAACCCAGGGTTAATCCAGAAGTTAACTCGCTAAACCGAAATCCAGTTTCGTGAGACAGGCCTCAGGACACACTGCTCAACATGTAGATCAAATATATGTTTTTGCGCTCACACATGCATCGTTACAAGAATAGACTTGGAGCGTAAATAAATGCTTCAGTTCGCAGCTGAGACACGAGCCTGCATGGAGCCAGTGCACACATAGATTAAAATGAGAGCATATCTGAGTTCACTTTTCTAGGTTTGTATATGTACCCTAGATGTGTCCAATAGCTGGCTGGTGTACAGCATCTCTGTGACCTCGGGGTCTTTAGTTCACTTGGGCTTTCTCCACATTGTGAACTTCATCTCTCTGTGCAAAGCTACTCCCCTCTGTTAAAGCATTGAGAGTGTTTTCTTGGGAGATTATATTTTTCCGGTAATAAAGGAATTAATTCTGCAATTATTGTGCACTGTAAAGTTATGTAAACAGAAAAAGTACTGCTTTCTTAATTAGGTGGAACAGAAGAATAAATGACTGTTTAATGGATATGACTTTTCTATCTTGTTTTCCCTCCGAAAAAAAAGAGATTTGTTACACAGCATCGGATTTATTTCAAATGTTAACCTTAAAATTAATAGACAGCAGCAAAACAATCATAATCCACACAAGTGACGCTTTTTAAACGGCTGTCTGTAATGCAAATCCAGTGTCAACAACTTAATTTGCTTTTTCAGCCACGGAGTGCAAACCATGTGAGTAGTAGATTAGCTTTGCAGACAATAACAGTGATGAGCGTAATGATTTTTATTCAATTACGGGATTAAAAGAAATTCCATAAGAGACAACATAAACCAATAGCGTTGTGGATGATTTTAACAAGTTATGTTAATTGGTTCAGCTACTGGGAGTCTTGTAATTTGCCATTTTAACATAATTTGTTATGCAATTTAACAAGGTGACGCTCCTGTGGATGGATTTTGATGCGTCTTTAATTGACGAAACATGTGTTAAGTCTCGTCACTTGTGCAGACTCGGTGCACTTAATATTCCTCAGACAAATTTCCATCCATAAAATTTCCAGACAGAGGCTGTCTGACCTGTGGTCTGCCCCGGACCATAACAAGGTCTCCTGTGCTGCTGAAGCTGAGCGGCCATGGACAGCCTTTGAGCTGTATCTCAGTATCAAATTGGCTCTTCCTCCCCTCTCCCGTAATGTAACATGCAGAGAATTTCTGTACTCTCTGCATGATCCCCGAATGTCACTGCCAGTTATGCTGCAAGCTAAGGGGTCCCTCTCATTTCCTCTCTTAATAATGCATGCAATGAGTAGTAGCGACCAAGAAGTGAAGACTTCCAAGACAACGCCTTGGAAATGGTGACTCACTCCTCCCGTTCAAAGTCCAGACATTATCACAAATACCGCCTCTTTTACCCTGGCAGACGAAAACACCACCAGGATCAGAATAGCTTCCCATGAAGTGACCGCGAGTGATGGGAAAGTCTGTATTGTCACAACAAAAAACTAAAGTTTGATGAAATGTAGGAGGAAAAAATAAAAATAGCCAGGCTGGAAAAGAAGGAACATTATGAGAAGAGAACAGCTCATTAGCTGTAACTCTTTGGACTGTTCAAAACAATGTGTCACTACACGTTTCAAAATGACATCCTGCTGAAATAAACAGACAACTTGTCTCTCCTGCTGTCGCTGTGCTAAAGTCAGAAGAAACACAAAGCCACACAAGCCGCATAATCTTCAAGACTTCAGTATCTCCCTCCCTCTGAAAATTGCCTTTTCCTTTCTTTTCAAATAATGTAAGCGCTTTATCTATATGTACAGCGTTTATAGGCTCAAGTAAGGAGCTTTAATTCAGCATATTTTAATGTGACTGAGGCAACTATCATTTTATTCAAAACAAATGCGGAAATAAATAAATAACCGAGCACCATCAGACAAGTTCAAAGCATTGCTTTCTAACCTCGGCTCACTGATGGAAGGAACATGAAAAGGGGCCCCAGGAGATGGTGGGCTTCACGTACCAGTGTGATTTATGGTCCACCATAACAAATCAACAAGTTTAACTTTAATTGTTTTCTTTGCGATGGGAGGTGGGGTAGTTAATACAGAGCAATGATTGATGGCACAGGGCACCATGTTTGGCTCGGCACTTTGTCTTTTGCAGCGCAGCTCAAGAATTGAACCAGTTGATAGAAGCAATTAATTTGAGGGGGGAATTTTATTTTTTTGATTTAGGAAATATATAGACCTAAAACTATCCTGCAAATTGTACCATCGCTGTGTTGGTAAGTGATCTACCAGTCTTTTGTTTTGATCATTTCATGGGAGAAATATATATTTATGTCGTACATTGCCGTTTTAATCCTTTATTGTTTTCTTAACATGGGTCACCTGTATCCAATTCAATTAGTATTTCATACTTTCATTCTTTGTGTAAAACTTTATCCGAGCGGGTGACATTTAATAAAGTTAGCTTCTGTTCTAGCTACATTAGTTTGCTAAGTAATTGAGACAGCCATTTAATTAAATGCTTTGCTCATGATGCCTCTCTTGGAATACTGGCTGTTAACCATTAATCAGTGGTGCACACCTAATTTACAAGGACAACGGTGCAGGGATGGGAGAGGAAATGGTCACACTGATACATTAAATCACCATTAGTAATTAGTGAAACTAGTGATTACACTAAATCACAGGATAAAAAAACTACTATAGTTGATATCACAGCTGATCAGCACTCCATAGATCACAGCCCAGTGCTTTAAACAGTCTTTCACCGTGATAATTGTAGCCATGTGGTCTAAAGGTGCCTCTGAATGCTTCACAGAGTAACCTTGCAGCTCCTGCCAGTAACTCAGGGCAAGCCATGGTAGGTCTATTTATTTTTTGCATTTGTTCTAGACGGCTGGCGGCTGATGCAATAGACTGTAGATGATTTACTTCTGTTGATTATTGAATCGTGGAGGAAGAGAGAGAGAGAGAGAGAGAGAGAGAGAGAGAGAGAGAGAGAGAGAGAGAGAGAGAGAGAGAGAGAGAGAAAATCCTTACCCAGAAAGCTACGCCTGACTTTTAATTAAGTTTGGACAAAAACATAACGGGTCTTTCCTCAGTCAATTCATAAAAATGACCTTCATTGTACATTACAGTAATGAAATATGATGAGCACAGCTTGGGAGCGTTGATTCGACACTGTACTGTACAGCTGGTTTGGGAAAAGAATGATGACGGTTCTGTGAGTGAGGCTACACAGAAAGTTTCTGTTGTTACAATGGCACAATGCATACTGAAACTGCAAAGATAATAAATCACACATAATTGATTGCAGTACTGTCTCGGAGTGTTTTTGCAAACATCAATCACATTTGCAATGAATTACAAGGACTGCTTGAAAGTGCTTAGGATGCAGGGCGAACTGAGATGGACTCACCGCCACTAAGAAAGGATATTGCTGCATTTGGTGCTGGGAAGGTGAGCAGCACAAGAGCAATGGTTCATTGAGTACAGATTCAAAGACATTTAAAAAATAATACTAATTTGTGACTTGTCCAATCAGATGATGTGACTGATTTAATTTTTATTTTCTTCATTTACAATATATCAACATTTAATTGAAGAAACAGAAAGGACATTTGGTCGTTTCAATTTCGACCAAATGTTTCATAGCATATATATATATATATATATATATATATAATTATTATTTAGTTATTATAATTTGTATTATTATATTATAGTTTGCGTTTTCCTATGTACACGACACCCTATACTGTACATTTCTGAGAGACATTTGAAAACATTATGCTCAATGGCAGTTTCATTAGGCATTCCCAACCTCCAAGTACCAAGTAAAGGAATAGTTCAGGAATAGTGGCCGAGAGTTAGATGAGAAGATTGATACACTCTCATACCTGTTCAGTAAATATGTAGTTGGAGCTAGAAGCCGGTTAGCATAGCTTAGCATGACAACTTAAAACAGGGAGATACAGCTAGCCAATTGTTACAAATATCGGCTTGCAGCACCTATAAATCCCACTTATTAGGTTGCAAGATGTAAATGAATTTACACCAATACACACATTTTCAAATGGTGTAAAATGTCTGTTTAGTGTATTATTTTTTAATAAACAAAATAGGACATAGAAGACACAACACATATGATAAGAAAAGCAACAACACATGCCTACTGTAAACCATTGCTCTAGAGATGGCAAACATCTCAATACTCAGCACCATTGTACACAAAATTAATCCTATTTTCATATTGAGTATAAACAACACATCTAATCAAAGAAAAATACAGGCTCAATGTACATTAAAATGTAACAATTTGTCAACGTATTCAGCCTTTTTGTTGCATCTGGTGCATCCAATCACATAATTTGCACTAAAAAGATGAAGGTAACCCTGGATTAAGATATCAGATATACTGTATGCAAATATGAACTGACCTTTTTCTCATCCACACTTGACAATCTGTTTTTACCATGTTTCAAAGTATAGAGGGTGTCTATCAGTCTATCATCCATTGTCACCACCGCTGATAGATGGTGGTCTCATGAGTACTGAGCGAGACAGTGTGTGTGTGCTCTGTGAGGCTCAAGAGGATCCTTTCAATGTCTCCTTCTGCATAATAAGCTTGTGCAAAATTTCATTTGGACACTGGGCGGACCCAAATGTAATATTAAACAACAGCAAAACCCAGGTGCATCTAAACTCAAATCCTCCATCCATCCCCCCTACTTTAAATATTTAGCAATTTACTATAATTTCATGTGCAGTAAACAAGTGGGCAACTTGTATTCCATTTTTTGCTTTTTGACTGTTTTTTTATGTTTTAAAATGAATGTTCTTAATTGTTTTTAAATTGTGTTTTCTTCTGCATTATGTTTTGATGCTTTGAATGGTTTTATGTGAAGCACTTTGAATCGCCTTGTTGTTGAAATGTGCTATACAAATAAACTTGCCTCGCCTTACCGAACTCAGTGGCTTTGACAACACACATGAGTGTGTTGTCAAAGTCAAAGGTTGATAAAAACAGATTATCAGTTATGAGCGTTCTTTTTTTGCAAAGATATGCAAGTAAAAAGACACAACTTTAATCTGCACTCTCCTCTGAAGTTGGCCATCCTCTTTTCTCATCCCTTCTATCCTTTCCTATCCTTTTTAGTCCCGACCTCGGTACGTTCTTCTTTGCTCCAAGACTCACCAAAGCTCTCTTTGTGAGAGTTTAATGATGCATGCAAATGCAAATAGCCCCGTGGACATCTCCGAATATTGGTCTTGAACCCAGAGGGAATGAACAGAGCAGGGCAAACAGACTTGTCCTACTTCCAAAGAGAATCATTTTGAACCCCTATCCCCATGTTGGAAAATACATAAGATGCGTTCAGCAGCAGAAACCAATTACCCCTCCCTCACCCATTCCTCTGCACAACAAACTCTTTTATCGATCTTGTGATAATTACCTCAGTCACATCATAAAGCACCTGGAACAGATTGGTGGCTCAAATTATCGATTACCCCTGGGCTACCCTTCGTCGTTCATTGTATTGCCGCCACTATACATTACTTGATGAGATCTGCTTTTCTGAGCTTTCCGGTGCGTTTCTCTTTGGCGCTGTGCAGCGATACATTGACAAAGAGGTTTAGTGTCCAAATACACGCTATCAAAGTCATTTGCCATCTCTTCTTAGTCTTTAGGTTATCCTGTGTGCCGCCCCAAACCAAGGTTAACCGTAGAACACTAATGTTACACATAGGAACACCATCGCTAACGTTGGGTATATTTTACTCGATAAAATGTACCTGATAAAAAACATACTTAAAAAATTAAAATATATTAATACAACAATACAAGGCACATTTAAGTACTCTTCTTTTATTTTACCCTAGAACTTTTCATAAAACGAAAAACAGGCCTCATGGGGGGACCCTAAAAAAAGGCAATAAATCAGGGGGGAAATTAGGGAATCGTCAATAAAACATGATTACAAATTGAAATAATGGAACTATGAACTTGTTCTTTGGTCTACCCGATCCTGGGACATGTGAGCCTTGTCCGGTGAAGGCACAGTCTCCCTGCAATGGTAATGTCCACCCAAATTCTTTTTTACCCTCTATCACTAACGTCGGGTGAAAAAACGCCTGTTGAAAGAACCAGGGATTGGAGCAGAGAGACACACCTACCTTCAATAACGTCAGTGAGCAGCATGAAGCTACACAATGACCCACGCAACTCAGACAAAGCAACACAATTCAAATAACGTAACCACAATCGCACGGGTAGAAATCACCCAACGTTAGTGTTCTAGGGTTAACCCACCGTTAGCTAGTGCCAGCTCCTCCTCCCCAGCAACACAAAGATTGCTCATTTAATCTCCAACAGTTTTGGTCAAAAAAATGACCTGTTATTTGTGGTTGTGACTTGGGGCCTGCCCTGGCAAGCACCAGCTGTGTCTATTGCTTCATTACACACCTTCCTCGAGGCAGGTCAGTGAGTGACCCTGAAACCTCTGCCCACTGGCCACCCATACGTCCCCGACCACAGTCACAACAACCGGGTGACCTCCACTGAGGCCAATACATTTTGTCTGCAATAAATAATGAGGGTGGAATATCAACTCAGCTGTTATCTGCTGTTTCAATGTTTCACAAAGCTTACTAGAAGGTGCCTGTATTATTTACAAGCCTTAATATTTTTATAGATCACCGTGGCAGCCTGTCACACGTCTCCCTGTGCTCGTTTCCATTGAAAGGAGAACAAGAAGACACACAGGAGATGTTCTGCTTCGTTGCAGTCGGTCTTACATTTGTGCTTGTCTGGGTATCAAAAGAACAATGGCTCCTGGCATGTCCCCGGATTCATCTTCCTTCAAACACGATGAAAATACATCCGAATTTGAAACAGAAAAGGCTACACGACGCTGTGAAGTTTATGGATACAAATAGTTGTTTTTCACACGCTCACTTGCTAACTTTGTTAGGTTCGAGAACTTTTGACCTGCATAATTATCAAGTCATTTAAAAGTCCAGCAGATGACATAACTTCATTTTCATTCAAATACTCTTCTGACATGGTCGTAGATTAATTAAATACAAATGGATGAATCCGTGGGTTAAGTACAGGGAGCCATGTTTGGTTAGTAATTATACTGTTGCATAGAGAAAATGTCAATAATAGAAACTATTCCCATGATATGTAATTAATGCATTTTGTAAGTGCATTGTGTGACGCAAAGAGCCATTGAACTAATTCCTGGTTAAAGAGAACGATCACTGTGATGTAATCTCCTGTGTACAGTAACAGGATTATCTGATGAATAGTTTATAATAAATAGCTGTCTATTTGTTTGTGTGTTAATGCAACCCTGACTTGCCCCTTAATTAGGAAGCTGAAAGACACCAAATTATTTTCATTATGGGACCATTATCCTTAACACCTATTCAAACACAGGAGGCACATTGAGAACTGGAGCATAATCTAGCATCCAACACAAGCCCGCATGATTAGCTGCACATAAAAGTGTATGCAACCTTTGTGGAAACCAGCACAAAAGCCTGATTTGAATGAGAGTCAAATGTGTTGGTGTAAGAGCATGTGTTCCTTCACACTAAATAGTGTGAACAAACAGTGCTGGAACATGTGTTTAATATGAAATTATTAAATATGTAATAAGATCAAATCCTGCATTGTAAGAATACATGTACAAGATTGTTTTGTTGATTAATCTATCATCCTCCATTCACCAACGTTAATTCTATTTTCTCCTTCGACTCTGCAGCTCCTCATATTCCATTTTGCAAGAAGTTAATATCAGGGAGCAGGGATTAACGCGATATGGCACTGACTTGGTAGCGCAGCTCTCTCCATGCACACGGTGTCGCCTGCATGGAAAAGGTTGCTGAGGATGGAACGCTCACCTTAGCCATCTGCAGTGAACCAAACCGGCTCTGGGCAGGTGTTCAACATGGCCAGGTGGAAAGCAGCTGACACAGACATGGCTCCCCTGTGCTATTTGTCACTGTAAATAACAATTGTTTCTTCAATATTAGAATTGGACAGGAGCGAGCACCCAGCCAGTCTTCCTCATTCTCCTCTAATTTAGGCAATTAAAAAGAAAGGTCATGTGTGGAAACAGATGGCTAAACTGTGTGCTGAGTCTGGAGGCTGAAAGAGACAATTGGCCTTTTACATGCAGCTCCATTCAAGCACTCACGATATATGGGAGACAGACAGTAAACGGCAAAATGACGACAAGTTTTACTTACATGAGGCACCAAAGTGTATATTTATGTAAGATTGTTTGGCAGAAAATCCCCCAGGCGGCTTTCTGGTTTGAGCCTGGCACGTGTCCTTCTTACTTGTTTGAATGTTGAAATTATTGCACACTCAATGAGACTTTATATAGAAGACATTTTGATCCCTCTGAGAATATTTCAAAGCTTTCCATCCCTCTGTAACACACGTCAAAACGCTTAAACAGCTTAAAATGATATGATATTCAGCTGCTCTATCTAAAAGACGATGCATCGTCAAGATGTCGCGGCAAACTGTTTTTCCAAGGCACTGTTTTCCTTAATCACCCACTGCAGAGGGAACTACTGTAGCTGACACAATAAAAAAAACTAAAAACTATTAAACCAACTGAGAGTGCATCTGGGAGAAGAAGGGATACATTTGCTGTGCTCAAGGACAGGACAATTAAAGTAAAATAAAGTCTGCTGAAGTTACAGCAGCATGGTGAACCTCCCAAGAGTCACATAGGAAGCTTGTGTAGGCAGTAAGGTGGGGAGAGGAACAGCAAACAGAACGTTGTCACACTTCCACTCCCTGTGGAGCCCAGCTAAAAGGAGGTGGGGCATGGATCTGGAAACAGTACACTGCCTCCAGCTTCTGCTATTTTCTTTCGCAATCTTTGTGAAATTCCTGCTGATGAGTTGATTATGCTGGAACATGTGTTTCTTTCAGTCTGACTAGTTACTGACAGTGGCTAATGTTTATGCGAGTACAGATATTTTAATCCAGAGTTTAAAAATGGAGAAAGGTAGAGCCGGTAGCTTGCTGGCTAAGGGTCTGTTTAGCGCTTGGATTTGTGTGTGTATTTTCATGCCAACATCTGACCCCATTGTACATACAGACACACTGTGCAAACAGTACTTGCTCTAGGGATTTTGTGTGTGTGTGGGCCATCATCTACTGTCCATGGTTATTAAGGTTCAATGGTCCCTTTGAAGTGAACAGAGAGCGCAGAGTGTATGCACTGTGACCGCCAATTCTGTTTCAGCATGCTCATCGTTTCACCTAATAACACGACTGATGGATGGATGTGAGACGGAAGTTTTGTTCGTACTTCAACAGTAGAAACATGGTCTGTTAAGATCCCAGGAAGAGCGTTTTACCGTAGGCTTATGAAGCAGTTCTGATGCGTCTTTGGGGCATATTAACTTTTCGAGTTTATGGAGCATTTGACAACACTTACTGGCAGTGCAAGGCGTGTTTTTAATGTAAGGTGCCACTTGGGCGCTTATGCATTCAGTAGGATAACATCATCTGGTACTACAGGATATGTGTATGTGTGTGGGTATGTGTGTGTAGGTGTGTGTGTCTGTGTGTGTTGACACTAATCTCTCTGAACAAGCCACAGCTTGCCATGAGCGCGACATTACATGCATCTCCTCACTCACCAAAACTGACTATAGCATCGCTCTATACAAACCAGCCAGCTAAACAAACTGTCCTGTTAAAAAACCTGCAGTGTGTAAAAGTCCAAAACAGCACAAATACGCAAACCCACAGAGAGCGATAACCTGGTAACTGTGTCTCCAAAGTCAACAGATGGTGGATAGATGACTAGATGAGTAGCCAACAGTCTTTTCAACACTACAGACACTAACAAGTTAGAAAAAAATAATCATATCCAAAGGGTACTTGCTTGGCAAAGATAAACAAGCATCTGCTTTGTTCTGTGAGTTACAGGAAACGTAACACTGAGTAAATAAAGTCATGCTTTTCAGTGACAATGCTTGAAGGTTGTAAGATGACTTCACTTGTGTTGGTGGATATTAGTTCCACAGTGATACTGAAACAAAGACATTTTTTATCAATTATTTTAGTGCGGCAGTGTCCAACTGTGTTTTGGCCACATTGATATAAGAAAAGCTTCCAGTCAGACAAACACATTACAAAGCACACCCAATACTCAAAAACACATGACTGTATACCGTTTTTATATTGTATGGAAATGTATTTGTGGCCTTTTCATGCATCTTTTTTTTTATACAAATAATGTATTTGTGATAGGTTAACCTGTCTCAATAATTACGTTATCATTTATTGTAAGATGTATGAACATGACCTCAATATTGCCCTTTGGGTTTACATGCCTGTTTGTTTATATACAAGTGTCCCCAACATTTTATCCTTTTCCCCTGTCAATATAGGAGACTAGGGCATTGAACAGACGTTGCACACACAATCAATTTATTGTTTTGGTTTTGTGGTTATATTTTAGTTATTTAAAATATTCTAATGAATATTCTTAAGAAATCCAAGTTCATTGCTCCTTCTAAGGATGTACTAATATCATTACATAATCAGTGGCATAAAATTGTCTTGGAATTACAATTATATCCATTATTGCAATTTTTTATGGGACAATATATTGGTATAGTTATTGTGAAGGCCTAGTGGGGGGAAACAAATCACTATTTATGTACAAAAATATGATTGATTCAAGACACAGTTTTGTTCAGTTCTATGCGCAGAGTTTAACGTAAAAGTTAGGAAATCAGACCCAGATTGAAATGGAAGTGTTTACTTTACAAGTTGAAGTCAAAAAGGATGTTCGTTCCTCTCAATCTCCCCTGGTGTGTTCTGTATGAGGGGAAAAACAGGCTTATATTGCAATAGCAGAGGCAGTGATGCTGAGTCTCCGTCTCCATGAAGTGTGCACTTCAGGTGATTACAATTAATACGGTATAGTCGGATATGGAAATTAGGAAACACTCTATTGATAGCTATGAGTTTAAACAAGGCTAACGCTGTGTTGAGAGATATTTAGTTTTGTATTCAACTTTTTCAAGACCCACATAGTGGAAGCACAGGATTACAAAACCATATCACATCTAATAACCACATCTCACTGAAATCACATCTAATTAGTGCAACCCACTGCCGACACATTGTGTCTCAACCATGATTTGACCTGCATATAAAGAGTATGACAGGTGTCATAAAGCTCCTCATATGAAATAGAAGGCAGCTTTTTTCCTCAGTAAAGCCGAGTGTCACTACACGTTCAGCACAAACGATGACCGGTGAAGAACGCTGAGCACCCAAATATTCTTCTCAGTAGTTGTTAGACCAAACTAGAAGTACAAGGCCAATGAACATCTGAGTTTAATTTATCTGATGGCCAGAAACATGACTCCAACGGGATGATAGTGCTGCTTTATGTCTGCTGTGTGTATAAGTGAACTACTGTTTATGCAGCCTTCATTTTGACAATCATTTAGAATTTAGAGACTGAGAATGAGTTACTGACTTAACGTACTTCATTCATACGTCATTATTATAAATGTTTATTACCTAACAAAACAGACGTCTTAGATATTATCCTCCTAAGATCTTCTGCTAAATCATGTCATGTTTCACTTCTCTTTAATAAATTAGCAGGAACAAAAATGTGTAAACTGAGTCATTCAACAGACGGGCATTATCATGATCTCATATTATTATTTGATATGAATGTGTAGCAGATGTCGGGGCGAGCCTCCCTTTGTGTCACACAGCAAGCGGGAGAGCAAACGGTTTATGGACCACAGTGAAAATGTTTTTTATAGTCAGTAAATATGGAATGAAGCGTTGTGTTTTATGAGAGAAAAACATGTTGCGAATTTTGGAAATGATTACATCTCACTATTTATAATACATTTTGACTGTTGGGATAGCACAAGTAGGTAACAATCTCATGCAGCCACCACTAGAAATCTAAATGGCATACTATTCACTATACGCCTGTAAATGGTACCAACCATTTTATCTTAATTTCTCGCCTACGCTCTGCTCAATATGTGTGTGTCGAGGCGCACTCAGTGAAATCCAAGAGCAATTGCACTGCTGCAGAATGAATAAACGGGAACTGATGCGTTTTTAGAATTGTCAAAATTATGCATGAAGCTTTGAACGGTTTGATACAACCCCTCTGAAAACAGGTCTCATGACAATGAGATGCAGTCTGAAGTCAAGGAGACCGCTGATGCCATGGGTTCAGACAAAATAAAACATAAAAAGGCGACCCAGACAAAATAAAACATAAAAAGGCGACCCAGACAAAATAAAACATAAAAAGGCGACCGTTCATGATGATGTCATTGTTTATATACCGATAAATAGACAGAATTTGCCCGGAATTTCTCCCATTTGCGTGGGACATTGAAATCTTCCAGGAACGGCACCATTTTATTTATTTTTAATAACGGAAACCCTGAATCAGACACACTTCCCGAGGCTCACCGTTCTAGTGAGCCGCTCTCTCTGCGTGGTGGCCTCACAGTGAACAGACTACACATAGTAAACAGAGATTTCGGCGAATGTTTTGTCACCAGTATTTTTTTTAATATACATTGTCGTTAAAGTTGTGACATAATATACAAGGACATCAATAAATACTTATTTTCAAATGTGTGACAATATTAATAATGTGTTTATATAGGCACATGTATGCATTTGATTCATAACTACACAGTAAGCCAATATATGTCATGTGAGTGTTTGTCTTGGAATCGTTCGGCCACTCAGCGGTAGAAATATCTCTTAATACTACAAGAGTCACACAGATACTATATTATTTGAGACCCATATTGATTGATAATGTTTGCGACTTATCAAAAAACTGGTTATCTTTTGCATAAACACGCCAAAATGTTTCTCCTCAAGGAGTTGTGACCAAAATGTTTCTCTTCAGATCGTTCTAGTGAACAAACTATGTAGCTTTGGCCGACATATACGATCTGCTATAAACTGCCAATTCATCAGGCTTTCATAATATTTGCATGCGAGGGGTATAAGTCAGTTCTACAGTTGTTCCTGCAGTAAGAACACATTCAAGTAATACCCAATTAAAAATGAATCCAATGAGTGTCCATAAATCGTGCTCATATGTGTTTAAGCATAGATTTTTTTTCGAACAATCTGATCGTAACTGAGAGTCTTTGTCACTCCACCAAATCCGGAGCTCTCTCCTGGTTTCAAAACCAACTGGTAACTGTCTGTCTCCAGTTTGAGTCAAATCTCAGTGAATCTGAACCAATTTCGGCTCTAGGCTTTTTTTTTCTTTTCCCCTGTGTTTGAGTCGTCGTAGGAACCCCAAATCAATTCCAATACTTGTGTTTATTGTATGTATTTGTTCAGCAAAGTCTTGGGGAAAAAAATTATATATGCAAAAAAATCACTTTTAAAAGATATTTTATGAACATCCAGCACGATATGAGCAAGATTTCCCAAAAATGCCTCCTTGAGTGGTCACCGAGTTTTTCAATTAAGCAATAAGGTACGAGAGGCAGTTCAATCAGGAGAGACAGTGGGTGATTAGTAGTTAATGTTTATTATGCCAGATAATGAGTCCATGGTTACACAGAATTTATTTGGCGCATGAACTCCGCGAGGAGATTGAGATCGCACTGTGTTTGCCCTGAGCGGCGGCAATCTGTAGATCCCCCCCGGGGAGTCCAGACACTGGTGGTGGTGGCTGAGGTTCTGCTGGAGTTGCTGGAGATGCCGATGGGGTGCTGAATCTGAGAAGGTGGATGGTGCTGGGGAGGCGGCGGGTCGCATGAGACGGCAGCAGGACGCTAGAGGCGGAGAAGGAGAACATTTAAAGGAGATAGCAGTGAGCTGATAGGATAGCGAGGAGGGCGCGACTCTGCGCTAATGGCTGGGCGCACCCGACTGCTGAACAGCTGGTAGAGTCTGACACTTCTGACGCTCCTGACAGGGACATCCGGTATGACGTGCGTGCTGCTGGTGAGGGACGGTATGAGTGAGGGCCCGCCTGATGTGAGGGGGTTGTCTTCCTGTCTGAACTTACGCTATAGCTTCATTACTGTGTCGTGCAATAATGTAACTGCAAGGGAGTTGTTAGGCCCGATGCGCAGCGGAGGGCCGGCAAACCCTTGAACAGTACATTATTGTAGACACAGTACTGCCGAAAGTTTACACGAAACATGTTTGGTAACTGTCAAGCACTGATATGGAACGCTCTAAATGTAAACAGGCTGTACAGTACTTTATGGCTGATTATAATACGGGTAGATCAAATCAAGCATTCTGATTGGTTGAGAGTGAGTCACGGGGTGTACTTTATTCAGCCATAAAGTACTGTACAGCCTGTTTACATTTAGAGCGTTCCATATCAGTGCGCACTTAAAATAACAGCTAGATTTAAATTGCGCGACCGTTAGTGTTGGATTCTCGGTCCGCTCTTTAGTCTACAGTTTCTCCTCCTGGTTTCCGCCCACTGCCACGATGAAGGAGGGGGGCTCCTTCATCCCAGCTGTTGGCCGTTGCCTTGATCACCGGCAGGTGATTAAAGGTCCACAGCGTGACCCGGCTTATTGTCGGGTTGTTACTTTGTAAGAATTGGTCACACGAGCGGTTGAGTTGCCCTGCCGACTCTGGAGCAGGAGAGGTGGATCTCCTGTGTTCGCTGGACCTGACCGGTAGCATTCGTTTGTATCTGTTTGTGGTGTCTTGTTTACTTTAAATAAAGTCCGCCCGTGGAACTGTACTGCTGCGTGTGTTGCGTTTGGGTCCGCTACACCACACACTCCTAACAGTTAGTTGCCGTTTCAAGCTTGACAGTTAAAAACATGTTTGGTGTAAACTTTGATATTGTCACGTCCGCAGTAACGACTCGCAGACGTTGGTTTCCTTAACTTGCAGGTTTATTGCTTGAGTGTTCACAGTATTGCAACGGGGCTCTTCGCTAACAGTAAGTTAGCTCAAACGGAACAGCTAACAAGCTCACGTAGCGTCCCCCACACTAGCATAACGAACGACAACACACACGTCACTTCCTCCCTAACCTAAAGATGAGGAATGAAAAGGGTTTGATCACAAAATCGTGATAATTTCCAGTGAGAGATAATTACGTCGGTAAATTCCCGACGCGAGGCAAGTTCTCTAAACATCATGGAGGAGAAAAATGACGGAGAAAAGACGGACAGAAGCAGCGAGAGCACTTCTTTACATCGGTGGCTGAGCGTCATCCTCCACCCTGCTTTCAACCGGGCTGGTCAGTAAATCACAGATTTACTGACCAGCTCGTCCGTTTTATAGTCCCGTATGTGCGTCCCGTGCGTCCTGGGACTATTTTCTCTGCCGCTGAAATGCGATACACAACGTTTTGCCGGCTACAACTATTTTGTGCTGAAAGGCAGCTTACATTACTATTTATAAAGTCGCAGGTACCCGTATTATAAAAGCAATAAGGTACTCGAGGCAGTACTGTGTCTACAATAATGTACAGTTCAAGGGTTTGCCGGCCCTCCGCTGCGCGTCGGGCCTAACAACTCCCTTGAACAGTACATTATTGCACGACACAGTACTGCCTCTCGTACCTTATTGCTTAAATAAAGTACACCCCGTGACTCACTCTCAACCAATCAGAATGCTTGATTTGATCTACCCGTATTATAAACTGTATTATGGTGCCCTAACAACAGCCCACATACTAATAAGACACTTTTTTGGAAAGATTAGGACCTAAAGAATCGGAATCAACACAGCATTTCGGTGTTAAAAGGAGTTTCAATCAAAAAACTGTGTCGTTCGGTTCAAAAATTTAGTTTACGTAAATACTTAAACTTAACGGTTACTTGAATTATGTTTCACACCAGATGTCTCTTCTCACAAGGGTTGCGGTATTGTAGCAATTTAAATGAAGTTAAACAACGATGTGGTTCCGGAGATAATATGTTGTTGTTTTTTGTCTGATAATAGGCGCAGGGGGATTTTCGCACTAGGTTTTTAAAGGGTTAAAAGGGGAATGAAACACCAGGTCCAAAAAACACATCCTTTGATAAAAATGTGAAGCATTACTTTTCAGTAAAATGAAGTAATTTGGGAGAGCAGTTTATTAGCCCTCTGCCCTTTCAGCCAGAAATGACCTTGCAAGGCCAGGTACCAGAGGACCAGCTGCATGCCATGATTCATTTAACACCTTCTGGGCCTCGAAAAGCCCTCCAAGCGCATGAACTGTTGATTAAACTCTTTGTGGGAGAATTCATATTTAAAGCATACGCCACATGAAAATTAATGATAACCAGCCAAGCAGCAGAACACAGCACAGAAGAGCCACGATGGGCAATTTATGAGAGATTTACTCTAATTTACAATTTATTCTGTAATCATCACAATGTTTCTTCCATATACAGCATAATGTAATGCACATTTGTGAGTGGGTGGAATTATAAGTCGTATGAGTAGGCTACTCACAAAATGATATAAATGTCATTACAGTGCATTCAAGCAGGAAATCTAGCACAGGGAACTGGAGATTAGCCGCTGGGTGGGAACGCTCCACATGTGCCCATAAGAGGCTAACGGAGTCAGTGAGGGAATGAATGGGTGATTGAGCAAACTCTAGTGAAGTTTTTGGGTGGCTCTGAATCTAGAATGGAATTTAGCTGAGGGTCTGTACATCTTTGAACTAGATCACAGTGACTTTCAGAGGAAACTGCAATACCCCGTGTACCGAGCCTGAAGCGAAAAAACAGCAGAAAAAAACAGTACTGCTGGAAAAAAAAGTAATTTAATTTATATTAATGCGTCCCTTGTTGTAAATGCCTGTCATGGCCTCTCTGCTAACTCTACCTGCTCTATATGTTCTGAAAAATATCTCCCATTTCACCTGCAGCTTGTACTACTTGCAGGAACACTGCACTTCTTGATGCTCAACACAATATCACTAGCGGCTAGTTGATGGAAGTAATCCATCATGTAGAGTTCAAGGGTTACACAGCAGGTCTGTGATTCACAGTCACGCTCCCAGATATAACACCTTGCCCCCCATCTCTCCTAGACCTTCTACAAGTGTAATTTTGCATATGGCTGTCTGATGGCTGTTTATCAAACCGCACAATGCTATATCTGCGAAGGTCCTTCTAATCTAAACAGTAACAGCACCAAAATTGAGTATTTCGTTGTGTTTTTGTTAATGATACAGGTTAATCAAGCCTTTTCAAACTGTGTAGATTTTTCAGATGGCCGTCTGATGATCTAAATTTAGGAGCAACTAATAAGTACTGCTTCAAGAGCTGCTAGCATGGCTGTACATTCAAAGTTGTCTGAGGAAATGTCATTGCCACGAAACTTTGCAACTATACTTTGTAACAGACATGCATGGTACCCAGAGGATGAATCCTAATAACTGTGGTGACTCCTTCCTCCAGCACCACCAGAAGCTCAAAGTTGTCACATGCTTAGAAATATCTCTTCATATACTCAATAGATTGGCTCAATACCGTTAAACCATTCATGATCCCCAGATGATGAATCCTACTGATATTGGTTGTTTCCTCTAGCGCCAACATGAGGGAGACACGTGTGGTTTTGAGAGAAGTGTCTCAACATATACGAGATGGATTACCATGAAATTTGTCACAGATGTTCGCGTTCCCGCCAAAGGATGAACTGTAATTATCAGGGGCAATACTTGCGCGGTGACATCAGCCTAAGGTGTACTTTGTGTTTTGTGCAAATCACCAAATGTTATGTTAATGTAAGATGCTAAACTATTATGCTGAATGTTATACCTGCTAAACATTAGCATGTTAGCATTGTCATTGTGAGCAATTGGCTCACGTGTATAGTTGTAAACTTGTAAAATTTGATTCTCACATGAAGTGATGAAGTGATGCCCAAGTACACAGTCTGCCATTTACTCACTGGGGTTGGACTTGCATGGTTGAATTTCACAATGGGATTTTGCCTATGTCACTGGCTTTGTTTTAATTCAAAATGTACATTCTGCTGCTTATGAATAGAGTTATACTGTATTGACACTATACAGGCGTTTGCACTCGTCAGAAAGCAGCATCGTAACCAGGCAGCTGTCGGTTGAGCTGATGAAGCTTCCTGGTTGAGTGGAGATTAATGTTTTCATTAGTAAAACAGCAAATTCAGCTGCCTTTGATTAAGTATTTCGAGAAAACCCATCACCTGACCCTGAATATTAACAGACATTTTGTCAGTGTGAGTATTTGCACGAGAAAGACTTATGCTAGAAGCACTATCACTGTAGCAGCTGTAAGTCAGGAGATAGGAGAGAAACTACTAAAATTGTAACATTAAAAGCTAAACCACCACGACCATCTGTTTCAGTAATCTTACTGACATCTGATGTCATCGCAATGCAAAGCATCTGTTAAGGCTACCTTGTATACATGTCAAGCTCATTTACTCTCTGCCCACACAAGGTTAGCTCATGAAGCTAATGTCCGTACACGCTATACATTATAACCAATTAACACAGACTGAGCAAACAAACGTGAGTTATCTGGTTTAGAGCTTAAACCTGATTATCCCATTAGCGTGTGTGTGTGTGTGTGTGTGTGTGTGTGTGTGTGTGTGTGTGTGTGTGTGTGTGTGTGTGTGTGTGTGTGTGTACAAGCCTTAGACAGAGAAACAGGAATACACAAACACAATGAATTAACTGAACTAAAGCAATTAGGAGGAGAGAAATCACTGATCAGGCCAAAACCCGCCTCACCATGGTAGTTCCGGCTACTTGGCTATTGACAATATTGACCGCAGCTCAGTCAGACACAACTGAGCAGTTGCTTCCAGCCGATAGATAGTGTGTGTGTTGCAGTGAGAAGTTGCTTTCTATAAATTAAACTGTAATCAGCACAATGTTAACCTAGAGTGCGTTTGGTAATTAGAGCTGTTATATTGGTCGGCCTCACGTCAGGGAAATTAGCTCTCAAATATTTGTCACTTGTCTTAAGGTCTTCCAGAAGCGAACGTTCTGTACTACAGACATTCATAATTCGTATAGAAAAAACATGAGCAAATGAAGAAAACATGTGTGTGTCACCAATTTGACACACACACGTATCACATTTAGTTCAAATGAGTAGCTATAATTGAGTGAATTAGGAAACACATTCACCAATTTGATGACAGACAAAGGAAAGAAGGGAAAGTTGTGTTGTTTAAATCCTCTTTTTGCGAGAAGTAGACACTTTAAAAGCCTTCAGGATGTTTGGCCGTGTATGCATTTGTTTTGGGGGACTGTCGGTGTAGCTGGTGGTTTGCCAGTTGTGGTTACCATATCTCTTTATTTTCAGATTAACTCGCTCTGTGCATGTCTTCAGTGCCTGTGGAGGCTTTATGTTACCACAGCCTCAGGCTGAATGTCATCTCAACAGCCTGTCAAATTGAGTGACAACTGCTGGCCCAACTTCCAAACCTGAGGGGACAAATAAAGGACACACGTTCACAATGCACTCTGCTGCCTCGAGGTGAAAAGCTGCATATTGCAGCCTCAAGGAATTTTGTCTTTTTTTTCTTCTCTTTTTTCTAGATGATTGTTTTAAAAAAAATTAAGATTCATAATTTTACGGTGGTATTATGCAACTAGTTGTAAGAGTGATCTCAAATGAGGGCAAGGCCTACAAACATGTAGCCATGTGCAGCTGAACAAGACAAAAAAAAAGACAAAAAAATAAATAAATATAAACAATTTTTTTGTAGAAGCCTTAAAGTTTAATTCGATTAGCTGTCTGGCCTTTTGACCATGACTTGTGCACCATTATTTGAAGGGTATTTCTGTATATTTTCCACAGGATTACAGACTGCTTGAGTACAGACAGTGATTTTTGTTTTGTTTCCAACCATCCATAAATTGGATTTTTTTTATGGTCAACTGTTGATCTGATTAGCGCTTATTTTGTACTTTTTCAAAAACACTTTCTGTAAAAGTCCATGATCAAACTTATGACGGCTATTTTATTTTTGCGTTTTAAAGTTCACACCCATTTAGTGGATTTTATGTGTCTGCACCAATTCACAGGAGGTTTTTCTCACTGGCGAGATTTAGACATCATTAAACGAGAGTGAATCACTACTATTGCGGTATGTAGACATTTTATTCATTAAAGCCTCTATTCACTGAGCATAATTAAACTGATAATAATGGCACTTTGTAATCTGCAAAATGAAAAGTAAGGGCTTATCTTTTAAAGCAGGAAACATTTTTAATGAAATCATGAAGTGGTGTTAGATCAATCTAAGTGTGCATTTTTTAGAAATGCTACTTCAATATCTCTGTGTGTCATTTTTGATGTGGTTAAAAGTGTATTTTGGTTTCAGATGTTGGAGGCTTTATAAAGCCACTGTAAAACTGAGATAATCTTTTGTCATCATGATTACAGTCCCCACATCAATTCCAGTTATCAAGCTTCTTGCTGATGAGTCTTTGAACTACTAAAGTTTCATAATAATAAAGATGCCATCTAATGTTAGTTACAGTAATGCGTGAACCTCTATGGAACCGACACTTAACTTTGACATTTATACATGTATTCCTCTTTTCTGAGCTATAAATTAAGTGTAAATGCCCACTTGAGCAGATTATGATTTGCATTTAGATATTAATTAAATAATCCCTGCCTAGGGTGGGTATTATTGACATTGGGTCATGCATTTTAATTGGGACTATATGAGCACATCTTAAAGCCAGGCCAAACAAGCACTTTAGTTCACAGGGTCAAGCTAACTACACACTGTGTTAATAAAGTATGTTAAATAATTAGTTAACATTACATTAAGTGATGAACAGAATGAATTATACAGATAAATATGTTTGGACCCAATTTTGTTTTGAGTCGATTTCATTTCTTTGAAATGTAGATTGATGCAGCTGGAGTCGTTAAATATCAAAGAAAAGCTTGATCAGCTATCTAAAATGCCAGTGGTAAACACAGTGGTGGAAAGTAAATAAGTGCATGTACTCAAGTGCTGCACAAAACCCATGACCAGTCAATAAAATATGTGTATGTGCTGCTCAGGATCGAGTTGTGCAACGCTATGCTGGGAGTGAAGTCATCACATAAAAATGATAATAACAAAACTGAAAGAGTCTGAGTGTTTACGCAGGTGCACAGTCTCTCTCTCTCTCTCTCTCTCTCTCTCTCTCTCTCTCTCTCTCTCTCTCTCTCTCTCTCTCTCACGAGGCAAAAGCAGTGGAATCCCTCTGGGTGTGGATGATGGGTCTGCAGGCTCTTTGTACTACCCAAGAGTTTATAAAATAATTCACCTTTAGTTAGCTTCAACTAGTTACATAAAAGTTCTGCTTACTTTTTAACCTTTTAGACCCACATTTTGAACGTCTCTGCAAAGGTTCAGGATGTTCCACATTAATGTCAAGCATGTGTGTAGCAACATGAATATTACTCACACTTTATGAATAATGGGTAAAAGTCCATTAGAGTACATGCTAAATCCAGGAATAACTATACACTGTAGACCATGATGGTATGTGAGATGGTGTATAATGTCTGCCTCGCTCACAGATTGGAGTGATTCTCCGCTGTAAAAATATCTTTTATGTTGTTTTGTTACGATCATAGGGAGTGCTGTAGCATCTCAGCAGTAACATAAAAAAAATTGAGCAATATGTCTGGATGTAAAAGTCTGCACGGTACGACTCAGACTGCATGAATAAGCACTTTCCGTATGACAAATTAATGTCCTTGTCTGACCACCATTAAAAGAAATATGGTGCATGATATATAGAACAACCCTGAATATATTATATTATTACATATTATCCAGCCTCTTTGCCGTCTTCATTTAAAGTAGACAGTGATATCTTTTCATGTCATTTCACGGCAGCGTAATACACCAGTGTTCATTGGAAAAAGAAAAAAACATTCTTTCATCAAAAGTGTCTGTTGAATGTGTCTCAATGTGCACAGACCAAAGTTCTGCCTTATCAATTCATTCTGCCATGACAACAGGCCGCCCGTCTCTCTGGGGTACTTTGAGTACAATTGCAATAAAGAGCTGTAGAGAACAGTTGGACCTCAGATCCTCCCACTTAAGCCTTGCAAGGTTCTTGTAATTAATACAGTGCTCCTTTCATGATCAGAGAGAAACTGAATAGACACAAAGTTTACCCCGGCTAACAGCACTTCAATAACTGGGTTTCCTTTGCGAGGAATCAACCAGAATGGTTGGCCGGGTTTGTTTTCCATTTTGTGCTTAACCACAACACTAACGTCAGGTGATTGTGGTTACGTTATTTTCATTGTGTTACTTTTGTCTGAGTTGCGTGGGTTCTTGTGTAGCTCCATGCTGGTCACTGACGTTATTGAAGGTAGGCGTGTCTCCCTGCTCCAATTCCTGTTTTTTTCAACAGGCACGTGTTCGGGTGATTTTCACCCAACGTTAGTGATAGAGGGTGAATCATTTTTGGGTGGACATTACCATTGCAGGGAGACCGGACAAGGCTCACATGTGCCAGGAACGGGTGGACCAAAGAACAAGTTCACAGCTTCATTATTTCTATTTTTAATCATGTTTTATTGACGATTCCTTAATTTTTCACCCAATTTTGAGTCTTTTTTCAGGTTCCCCCCATGATGCCGGTTTTTCGTTTTATGAGAAGTTTTATAGGGTAAAATAAAAGAAGAGTACTTCAATTTGCCTTGTATTGTTGTATTTTAATATATTTTGATGAGAAGTACATTTTATCAGGTACATTATATTGGGTAAAATATACCCGATGTTAGTGATGGCATTACTGTTTGTAACGTTAGTGTTAAGTGATAGCAGCTCAGTGAAACATGAACACACTTGAGCACAAAGCAAAACATGACACTTTGCATACCATCCACATACACGCAATGTTTTTACATCCAAATAATACATTCATGCTAATAACATGTATTAACCACAGTTGTTCCAATACATATATTAAAACTGTTGCAAAATATCAACAGTGAATACTGAAGCTTCCCATCCACCATTAGTCATACATAATTGCAGCCTGCATCACATTAGAGGGGATGCAAATGCATCCACAGAGCCGAGAAATGGATGATTTTTTTTCTACGAGGGTAGAAAATTGTCTCCTGAAAAGTGTGTAATTTGTTGAAACGTGGCAACAGGAAGCTCTGTTAAATTGTCTTGCTTTCTTGGAATGTGCCTGTGACATCTGAAAAATATGTGGCCCTAGAATTTCTATTAAAAATTGATCTTTGACTGTATGTAGCCAAAAACGCCTCAGAGCATTTAGGTGTTTTTCGGCAAAATGAAACAATGTTCTGGCTGTGCGCTTAAAGGATTTCAACCTCTTTCGCTGCAGACCCCCAGCGACCTGCGGCACTCTGCATATCTTATTCCCAATGTCGGTCACCGCATCCAGATACACATGTGCGCTGGCAAATCTGTTCACCTCAGGGAAAGCTGCCTGAGGGAAAATTGCCTCAGGGGTCCGTGCACACATCCCTGTCTGTCTCCATTATGTGAGATTTAAAGCTGCTTTACCTTGTTTACAGCGCTGTCAGAGAACACAGCCGCTGCGCTGCATCTCTTCTGAAAATATTTGCGGAACGGGTCTGAACGACATTTACGTTAATTAAAAGCGGCAATATGTTCTGATGATGTGCGTGCGTCTTTGAGTAATCAGATGCCAACTCTGGATGGCTGTGGCCTTTTGTGCCGTTTGCCTTTGAGCAATTAAGTGTTAATTGTTTGTTCCTCTGCTTTCCAGATACGTGAGCAGATGTACAGTAGAAGATGAATTGTTTCACACAAGAGGGAAACTCTGGAAAGGCGTCATTGATACGATGCGTGCCTGTAGTTGATACACGGGTCAGTGAGGCTGTCGCGGGTCTGTCACGACATTTCACTATTGGATAAAAAAGAGTACCGACCTGGGCATTATCCTAACCTCTATTAACTATTCATAGAGTAAGCACACATCTTTGTAGCCAGATGAAAGAGGCAGGACTGTCAACCGTACTGTGGTCGGGTGTGTGCTTCTTTTGGACGCAGTGATCGCATGCTCTGCCAGCATGCCTCGCTTACATATTGTCTTGGCTTTGAAGGCGAGCTGTCATGCATGTTTGATCACAGGCAAAAACAGACACTCAGAAGTCCCACAGTCTTGGCAGACAAGAGCTATGCATTTTCTCCAGTAGAGAATTTCATTTTCGCCTTTTTTTTTTTTTTTTTTTTGTGGAAATGTTGGTAGATACATAACATGGTAAACATGCATTTCAACTGACATTTCCCTCTTTTTCTTGACATATACAAACATACAACATACCCTCCCACCCATCCCTCCCACTGGTACACCCACCTAGAGTATAGGAAAATAAATACATAAAAATAAATAAAAAAAAAAAAAAAAAAAGGAGGTCACCTCATTTCGCCGAGCCAGACGTCTGCACACATACATGCACCTAAACACAAATATCTCTGGTACATCTGAACATAAACACACCTGCTTCACTCTGCACATCAAACAGTCATCACATCATGCAGTCATATCCACAAACTGGTTGACAGCAGTTCTGGCCAGTAGGCAGAAACCAGAGCGCCCAAATTATCACCGATCCAACAATCAGATTAAAACATGAAAAGAGAAGAAAATAAAAAAAATAAAATAAAATAAAAAAGGGGTTATGTCTATTGTGTGCCTAATATTTAGGAATTATACCAAAAGATACTGCTAGAGGGAATCAGGCATAGTTTTGAGTTTACCCAAGTATGTCATTTCCGCCTTTAAGAAAGTCTTGATCCGATGCCATTTCCCAACTCGCACGGAATATTCGCTAATGACCAAACACACCTCCAGAAACAGGCTGAGAATAGAAGGGCTCCTCCTCAACATCTGCTCCCTCCATCTCTCTGCAGGTTCCCAGGAGATTTCAAAGACCAGATTCCTTCCTCCTTTCCACCCATCCTCCCCACTATTTACTTAAAGGGCACACTGAAGAAGCAGGTTGTCCTGGTAACAAGTGAGGGGAAATGTTTAAGCGACGCACACAAACAGAACTGTCTACGTCTGAGCCAACGAGTATACGTCACAGGATCTGCCCGGATGCCAATCAACGCGTCGTCGTGGAATCTGCTCTCGAACAGCATTCAGTTAATGAGCTGCATGCTGTCTGTAAATCAAACAAATACCCAGCAGCAATTGAAGGCACCACGTCAACAAGTTTTCAAACTAAATACAGTAAATAGGAAAAACACACATATTCCCTGCTGCAGTACACACTCTCCTGTCAAGCTCTTTACTTTGGATCCTAGTTTCCTGTATCATATTTCACTTATTTCTTTTCATTCATGTTCTCTGTGGCAACGTCACACGCAACATGAGTCAGCAGATACAGTCACTTCTGAATGTCAAATTGGGATAACTATAGACTTTTGGGGTTGACTTACTCCATCAGACACACTGTGATTTTTTAATCCTGTATCACTTTTATCATCAGACGATCCATAAAAACACAATCAACAATAATTTAATATTTAGACACCTTATCCTTCATTCATGAAATATCCGACTCAGACAATAAACCTATTTCAAACTGAACAAGAACATAAGCATCAGTAAAAGAAGGAGTGTCTATGGAAGACTATTTTCATCTGCCACATTGTGAACAAGGAATTTGCGATTCAGTTTTGAGATTACTGGGAACCAAAAGTTTGAGTTCCCAGCTGACAAAGCCATGAGGAAAACTTATATCTGTGGTTAAAATCATGGTGCAGGGTATAGGTTTGAATTATTTTATGAAAGTTCAAAATTAGATTTTTTTCCCCCATGTTTTTCTGGTTCATCTCTATATCTACAAAGTATTGACAGGTTTAAAACAGGAACTGGATGTGCTTGATGTAAACAGTAGTATTGAACTTGTCCTCTTCAACAAATGCTCTCTGTTGTTTTCTTAAGACCTGCTTTCTTTGATCCAATCAAGCCAACAGATGCCGTGGAGGAGGACGCTTCTGCCGGCAAGCAGAAATACAAGTGCTTGGTAAATACTTATGGACACTAGAGAAGTGATGTATACTGCAGGAGGGATTTGAAATGTGTATGTGGTCTTTTCGATACTGTATTCATGAAATTAGATAATCACTGGACTTTGTTATAACTGCTGCAAATCCAAACAACAACAACAAACTCTTCAGAGCCACCTTTCAAGACAGTGAGCTTTGAAAAACAAAGGTTTTCTGTGAAGTATTTATTCTAAAATGCAACGGGAGTCAATGCAGTGCAGCAGAACAGGAGTAAGAGATCGTTTGTGTGGAGCTCAGCAGCCCTGCTGCATTTGAACAGGTTGCTAACACAAAGTCGCTGAACCATTCAGACATGTAAATAGTTGCACTATTCTAGGCGGATGGAAAATGAAGGCGTAGAGAATTTGCTCAACTATATAAATTTCTAGGCAGCATTGTTCTAAATTTAGTGACGTTTCTTGGCGTGAGAAACAGCCGGATTGCAGATAAAAATCCTGGTTTGGAACAAAAATGACTTGCAAATTTTTGGCTATAGGATTTAACATTTGCTGTCAAAAGCATGAGACAAAATGTAATACGGACCAATTACTGGATCTTCGGTTTGTTTTGAACTCTGAACCCCAAAAGTGGTAACATAAAAGCATTTTGCTCCAGTGAAAAATGAAGCAGACTCACAGGATGTAATTTCAGTCTCACAAAGCTTTTTCGCTGTCGACTGAAATCAAGTGCATCCTTGAGCAGCGCTAACAAGAGAAGAAAAGGTTGCGTGAGTGATGGAACAAAACATTTTCAGACACTGTAATGTCACTTAAAGATATGTATGTGCTTAACAAGATTTAACAGCATATTTCTTCTGGTGGTGCGTCCTGGTGCTGGCACACTGAGATGAACAGTGGGGTGTAATGTAATGCTGCCTGACAGACAGCAGTAATGGATAATAAATCCCAGGTTGAGGGGCTCTTTGATCATAAATCATACTCAGACTCTTGGCCAATGTCAAATCCATCAGGATGCAGTGCAACAGGGCGCACTGGGCTGAAGGTGTGAGCATAAATCCCATTTTTGCTTCATGGTTTGTTTCACTATTTAACAGAATAACAAACAACTTCCACGGTGAGGAAAAACATCATCGGTTCATTGCTAAAATAGATTAAAAGTAAGTCAGTGAAAGAGGTGCAAGTAAACACGAGCTGGACATTGATAGGAAAACTTTCACTCCATAAAAATAGATCCCCCCTGCTATAATTTAAATCTTTTTCATATATTTTTCATATCCGTCCAGATTCATGAGCCAGGGGGGTCCAGTGAATCAGAATGTATCATCAAGCAGTGGGAAGCAGTTGAAAGGTTCGCTAATATGATGTTTTGCTGCTTGTTTCTTTTACTGCAAGGTCATCATAAAGATAAAAATAATCCCCCGTGACAAATTTGTTTTCAAAAGGTTTCACTCTCCTTCTCTATCATCTCCGAGAAATACTGCCCGATAGTGCTGACTCCAATGGAATGCTTTGATCGGGGCCTGATGTATTACCCTGTCTTTCCTGTAATTCAAATGCCTCCACCACTTGTTTTAGGGAAGAACATGAGAGTGTGAAATGCTCCTTTGGGGATCCTGAAGGGCTTCTTTACTCCCAGACACATGTTCAGGCATGTCAAATTCCTAATCTGATGAAAACACTTGCCAGTGAGAGATAATTGAGCAAATGCTAATACGAAGCCCACTGGTGGGAGGGACTATTTATCAATGCAGCTTGATAATGCAGGCAGCAATTTGCTTGTCCGGACCAGGTTTAAAAATGAGATGAGAATTCTGCGGTTGATGCGTCAGACATTGTTGATGAATTTGTCCAGAATGTGAACGCAGTCAACACGTAAGAACAAAATCATCTACTCACCACGGCATAATGACTCGCTGAACTATGGGCTTTGTGTTCCAGCCCTAATGGATCCTCTGAACAATGCTTACTTTTTTTCCTTTTATTTTTTTTGCTAAGTCTCCCAGTCTCTATAAATTTGAACCGCACAAACTACAGTATGGGCCTTTGTTGCTTATCATTTATAACACACGACTTGTTCCCTGGCAATTTGCTTCAAAGATAAGCGTGCTGATTTACTCCAGAACCAGTTACAGAACTGGCCAATTATTCTGCAGTGCACGCCTGTAGGAAACACTGCCATGTGTAACGAGCAACAGATGAGATAGTGGGCTGAACCTGATTTACACAATATGTGAGCGCTAACAAGCATACCTAACACGGACAATGTATTGACAGCACTTAGCCATCTGACCTATATCAAATCATAAGTGATGAAAACAAAACGCTCCAGTAAAAGCTAATCAAAATAGATGGCAGATTCATTTGGTGTTTTGACCGCGTCTTATCTTCTCCGTGCTAATGGCAGAATGCGGCATTGACATACAACTTAATGGCTGCGCAGGCTCTTGTGTTCGTTCTCCCTTTATATACTTCTTATTGAAAAAGAGGATGGATCTTAAAAGTTGCTTTGAAGCGAGAGTTAGGAACAAGAGCCTCTGCTTTTTGGTGATCAATACAATTCCAAAGCCACTTCCTCCTTAATGGCTGGCGGATCAAAGTCGGCAAAGAATAAAGCTTTGCATTGCAGTTTTATCGGAACTAAAAGGAAAAAAACTCAAACTTAAAAAGGTTGTGAGCACTTCATTTAATGCTCCTTCAATTTAAGCGTTTCTGTTACGCAACGATCGCAGCAAAGTGATCAGATTTAACCATTCCAAGCAAAAATGACTCAGATCTCATCTTTTCTTCTTTTGAAAGGAACTCATGTCCTGAATGAGCTTCACCAAATACTCACAAACTTGTCAAATACTTTGTTACACTTGTGTTTTCTGTCCAATTGCCTTCAATTGAGGATGTTAGTTTCAGTACAAAAGAAGAGGATGACAACTCACGTCACAGCATCATTCCTCCAAAGCTCAGACGTACGCTGATGTTTGTCGTCTGCTTTTCTCCTTTCTCTTTTATGGGCATCATGGCAAAATGTAGAAAACACAGAATCATTCACCGTTTCTTAAAAAAAGAGAACATGGCGACAACACATTTGTTGTCAGCTGTCCAGCAACGACATTCTCATGGCTTAAACCACTTGAAGCTCTCAAGGTCGAAACATCACACTCCAAAGATTACCTCCTTTAGTTGTTTATGTTGCACTGTTTTCATATTTCTGTCCACTTTTCTTTTTAATACAACTCATTCTAAGAAATTATGAACGCAAATGTAATTGAAAAGAAATGCTATTAATTACACATTTCCCACTTTTTTAAATATCGTCTCTATCTCTATGTGTTCTCAAAGAAAATAACGTATGTTCTTAATTGGCTTATGTTGAATAAACAACGTTGTCATTCATTTCCAGTAATAATGCCAAACATGGCACCTGTAATGTTACAGTGCAGTCACACAGCACAGTGAGGAAATGCAGTTGTACTGTACGTGTGTCATACACACAGTGTAGAGAAGCTAAACCCATAATCCATATTGTGTTTTGCTGAGGTAAGCTTGCATTCACTTTAGAAAACAAACAACCAGGAACACAAAAGCTACACTTGTATGGCAGGGGAACATTGATGTCTTGTAGAGTGATGGCAGCTTTGCCGTGAAGACATATTGCAAAGGCAAGGCTTTTGAGCAGGACCTTGCATGGAGGTAAATGGTTTATCCTCTTCCTGACTCCAGAGAAAATGGCTCTTTGAAATGAGCCGCACCACAAGAATTGAACTTTCATCCTGGGCTGTCTACTCTAAGATAACAATCCCCTTCAAATAATTCTATGGTCTACTGTATTCAAGGATTTGAGTGCACAGGCGCAATATATTCGGCTTACTGTATGTTATATCGGGCGACTTAACCTGAGTGAGCACTTTGGCTGCACACATGGACTGATGGATGCATAATGGCTGCTGCATGGACTAACCGTGTGCCCTTTCAGTGACAGAGACGCCTGCCTAACCACTATAGTCCACTACTACCACAACATCCATAAACATTGGTTGAGGAATTTCTAGCTCAGTGAACAAGCCAAAGGTACGCCGGATCGAAAGGTTACCCAGACAGCAGTGCCGCAACATTTCCTTGGAACTTGTGGCGGCATCAGTAATGTGTTTCAGTGGACCTGACAACATACTTATGCGGTACTTATCTAGGAGAACATCACGACAAGAGCAGATAAGAGACTGGAGCTCTGTCCTCATTTTCCAGTTCATTTTTCATTTGACCCCAACTCTCTCTCTCTCTCTCTCTCTTCTTCACTCTCCTTTTCACCAGCGCTCTGAGGTGCATTGTCAAATTTCTCTTTCTTTAGGTATCATCCTCTGTGAGTTGGCACAATTTTTCCCACAGCTTTTGGCCTGAGATCAGTGGAGCACCTTGGGCACAGAACAAAATATAGAACCGGGAACGTGGAGACAGACATAACCTCCCGCAGCAATCTCCTCCCAAGCAATTTTGATAGCAGTTGTGGGGGTGTGGGTTATTCCCTGTGTAATACACTATGAGGACCTGAGCTTGTTCCCTGCACAGCAGAGAGCACTCGCCTCCACCTGCATGACTCTCTCTTGACAGCCAGACAAACAGACATCCAATCTCCGGTTTGGATGATTACGCTGCTATTGACCATGACCTTATCATTCATGTGTAATTTGTGTGAAATAATTCACACACCGTTTTATGGCGAGTCAAAAAAAAAAAAAAGTCAGGGCTCTTTTTTTTGTCACAAGGATGGGATTTCAACTTTCCAAAGCGGCCAGTGATGAGTTTGATTTACATTTTCTTTGACAAGAAACTATATGAAAGAAAAAAAGATCACTGTGGATCTGGGGCTGGTTCCAAGATGCAGGTTTACAGATTTATCTCGATAACTTTGCTGAGTAAAACCTGGAACCCCTTCACATCTGGAAAGTCTAATGTTACTAAAGAAAGCTCTCCAGCTTACTATATAAATCAGAACATTTAGCTTAACAGTCAACCTTTTTGGTGTATTTCATGCTACATGAGTTATTTCATTGATTAGGCTGATAACAATGGCAGCCTTTCAGTGAAATATGAACTGCCAGCGAGAGAAGCTTATAGCTTTCTCATTATTAAAAACCTTCTGCATCCATCTATGCCACTTCTGATGCCTGTGGTTAGGCTCGTATCGACGGTTTATTTTCTTGAACCATGTTTATATACAGCTAACAGATTAAGTTGATTAAGTTTGTTGGGCTCTGTGTCAGCTACTCTAGGGTGTTAACATCAAGCTGTAGAAAAGAGTCACACAAAAGACAGGTTATAATTTACATTAGCACATCTTCCATTGGTGACCAATGCAATTATCGATAACCTGTGTGATATTTTGACAAAAAAAAGTGGTGCCGGCTCTAAGAGAAAATGAGTTACACGGAGGAATGTTATGGTTTCAGAAAGAGGCTTTACATTTGTGGCGCTGAATGCAAATTAATGCCTTTGAAGTACACAGAAATCTTCCAAAATTAAGGATATTTTATTTATTTTTTGCATGAATAAACCTGCAAGCAGCAAAGGTTGGCAGATAGAGAACGTAGGTGAAATACTTTAAAAGGCTGTTTTGTTAGTAGTCAAAATCAACTATCTCATCTTTTGAACCGATTTAGACAAAACTGAAAAGGAAGAGTGGGTAAGTAGTGTCACTTTTTTTTTGCATTAAAGAGCACTTTTTTATTATTGAAGAGAAAGCTCTATCAGGGATGTGCAGGCAATTACACCAAATGCTCCCATGCATGAAATCCCAGCTGGTTGTTATTGATAAATTTCCAAACACCTCCAAAGACTTTTCAAATTACCTCTCTCCCTTATTAAAACTTAACTCATGCATTTCATTCCCCCCTCCACCCACCCAATCCTTTTTTTTTTTTCAAGGGTATATGGGAGCATGTTTGTGTGATAGTGCAGGAAAATATGCTAGAGAGAGAGAGAGAGAGAGAGAGAGAGAGAGAGAGAGAGAGAGAGAGAGAGAGAGAGAATGTAGGATTGGAGTGCTGGACATACGAACAGACAGCATCCATTTATCTCTTCCTGGAGTACCGATGGGCAGGGCTTCATTATTAGTAGGGAAGCCGTAAGCCGAACATATTTTGAGTCTCTTCTGTATTCAAGCAGCATACCTCTGCATTAACACAAGCCATTTATCTTTACATGGCTGAATGAGATTCCCTTTAAAACCATCTGAAGGTCAAATGAATTGCCATACTCCAAGGGTATAAGAAATCTCAAGTTGTCCTCCCTAAATATTCCCTTGCTTCGGTGTCATCTCTCAAGGGTGGATCCGCTCATTTGAAATGACATCTTAATTGCGCTGAGTGGAGATGAATGGATTGCATAAATGCAAATGAATAAGTAAGCATAGTGGTTAAGTTATTTATTTTCTCTGGCTCAGAACACCCTTCAACATGCGTGTTCAGACCTTTCAAAACAACAACGCCGCTCGACTAGGCGCCTCTATTGTGCTCAAAACATATTAGGAACACGATTCAATTAACAGACAATTGTAACAAACCACCAGCGCCCACAACACACCCCTGTAATCACACAGCACAGTTACTATAAAAGAGGTGACAAGATGCTTTTATTGGCCCTTTCATCTCTTATTTCAATTAACCATTTATCTGCACTGTCAAGGGAATATTTACTCTCACCAAACAGTGAAAACCCTGCGGTTGAAGAGATTTGAGCAACCAACTGGCCAGTCACGCAGGATTCCTGGTGTGGTTTTGACAACCTCCACAGAGGAGGAAGACGGACCACCACATCTGTTGACTCGGCTCTTGAACCCGTCCTGCCCTCCTGCCCAGGCAGATAAGAACATGCCGCCCATGAACACATTTAAATGTAAATGTAGCTCCTTCATGAATAAAGACAGACTTCTGACCGCGACAAGCCTACATTACGGTGTAATTAATCATCTCATTGGGCCCGAGATTAATAGCGGAGGGAAAATTAAATGCATCTTTGCACACTCTGCAGAGATTGATTTTGTAAGCCTCAGAAAAATAATGAAAGGTCCAATATGATTAAAATGAATGACACAAGGTGTTGTTCGGCCCTCAACTATTTGCGGGGCGTGAATATTTACCAGCAAAGTGTTCAGAGACACAGAATACCAGCCATCAGGGCTACTGTAGAGAGGAGCACATTTCACTCTGATGGATGAGAACTTTTTCCCCCTGAGAGCATAATAATGACACATGCTTTGATGTCAGAGCACTCCGTAGATGTGTGGAAATGCTACATAAAACAGCAGGCCCCTTTTAAAGACTTCCTAGATGTGTCACAAAGATGTACTGACAAGGCCCTGCTGGAAATAAATGATGTATTCCTCTCACGCACCTTCCGTCCAGCTCTCGGAGACGCAGACATAAACCCACAGCTATAAAGGATGCCCAGTAGGACCTACAGTGTACCAGCCACTGGGGGCCACGGCAGCAGAGGAAAGTGGCACTAGTGCCATGCAGCGACGCAAGGAGGCAGGCTGCCACTTCTGACTGGTCTGTGGGCTGCAGAGGTGTGTGTGAGGCTGGATTAGTATGCTTCGGCTGTCTCGAGTCACGGTGGGGCACAGTGTCTATCCTGACAAAGCACAGGTGGGAAGAGTGAGTGCGCTAAAGAAAAGGCAGGTTTCCTTTCATGCAATGACACTCAGTCTGTCATCGGAACAATATGTCACTTACTGTGTTATCCCCCCCACCACCACCCACTGATTTTTGTTCTTGTAAACGGTGGCAGTGGGAAGTGGTGGTGATTGTCGAGTGAGATGTTAAAAGGAGCATACGCATCTGTTGTGAGGAACGACAAACTAACAAAAGACAACATGATGGATAGGTTTTTTTTAATCCTTAATTTGCTGGCTGAGTTCACTAAGAACATATTCTTATTCATAGTGACAACGCAGGGGATCTGTAGCAGAGGGAACAGGAGTAATACACGGCCGCGTAGCTGGAAGCAATAATGGATTTCTTACCAGAAGCTAAATACCTGTGGCTCTAATCACAGGACTGGATTTTAAGCTTTTGATGGCAATGACAAGAACATTGATTATAAATAGCATTGTAGCTCTATTTTGAACGTAGTATTGCAGCCACCAAACAGCCGGTAGCACTACTGCAAACACAGCTCTTGGCGTTTGCCCATATCTTTAACTGCCTCGGCTGCTGGCTGCTTTGAGGCAATATTTTTATATTAGAGAGCTGCTCTGATTCATGTTTGACCTCCCTGCCACACCAGCTCTTTTGAATGCAGTGCTGGCAGAATAATAAATGCTCTTGTTGGTATAAAAATGGAGGACTTTCATGACTATGAGGATAAGAAAGTAAATTCATAAAACGTTCACGTAGATGTAATGTAAAAAGCATGAAGAAAAACTACTACCGGATTGACAGTTAATTCCTCCACATCAGCTGAGGTGAAAGGGAAATTGGAATACTGAATATTTCCCTGTGAACACACTTCAACTGATTTGCATGGCTCACGGTGTTTGAATCCTATTTTTACACTCAATGGCATGTGCCTGTGGTCCAGGAATGTTTCCAACTTTGGTAATTCGCTGAATACAATCTGTAGCCGGCATGTATCTATCACCGCAAATGGGATGGAATATTTCACAATATTTATCCTTCTTGAAGGTCATTTCTGACATTTTCTCGTCAACAACATGATGTGGTCCAATAATGACAGGAACAATATATTTCACCTTGGCCCCATCCTCCCTAAAATGTATGCATTGTATAAAATCTATATTAAATGCCATGACTCATAAGCGACCACTTGCCTCTAACAAAACCAGACGCCAGATTGCGTGTCTCATCAATGGTGCACTCCATTTAACATGATCTGACAGACAGATTGCAATTTGTTTTACACACACCCTTTATGACAGCGTCCTTTACCATCCAGCAAACATAATATTGTGTAGGTACTTAGTGCAGAGTTTTTGCTGAATACATTTCCCTCTTGACCTTGAGACAAGGTGCCATATATTACGCCGTTACCCCCGCAAAAAAATAAATGTCCGTATGCCCTTGGATCAATGATTAAAGTTACAGCTGTTGACGTGTTGTTTAATTTGCTGAAATAATTGCATAGCACCACTTTTGTCTCCATCGCCCATTAAATTCAAAGGACACAAGTTCAAGCAATGGATGGTGTAAAGCAGGCTGGTGTGTGTACATGATTGCTCCACTAGCTGCTTTTATGATAAGGTCTCTGCAGCCCCCTGGCACCAGACACCCCACCATCCCCTCCTGCTCCACTGTTGATTCATGTGAAGGGGGTGACATCTTAAGGCCCGTATACTGCTGGGTGCCGCTCCCTGAATCCCACATTATTCCTTATATATATACATATATACAATCCTATGTTGTCAAGTTACATCAAGCTGCATGACTTAAGAGTCATACCCATGCTGTGCTTGGACTCTGGTGTACAACTTATCCATATCCCCTTTCAAAAGCACTGTGTTGCATTGTCAGATCACATCATGGTAGGCAAATGCAGTCATACATTAGTTACACAAGAGGGCTACAGCGTCTTTGAATCCTACAGCTGCTCTCGTCTCCCATGGAGCCCTCCCTGCTCTGTAAGCATGCGTGACCTGCCATCAGTAAACATTGAGGGTAACTGCAGTGATCCATGGATTGGGACATTTTGGTTTTCAATCATTCTGTCTGATTCAATAACAGGGCTTGTCATCTGGCACATCTGTCAAATAAAAGAATTGTTTTTTAAAGAGGTGTTATCATAAGTGAATTCGGTATTTCAAAATAAAAGTCAACATTTTGTTTTGTTTTTGCAGCTTTACTGTTATGCTTTCGTCTTACCTCTCTCCTCAACCTCCATTCCATCCATCAGGAGAGAAGTTGTTTTCAGCAATAAAAGCTCCACAAATCCACTGTGCACCTTCCTGCCCAGCACCAAACAGAAGACAGTTAGCGACTTGCTGGTGAACATAGTTGAGTATTTAGCAGCTAAAGAGGCGGAAATTGCCCTGAAGAGTTAGAAGCCAATGGATATTGAACTTCCATTCATCAGGTGGCCAAAGACACGATTCAAACAAATACATCATTGGTACCGTTTCACTACTTCTGCTGGATGTATAGACAACCTTTTGCTAACAGACTCACCCTATCAGCTGGATAGTGTGTCGTCTTGTCAATGTTGTCACGTAGTCAAAAAGACCATTCATGTCATCTTACATATCCAATGAAAACACAGTTACTGGACATTTCTTGATCAAATCAAATCTCAGGATCTTTACGCAACAATTGAATATGAATACCCTTCAAACTGGGAAAAGGGATAAGAGAGATGTTGAACCAAAATCAATCACTTCCAATAAAATGAGACAAGATACCTCATAGCTTTGAAGGTTGGGCTAAGACTTCCCTTGACTGTAAATGGAAGATGCTTCACTTTTGAACTTTGATGTTGTGCTACAAAGGCTGAAGTGAATACCTTGTTCTGCTTATTGTAGATTCAGTGATTCCCCTGAGACACTGGCCTCCTCTGCATCAGCTTCCATCAGAAAAGTCCCAGGGGAAGCCCTGTGGGATGATAAAAGAAAAGCTGACCTAAAGTAGAAAGATGTCCCAATCACATTCAGCGAAGGAAATGGAGAACATATACATTGATGTAAAAAAGAAATCCCAGAATGGCCTGGATTCTGAAGATTTGCTTTGATGGTGCATTTGTAACATGTGTATGGGAGCAAAGCTTATACAACTATGTATCCTGCTCTTTTCCCCTTGCATGCAGGGGAGGTGGTGGGGGACCCAAGTGTTCTTTTTTTTCTAAATGTTTGATAAGTAACAAGACCTCAGCTTGTTTCTGATTCAGTGAACCATACACAGCTTACACAATATATGTAAATTGGATCTGAATAGAAATCTTTAATATCATAGCCAAATGTCAGAGCCCAAGATGCTGAATGGAACAAGCAGTGCACTCTCGGTTTGTGAGACATGTAAAATCTGATCTTTTACCTTGAGAGAAGATGTGACTACGCGCCAGATGGAATCTCTCACTTTTCTGTTCTGGCCTTCTTGAGATAAAGATTCCAAAGTCCATCTGCCACTGCTGTTCACCGAGTCTAAGCCACTTTTATCCTCACTCAAGCGACCAGGAATCGAAACCAGAAGTCCAGTTTTCCAACCATACAAAAGAGAGAATGTACCCTACTAAGCTAAAAGCTTAACCTCCAGCTCAAGTGGTGCCTTTGAGCTTTCTCTGCAAAGCTGACATATTCACATCAAGAAAAGTCGGAACGAAAAGGAAGCAAATCGCTTGAGTCTTCATATGTGATATGATCATAAATTGTTTAAGAAGACAATGTACTGAACAATTTACTGTTACCATATTTAGCTCTGCCATGCGTTATGTGATTGCCTTCATTTGGCCGTTTGCTTGTTTGTGACCTGAGAGTTTCTCAAAAACTAATGGTTCGTCCCCGATAGGGAGAAACCCATCGATTTCTGTGACCCAACTTTCCTCAAAAGCCACATTGAGGTTAACCTTTGACTGCTGTCATGGCACCCTGCCTAGGTGGTTAGCGCTGTTGACTCACAGAAAAATGTACTGGCTGTGAACTCCTCTTCGGCTGGCAAAAAGTATTAGAAATACTCAGTGCTGCCATGACCAACCCAGCAGATTTAAACAAGACAGCTGCAGTAGTGCTTTTGACTGTAGTGATGGGTTCAACTTTGAAAGATGAATTTTCAAATGGACTAATGACAGTTTAAAGTAAATCTTGTCCTAAAAGCTATCAGCAAGTATAAATCACTTAACCTCTGGAGATTTGAAAAGTGGCTGTAAAACCTTGGTAGTTAGCCATAAAAAAACTGAAGGTGTCACCTTCCATTCATCTTGGTTCTATTGTAATAATGCCACATTTTAAAACGAGACTTAAATGACGATTTTCTTTGTCCTTGTATTTCTCTTTCTAGTATTTTGCAACTCGCAAGTATTTTCCCTTAATACCAATGGGAGTATTCCTTCCAGAATGAAAGACTCTAATGATGCCACATACTATTGCGACATTTATTTCAGGCATCAACTTTGACAGAAATAAAAAAGTTGGACTTGTTTGCCATCTCAATATCGTACGGGTAATCTTTGAGCATTAGGACATTAATTCATTATCATTTTATCGGCAGTGGGCATAGAAGAGCTGTTCTTGCCTGGAGAAAGATGACCTTTTGTTTGTTTTTCTGCTGTGGACTAGCCAGAGTGTAGTCCAATGGTTTTCATAGTCTGGATCATGACCTGCCCCTGGGACATCCATCTCTCTGGCTGTCTACCGAGCAACTAACTGTGTCCTAAAAACCACGGTACAAATCAACATCCATTGCAACATTTCACGCTCTAATGTATATAAACAAGATTATTGGCTTGATGTATCATCACTACTTTAAGTTGCTTTAACGTTAACTTTGGTGAGTGATAGAGACTTAAAAAAATAACGAAATATGAAACTAAAAGTTAAAAATGACCCCGGAGTGCATAAAGTCTGGTTATGAGGACCATATGCTGTTTACTATTCAGCAGAGTTCTGCTTTGGCCCTCGCCCACTTGATCTGCGGTGTCCATCACACTCTCTACTGAAAGATTTATTAAAAGAATAATAGATTGTGTATCAAACACTGGGTGTCAGTTTTTGTGTTTAATCATAACGTGTGAAAGCCGTGCTCAATCACAGGCCATTCCTTAACCTCTTGAATTGAGTCAAGCTCTTGTTTTTGCTGACACATCGAAGGTCAAGTCGAGACAAATTGTTGATAAGGGGAAACGGGTCCATAAACTAAGCAACTTTGACACAACTGTGTGTGTCTTAGCTTTGTAACCTGATGTGAACACATTGCCCAGGAGATGGCATGTGCCAAATATTTTTGTCACAACTTGTTATTATTTAATCACGTCTGCTCCTCTATTAAATACAAACAGTTCAAATAGATTCAAAAACAATTTTGGGATACAGAAACTGAGCATTGATCAATTTCATAAAGAGCTACTAGCTATGTGGTGCTGAAATAACTACTTTGTGTAATTTAATCCTTCATCCATCGTACAACTATTGACATACAATATGATGAACAATGTGCAATAGGAACAAATGGAAAAGTCTGAGCGATGTGTCAGTCCATTTCTTTAGAAGTGCATTTGTAAGCTAAGGTGGGTAGCGTGCAGGAACACCAAAGCCATGTGCTGTAACCATGTGATACAATAAGAATATACACGCTCCAGGCTTCCTCACTATCATGCCAGTTATTAACTCTGTACTTGCACACGGCCTTGCTTTTGCATCCCCTCTGAGCCACGACCTCACCTTTCAACCTCTCACCCTCCTTCATGCAATAAAAAGGAGCAGACACGGGATGTGAGTGAAATACGGAGGGTAACAAAAATGAAAAAGGCTGATAAAGCACACTCGCAGGATGACATTAAATACTTACACAATGTTCTGTTGATTGACAAATAAATTAGTCAACTAAAAGTTTCAGCTCTACATTTAATATGCCATGTCTGATCGTGTAAAATAGAGCTGTCGTGGTAAACCTCAACTTAGATTCAGATTTTGCCAGATACATAAACAAGAGTTACAAATTAGATCTACTACAAAAGGGCCCCATGCCTCAAGGATCACTGGCCCTTTCCAGCACAGGAAACCTGTTTTGACCAGCCAACTGTTCTTAACCCTTGAACACTAACGTTGGGTGATTTTCACCCGAGCGATTGTGGTTACGTTATTTTCATTGTGTTGCTTTTGTTTGAGTTGTGTGGGTCCTTGTGTAGCTTCATGCTGCTCACTGACGTTATTGAAGGTAGGCGTGTTGTTACGTGGTGATTTGAGGACCCAAGAGCCACAGCAACAGTTCAAAATAATAATTTATTCTAAACAAAACACTGCTTAAAAAAAAAACCCACTATAATCTCACCGAAAGGAGAAACACGGAGGAACACGCAGTACGATCTGACAAGGGAACAGAAGACACACAGGGATTAAGTACAAGGGGAAGGTGTGGGTGATTAGACACAGGAGGAAACAAACAGACAGGAAGTGCAGGGGAACAAAGGACACACAAGACAGGACTTCAGAATAAAGCAGGAACCCAGACAACCCCAAACCGTGACATAACCCCCTCCCTCAAGGGGCGGATCCCAGACAACCCAAAGAAGAAGGCCGTTTCTCAATACCAAGTACGCTAAATCCAGACTTGTGAACTTTTGGAGTTTGGACTTGGGAGTCCAGACTCTCAAGGACGGGAGGACACAGGACGGTCTTTCTGCAATTGGAACAGCAGCTGATTTGATGACGTCACCACCTCAGCTGTCGTTGTCATGAGTTACTCTGATTCTTCACTGTAAAGTATTTTTACAGTCAAACAAAATATGACAACCCTGCTTTTTTTGCACTGGTTTCACAGACATACACATATCATTGTGTGTGTGTGTGTGTGTGTGTGTGTGTGTGTATACAGGGCCGGCTCTAGCACTTTGGTTGCCCTCGGCGAGATTGAGTTTTGCGCCCCCCCACCACACAGACACACACAATACTTTACATCACTGAAGAGACCTATATTAACTTAACTGCTTTACTTTGCATAGCAGTTTTTCACACACTTATAATTCTACTATTGTACATTGCAGTTCAACAATAAATGGTGCATGGACAACAAACACCAGAATAGTTTCAGAACATTTTCTTTTTTATTATTTTAAATAATTTATTACACACTCAAAGTTAGGATTAAATTAACTCCATAAACTGTGCAAAACACTCTTTTTTTCAAATATGTTTATTGAACAAACCTCAAAACATGATACAAACTGTATAGGGAATGACTATGGTTAACAAGGTTTGACAGGTTAAGTACAGGTTGAGTACTACTGGATGTCCCTTCTCCTGCAGCTGTATTTAAACACAGAGTTCATCCATGCTGTTCGTTACACAATTGCATTTGGTCATTTCTATCATCCTACCACATAGTTGCATTGTACAAATACATTTGATCTAATCTGACCATGTAACTTGTAGTAGTTAAATTACAATTACTGCCACCACTGCTACAAGGCTAAATAATGCTACTGATTACAATTAGTAGTATTAATGTGATGTGATTATGAAAGTAATAATTGATAATAATAATAATAACAATAACAAAAACAGCAACAATAGTACTAGTTGTGTAGGCTACTTACAAAGTTCAGAGGGAGGCGAATCAGGCGTCCTTTCTCCAGCAGGTGCCGGCCTCTGAAAACATTGCCTGAGTGCATCTGGCCAATTTAAAACAAAATAGAAAAATAAAAACAAAACAAAAGACACATATACATTTTAGTATATTCCTGGGGAGGAACTGTACAGAAGGGTGAACACCACCACTATCCCCAAAATGGTTAGTGTGTGTATGCACCTGCTAGTTGTGAATTCACTAAACAGAACGTATGCCATTTATAATGAATGTAGACAGCAACTGTACTTTTCATAACTAGCATAGGTTATCCAGATACTGGTATTTTGACATGTACATCCATGTAGGTTATCAGTGAAGTTACGTTTGCTAGTAATAGCCTACGTAGCAAATTAGCAAAGTAACAGTTGCTAGCTAGCTATAGCTAGCCTAAGTGACAGCAATGAAACGTCCAATATTAGGTGATGCACAATACTAAATGTATTTCGTTTGACACCGTAATGGCTGAGATGAGAAGACTTACCTCTATACTTGACTTTCTTTTCTATGAAGGTAGATTTGTGTCTTTATTCCGCAAGCAAAGAAACATGTTTTGAGAGCAAATTTCTGGTTTGTAACTAGAATTTCTGCCTACAATTAAAACATTTGCTCTCAAAATAAAAACCTTTGCTCTCAAAATAAAAAAATGTGCTCTCAAAATAAAAAAAAATTGCTAAAAAAAACCCTCTGTGCGCTAAAAAATTAAACAAACTTTAAATTATTAAACATTTTTTTAAGTAACTACATACTTAAAAAATGACAACGACAACTTATGTTAGCTTAGTTAGTGATATCATGTAGTGAAGGTGAGGCACAAGTTATTCATAATTTGCTTGGTGTTTTTGATGAAATAATTACACTCAAACAGTACATTGATACTGTCATGGTAATACGTACTTTTTTTCTTTTAATGTCAGAATGGAAACCAACAACAAACACCTCAGGTAATTGCTTAATTTGTTTCGATACAGCCTGTGTGACAGTAATGCATTACACTGTAACGTCCTTTTAGCGTGTTCATACATCTAAAATCCCTTTTCCAGTATGATGCACATGAAGCCACGGCGGCTGCACGACAACTCCTGTCCCTGATTTCAAGTGCCATACCTGAGAAACCCCAGGGACGAAGGCAGGTTATGGAGATATCTTCTGTGCAAACTAAAATTGCCAGGTAGACAGGCATGCACTGTCAATGAGCCAGTCAAATGTGTCATTAATCTGGTTTTTACCATGATGGCAGCAGTACAATTACGCAACTGTCATATAACATTAATCATGCCTTTATTTAAGCTTTTTAGAAAGTTATCTGGTTAAGGCCAATTTTAATCTAACTCTCCAGTCTACGAAAAGCCAACTTTGAAAAAGCAGCAGGTTCATAATTACTGTACTTAAATTGAAATATATTTTATGTTTATTGTACCTGCTAATACAATCAAAAGAGGAGGAATACATCATGATTTGAGGTCATCCCCAAAATCTGTTTTAATTTTCTTGTGTTTTCACAGGTGGAAGGAGAAAACTATGCTGTTCCTCTGGAGGCTGATGGCTACACTGGGTCCATACTGAGAGGTTCCTCAAGTGCAGGAAAAACCATGCTCTATATTGTTCCTCTCCAAGATGAACTAGAGCTAACACCTCTTCCTGCAAGAGCACCAGAGTTTGCACTGATGCCGAAAGCCAGCTGCAAAACAGAGATGCCTCTGCAAATGCTGGCACTCCCTATCAATGACGGTCTTCACTCATGCCCTGAAACAGGTGAATTACCTTACAGTTTGGGGTTAAGGATGATCAAAATAAGAGCAAATTGTAATTTTAGGAAAAAGTAACCTTTTATGTTTAATATATCATCTTAAAAAGCTGTCAACAAATGATCTTAATTAATCTTAATGAGCATTATATTTAACTGTTTGCATATAAAATGACTGGAGATTTATTCTGGTCTACACTTTGTATTTCTCTTCAAGATGCACAACCTGATGGGAACACGGCAGCAGAGGCTTTGACTGCATCCTCATCATGCAGTGGATGATGGTCAAGATCAGACATCTGCTGATGGAAGATCGTCAAACAAAACAAACACAATGTTCCAGAATAATTTTATACTGCAGCTATTTATGCCATCTTGTTATAATCTTAGTGAGCAAAATAAACACACATAAGTATTTATTTACTGTGCTTTATTTGTAATTATTTAAAAGTGCATACTTGTTTTAGAATAAGGACATTAGATTTGCATCAAGTTTATCAATGGGAAACTTCATCCAAAAAATGAGGTCTGTTGAAGGACATGCATATAGACATCCCATCCAAAAGAATTGGAATCGACGGTGGGGTTTACTTGCTGCACTACAACAAGACCTTCAGCTGACAAGGGCCATGACCCCATGCTCTGGATCAGCACCATCAGGTTCCTCTTCTTGCAAGTGTTCTGCTTGCAGGATCTGAGATGGACCAAACACATACATTAATTACAATTATAGCCATTGCCTCGTTTTGTTCACATACTAGTGTAGACGATCTAATGTTAATATTTGTTAATTTAGGTCAGACTGATATAACACATTAATGAATACCATACTTTAAATTGCATGTCTTTGTTCTATAATACACACTACCTCCTGCAGAATTAATTAAGTAGGGTGACCAGATTTGAGTTTGTGAAAAAGAGGACACTTCGTTCGGGGGGTGGAGGAGGACACTTCGTCGCGGGGGGGTAGAGGAGGAGGAGGACACTTCGCCGCGGGGTAGCAGTAGCGTGTAGCATGCCGTGAACTTACATTTACGTTGAGATCGGTCGACCAATGACAGTTCTCTCTACAGTCAGAGCTTGCGCAAGAAGGTGGAACTTGCGGGAGATACCATTTCCAAAACTTGTAAGGGGGTAATAACTATTTTCCCCGATGTAGCAAAATCCCGGACGTTTTCGGAATCCCTGCCGGACGCTTTTTTTAGGTCTCGAAAAGAGGACATGTCCGGGAAAAAGAGGACGTCTGGTCACCCTAAATTAAGCAATTACCTGAGGTGTTTGTTGTTGGTTTCCATTCTGACATAAAAAAAGTAAGTATTACTATGACAGTATCAATGTACTGTTTGTGTAATTATATCATCAAAAACACCAAGAAAATTATGAATAACTTGTGCCTCACCTTCACTACATGATATCACTAACTAAGCTAACATAAGTTGTCTATGTAGTTACCTAAAAAATGTGATGTTAAATGCTGCTGCTTTCTTTAGCTAACGAGTTTTAAGGATGTAATGGATCATTCAACTTCAGCTTATCTTCATCCAGTTTAATACAAGACAGTAACATGGTTGTAACCTCATCAACCGTACCTTCCCCGGTCGGAGAAAACCAAACTCATAGGGTTTATTTTAAATTGTATCATACGTGCGTAGCTAACCTTAGCTAACGTAGTCATGCATCAGGTGCATGTAACGTTAGCTCACTGGGGGCTAACGTTACATGCAGGCAGAACGTGGGGCTTCATGTCAACACAGCAGCCTCCATGTCGTTCTTTAAAGAAAGAGACTCCACGACATTAACAACATGAAAACAAAGAGAAGTGCTGCTACATTTAAAATAATGTTGACGAACAGAGCAATATAATGTCAACTTACCTCTGTGTCCTCCTCACGTAACCTCCTGTTAGTGTGTGTGTGCCAAGAGCCCAGTCGAGCCCACCAATAGAAACTCCTCGCTCATTCAGCAGCGTATGCCCCGCCCACTACATCCAAAACTCAACTCGTAACTTTTGGGATTGAGCGCACAGTTTTTTTCGAGCGAGCAGGTTTTTTTTTTCAAGCGCGCAGGTTGTTTTTTTTGTGAGCGCGCAGGTTGTTTTTTTTAACCACATTTTTTTATTTTGAGAGCAAATTTTTTTATTTTGAGAGCACATTTTTTAATTGTAGGCAGAAATTCTAGTTACAAACCAGAAATTTGCTCTCAAAACATGTTTCTTTGCTTGCGGAATAAAGACACAAATCTACCTTCATACTTTTCCTCTTTCTTTTTTCGTCCCTGTGCTCCAGATGGTTTAGACCAGTCAATGTGGCAGCGCAATAGATTTTTCAGATTGCGCACATTTTTCAGACCGCACAAACGTTTTTTTTTTTTTTGGAGTGAGCCATCATTACGATAGAAGATCTTTGATGTGACGTGTCGAGTCTTGGCCAATCAGCGTTAAGATGTTTACAGCGCCCGTTTCTCAATATGCGTGACTCTCTGTACTTGATGAGAAAACTCACAGCTGAATCGTCCCCGGTCGCGAATTCCTCACAGTGCTGAAATGTGCGCTGTGAGGGCGCCCCCAACACATTTGTCGCCCTAGGCAGTCGCTTAGTTCGCCTATAGCAATCGCCGGCCCTGTGTGTGTGTGTATATATATATATATATATATATATATATATATACACACACACACACACACAGTGTTTATAAATATGTATTTTATATAGATACACATAATTGTATATATAATATGTTTATAAATGTTATATAGATACACATATAATTGCAAACAATTCGGTCAAAAGTAATAAGACTGTAGTTCAAAGTAAAAGTTAAATTAAAATCTTAAGTTATAAATCGTAACCTTTCCCTCAGTCAAACTGATTTAATGTGACTGAATAAATAATAAAGATTGCTTGTTAGATCCTCAAAGTCGATTTATATCTCATGTTTAATCGATACGGAGACATCGGAGCCAGCGGATCATTTCAAAAAGTCCAGCCGAGATCAAGCTGCTGTCGGCGGGCAGCATATCGCTGACGGCCCGGTGCTGACGGGGCTCACGGTCCCTCAGCAGGACCTCAACCCGTCGGCGTATCTTTTTAAATAAGATGAGTCTGGACAAACCGACCACAGATTTTATGCTTAAACAAATAACTTCTCGCCTGAAAACATCCTAAAATTACATTTTGTGACTCAACAACGGTAGTATTTATAGAATGTCAACTTTCAGTTGTGAGTTTTCTCATCCGCCATTGTTCCCCATTTGCTGGTCCGAAATGCATTCTGGGATATTGGCTCTCTCAAGTACGCGCAAGTCTGCTCTGATGCATCCCCGGTAAAATGGGAGGATCAAGTCACATCCGGGCATTTTCACCGAGCTTGGCGAGAAGCGGACTTTTGAATTGGAACAGTACTTGGGCCGCGACTGATGACGTTTCATGAGTCCACGAGAACACAAGTACAGAGAAGAACGCTTATTGAGAAATGGCCGAAAAGAAAATGTTTTAGCCCCCACGGGTGGGTGGAGGGGAGCTGGAAGAGGGACCTGGGACACGGCAGAAACAGTCCGGGGGCCTGGCCGTAGGGCGACCACCAGGTGGGCAGAAACAGTCCGGGGACGTCCCAGCAGACCACGGGTGGGTGGAGGGGAGCCGGCGGCGGGCGCTGATCTGGGGTGCCAGGCTCAGGGGTGCCGGGCTCGTGGAAACTTGGCTCGGGGGTGCCGGGAACAGGTCGGTACGCCCACCGGACACGGGGGGCCGGAATCGGCAGGACACGGGGAGCCGGAATCGGCCTGGGAGCCGGCTGGACACGGGGGGCAGGGGTCGGCTGCGGCCCGGAGGCGGCAGCAGGGTCTGAGGCTGGCAGCGGCACAGAGGCGGGAGCCGGGTCTGGGACTGGCAGCGGCACAGAGGCGGGAGACGGGGCTGATCGGACCACCGACCGAAGACGAGGACCCAGACTCGGCTGGACCGCCGACTGAAGACGAGGACCCGGGCGGACCGCCGACTGAAGACGAGGAGACGGGGTCAGCTGGATTGCTGGCAGAAGGAAGGCAGGCATCCCGGACGCCGACAGGATACGGGGAGCTGAGGTCGGCTGCAGTGCGGAGGTGACAACCGGACCCGGCGTGGACTGCAGCGCGGGAGCAGCAGCGGGGACTCGACGCCGCCGTCGACGAGGCCCAGAGGTTAGTAATAATTTATTCTAAACAAAACACGGCTTCAAAAAACACTATAATCTCACCGAAAGGAGGAACACAGAGTACAATCTGACAAGGGAACAGAAGACACACAGGGCTTAAGTACAAGGGGAAGGTGTGGGTGATTAGACACAGGAGGAAACAATCAGCAGACAATCAACATACAGGAAGTGCAGAGGAACAGAGGACACACAAAACAGGACTGACTTCAGAATAAAGCAGGAACCCAAACAACCCCAAACCGTGACACATGTCTCCCTTCTCCAATTCCAGTTTTTTTCAACAGGCACGTGTTCGGGTGATTTTCACCCGATGTTAGTGAAAGAGGGGGAAAAAATTTCGGATGGGTTTGAACATTGAAGGGAGACTTTTCCTTCACAGAACAAGGCTCACGTGTCCCAGGAACGGGGGGACCAAATAACAAGTTCATAGCTCCATTATTCATATTTTTTATCATATTTTATTGACGATTCCCACATTTTTCACCCGATTTTGAACCTTTTTTCAGGGTCTGCTTCTGCTGCTACCGGCCACTGCTGCTGCTACTGCCCGCGTCCCCTCTGCCCAAGTCGGGTGTCGAGCCTGGTCCCGCTACCTTCGGTGGTTTTCGGGGAGCTAGCGGAAGTTAGCGGAGAGCTAGCGGAAGTTAGCGGGGAAGTGATGGAGCGCTAGCAGGAGCCCCAGCTGGCTACAGCGGGGAGCTGTCGGGGACACTGACCAAAGGTAGTAGCGGCTTGTAACCCGACGTTTACGGTACATGTTTTTGGTTTCATGAGTAGTTCTATAGGGTAAAATAAAGGAAAAGTACTTCAATTAGCCTTGTATTGTTGTATTTTAATATATTTTGATGAAAAGTATATTTTATTTGGTACATTATATCGGGTGAAATATACCCGATGTTAGTGATAGTGTGACTATTTTTAACGTTAGTGTTCTAGGGTTAAAGGAGAGAAAAAAGGACATCAGAGCATCCACAACAGAGAAATGAAGATACAACAACTCCTGTATGCTCTTTCAAGCTTACACCATGTCGAGAACACCTAAGACACCTCAAACGTCTGTTAGCACCAAACCTACGCACCTGTAGCAGCTCCTTTTTTCTTTTTTCCTTTTTTATGCTTTCATGTGACTGCATTTAAAAAACACTTAAGACTGTGGCTTGACTCACCAAGCCCACGTATCTATCTACCTGTGAGGAGTGAGTCAGTTCTCAGTATTACACCCAATACCAACTCATACACAAGCTAAGTAATCTGTCATTTAGCCATTTAATTCTGTCTGGACTTACTGCATGCTGTCAAAATAGTGCTAATGAAATTGCATTTGCGTGAGATACATGGTTGTGAAGTTTCTGAGTTTCTGAGAGCTAGAAGAGCGGAGAGCTGTCTCTGCTGCTCTTTTCACAATGTGACAATACATCTAATGGTGACTATTGTGTATTCAGTTTATGATTGAACTAATCTTATAAAATGAATACAACAATGCCTCCTTCAATTAAACTCGTAAAAAGTCTTCAGTGACAGGATGAACATATGAAAGTATTCAGGTGGCTCACCTCTCTGCTGAAGATAACACTTTTATTTCCACCAAATGATTGTGTAGAAACCGACTCGGAAACATTTCCTGAATATTTGATTCACTTATTTGTGTATCACATTGTAAAAAAATGATTTTGGAGGAACCTTTCCATCATTGGACAGCATAGAGAGCTAACAGGGAATGAGGGGAGGTGATGTGTGCTGTTTACATTTCCAAAAGAGCGTGGTGAGGCTGGAGGTGTGGATGGAACAGTCGTCGACAGCCGTATGGCTTCATATTCTCTCGAGGCTCATCTTTGCTAATCCATTACTGGGTTCAAAATGAAACCCTGCCCACACATTCTGTATACATCTTGGGAAATGCATCACATTAAAGAATGTGAAGATGCTCCAACAGTCTTTTCAATGAACTTTGCTAAGAATGCAAGTGAAAATTAAAGTGTGTGAATGTGAAAAAATATTTGGTGGCACAGAAGTTACTCTGTTTTGACACCCGGGGTTGGCAAAATATACAGATTTGCTTCAACGGTAATGAAGCTGTTATCTCTTCTCTCTTAAATTAGCAGTTTACAAACATTTATGTAGCAGTAACAGTTGTGCTCTCTGGAAGCAAATGTTGGTCCTCAGTTAAGGACTGTTTTTGAGGCTAAAGCTCCATCCCTCTGTAACACCACTGTACGAGATTGAGTGATTTTGCAGTTCCAAAAGAGCGATCCATCTTCTCTCTCGCTGATAAGCGCCATGACAATTTCAGGAGACACATTCCCAAGTTAAATTTCAACCACATAACAATAATTTAAGCTTATTAACTTTATAATTATAGTAATCAAGACCTATAGTAAGACTTAGGTAAATATACTCAATATTAAAAAGGACTCCGTTAGGGTTTAGGGCCAAAAACACTTGATCAGGACATCCTTAAAAAATAACCAAGCAGTGCTCCATTAACTGTTTTGGAAGGACATGCTCAAAATGACTCACAATGCCAATCAAACAACTTCTTAAAACCGCTCTATAATTGCTTTCACCATGAGATATTTCTCAAATATTCCCTCTACATTCCTTCCTATATATTTTCTCTTTTTCTTCTTTCATATTAAACATATTGCACACTGCAAGCAGAATCTGCACAGATCAAGACACAGAGATGTGAAGGAAATCCAAGACAGTTCATAGACAGAGCAGATGGCCTGCTTCAGCAGCCAGGCACCGAGCCCAGTGCTGTGTAATAGCTGGTTGCACAAATGAGGGACTAATACACTAAATTTTGCACCTTTAAGGGGATATGGCAGATGCTGAAGATGCTCCATAACTACATAAGCTCTCTCTAGACTTGGTAATGGGGTGGTGGAAAGTGTGCAGGCTTGTTCTCATGCTCGTCTGATAGTAATTGTGTGGTTCACGGACAACTAGACAGGTGCATTCCAGAGTGCAGATCTCCGACAGGTGTGTCTGCACCAACCACTGCTTTATTGTGTGGTTGAATGAATACCACCCACAGTTTGCAAACCCCCCGTCTAAACACTAATGGTCTGTAAGGCGTTGTAAAAACACACTTCATTCAAACTCAAAAGAGAAGCGGCGATGTATGGAAGCAATCCATTAAAACTAAAAGTCATCGTATAATACACTTCATACAATTGGCCAAAAACTCAATTAAACTCACCAAGGGGTCTCTGTGGGCCTAGCAGTGGCTGAGTTGCCAGACAGCATTGTGTGTACTGGTCATTACGTCAGCTGGTCGGACGGACTCACGCGCCCACACATGTACAAGCAACCGATTGCAGGATTCTCTTGGAGGAGCTAACAACTCAATTATAGACCATGTAAAGTTGTTTGCTTTCACAGAGGGACCTCAGCTTATTTTGCTCTCTTACATCATCAGACCAGATGATGTTACCCTTCACTACCTGCAGGCCGGAACAATCTGTATGCTGACAGGTGTCACCATCTGCTTGCTTGACATTTCTGTCATTAAGAAGCAGCTGGTTCTTATCACAGCCCCAACTAAGCTTGCCACCAGGCTCTGATTCTCCTCCCCCTTAAAATAACCGATGCATCCCTTGGTAGTTTAATCTCCGAACATAATCCAGTGTTGAATCTGAAGCCGACACCTGAGGCTTCAGGGAGAGAGGGAAGTTAACAGTAACAGTAGAAGTACCAGTCACGTGTTTGACTGGGATTGAGTACATGCATCCTTTTCATGCTGTAACCACAAGTGAATTGCACTCACAATTTTGATTTGGAAATTAAAATGGAAATATTGTGAAATTCAATAAAATGGTCCCCCAAAGCAACGGGATGTCGGTGTTCGAAAGGAGACAGCGAAAGCTCTGAGATTTGTAGCTAGAACCCCTGAGTATTAAAGCTCATTTGTTAGACGTCTGTAAAATCCACAAATAAAAGTAACATAGGCTCAAGATTGACATCGCTAAAAGTGGGGCACAAAAAATGGAAATGGAAACACCAGGAACTTTAAAATAATGGGTGTGTGGGCCATTCAGCAACAACTTTACATATCAGGGTCAAACTGTTAACATTACAAGTCATAGAGGGTACATTCATGAATTCTGCATTGTGGGTTCTCACTCTCGTGTATGAGACAGGCAGTGTCACAGTCTGCACACTGAGGCATTTGACTGGTGCTGTAGGTAACAGCAGAGTCTCCTGAGGCAGCCCTGCACTTCTCTGTTGCCTGTCCGACACACTGCTCTCAGCACAAACAAAGCGTGGCCTCTGCTTGTAGTCTGTAATGCCGGGAACGATGCCGCTGTCCTTGTGCATCACTGAGCCTCTCTGAGCAGGAAGGGCCGGATGCCTCCTCGTCTCTCCGTGCTTTTAGCCTCTTTACATGGTATAACAGAGCAGTGCAGAACAGAGACAGTAAACAACATATGGGCTTTGTCCACACAAGTATTTCCCTCTCCACTTATGTTTTAACACATGGAGTGCTGTAACCTGCTGATGCCTTGATAGTTCAAACAGAAGGATGGTTATGTACACCGTAATCATGAGTGTAAAGAACACATGTATCTCCTGTGTAATGTAGAGAAGAAAGCACAAGATGAGATGAAAGCACAAGACGGTGACATTGAACACTGATGCAACATTGCACTACTTAGTGAAATGTAGAGCTTATTTGGTTGAGTTATACCCAGTTAGATTTTGAGATGAACCGATACATAAAGGGTGTTGGATATCGGTCTGATACTGACCCAAATATCTGGATTGGGTATATATTTATTCGTTGCATTTGGTTTTACAAAGTTAGGAAAGCATTGTTTAAGTCAAGCCCAAGGTTGCCTTAGACATATAATAATGATCTAAGTCACCTCCACACAGTAAAGCATTCAGCTTATTGATTAAACACTATTGGCACGCTATTCTGTATCGGCCGATACCAACGGCCCAAGTAATGGTATCGCTATCGCAACAAAAGAAGTTGGATCCGTGCATCCGTTACAATCTAAAACCAAGTTGTAAACATGGAAGGTAACAATCCAGGTTTAAAAACATTCAAAAAGGACATGGAAATGTTTGATGAATGTTTGCTACACCAGCCACAACTACAAATCATGCCAATGGCCCCTTCCCCACTTCCTACCCCGATACTTACAGCACCCATTTACGAAAGCTGCCTTTAATTTGACGAAGGCTACACACCTGCAAAATTCCATGACTGCATCTGACACGATGATGACAATATCATGGTGACAAAATGTGTCCACAGACAAAACACCTGTCAAAGTCGTAGTTCCGACTACAATCTGTATTTCCGAGACCATGTTTTGCCACGATGACACAAAAGCCCCTTTCACACAGATATCATTGTACACTGCCATGAAGAAGATCCTCTGTTACGCCGGCTGTGCTTTCTCAGACCGTATCAAACAAACAGCTGCATAATTCCAGCTCAGTGTGTGATTTCATACTGCACGCCGACATTACGGGAGCAAAAGAGGCGGGACGTTTACCACAGCAGGGTCGGCGTTCAGCCGTGCAGGTGGTCCCTTTTCATACAGACGTCAGCTTGACTACCTCTGCTATCGGCTCAGTGGCGGAACAACTCTGTTCCCCCATTCCGTCTGAATAATGGAGGAAAAGTCCCGCCTTAAACGGGCCGTGTGAGAGGTGCTGCCACCTCACAATGTGAAAACAATACCAGCGTCGGTCCTGCGGCTGGTAACTAAACTCTTTGTTTACAAGGAAGCAAAGGGTACCTTCAACCATTGCCCGCAGTGTTTTCTCCAACTTTATGTTTCTTTGAAGCACCTTAGGCAAAATAATACTATTCTCCATGGATTTTTAAAAGGAAGAGAATTCATCTTGTATTGGCTTGTTGCAGTGTGCCCAGTCTCAGTGGCCACAATTGCAAAAACGTATGACCTTATGAACCATCATCTGCAACCACATGTCAACAATATCTTTTACAACTTCCATTTGAGTGAGAAATGAATAGGGATTTATGCCCTTATGTGACCACACAAGTAGGGACACACTCTTACATAGACAGCATCATGAGGAAGAAATTGATGGATTTTCTTAGAACAGCATGACTGCTCATTGGTAAGCGCTACTGTGTCACAGCCAGACGCTCCAGACTGTTTCCTTGCCTTCTGCTCGGTGCATGCTAGGGCAGCATCATTGTTAGTTTGATAAGGACTAAGTAGGTCTGTGAAGAGGATCAAGGAATGAAACTTCCTTCATCAAGGATCTTTCAACATTTTAATACAATCTCCTCTAATATTCAAGGACAACAATATAAAAAAAGTCTGTATATAAAGAACTAAGGATGCTAATTTTAGCCAACCATTGTACTCTGTCAGGGTTTCCGCCAGGGTATTCCAAGCCTGGAATTATACTTCGGAAACTGCAGAACAGCCTTCACTCAGGCTTTATTCAAACTGTAGGCAAACCTGAATTGTTTCTAAAATTAGAACAGGGTATTTGCAACTCGACTGAATGTCCAGATATCACACACATTATGAAAAGTTTTTTTTTTATTAGTATTTCCAGGACTGCCTGGAATTTTCAATTTTGAGCAGTTTTTATGAGTTTGTAAAACACTGACTCACTCACAGACTGACTCCTGGACGCATGCGCGTACACATGCAACCTACCTGCCACTTTGCACCCCAGATCATTTTGGACTTTCTAGGCTTGTAGCCAAATAAAAATAATGTCTGGTTGTATGAAGCATTTCTGCAGCATCATTTGAGACCAACAAGCCAAACTCAGCGGTGAGAATTCTCGTTTAGATATAGGGAAAGATGTATTCAAGGTCTGATATATGTCGTATAAAAAATGATCTTGCCTCTCAGATAAGCTGTAAAAGCAGCCCCAGATAGCGGGGGCTGAGATGTCATGTGTTACACTGCCATTAACCATTTGAGTAGCTATGAAAGCCTCAAACTCTTTGACTGAAAGTAACAGTGAAATATAGCACCAGAGAGAACGTGAATCCGACCGACCTGGGATGGAGAGGTCCATCTTAACTGATGCGTGACCAGAAATAAGAAGACTATGTGAGCAGGAACAGACCGAGGGGATTAGTCTGTCGTCCAAAGGGAAGTGAAATGGAGTGGTGAACTGGGGGGAAAAATGAGTAGTGGATCTAGGGTAAAAAAAACACCAAACCTCTGAAATGGCACACTGGACAGTGAAATAGAGGATTGCCTTTGGAAGATTTGGATAATACAGCAGCTCTGGTTGAGGAGCAGTCAAGGACAGGGATGGTGAGAGCCTAATTTGGGGAGAAAAATGTAATAAATTCTTTGAGGAAATTCTCATCATCCAAATTTAGACCATAAACCTTGGGAGGGTAAAAAAGCTGTTATGAATCCTCCCTGTGATAATAATGAATCGCCCCAGAGGATCAGCAATAACCTCAGATAAAGAGGCACATATGTGTGTGTCAGTATTGCAACAGGATCTGTGTGGAAATGTAGAATGACAAAGTTGACCCAGCAACTCTTTTCTTATCCTAAAAGGATTTGAAGGTGGGTCTCCTTCAAGAAAGCAATTGGGCAACAAGGTGCTTTAAAGGAACAGTGTGCAACATTTAGGGGGATTAGTTGCATGAAATTGTGCTTTCCAACTACAAACACACATAGATGCAAACACGCACAAAGCACAAGCAGTGATGAATACTCAACCTGACACCCACTTTGCTCATTACTGTACGTGCAATAAAACATTTATAAAAAGAAGCATTATAAAGTAAAAAGCAGATTATTTATCAATATATCTGTTCAACATGAAAGTGTAAATAAAAGTGAAACCTAATTCAATCAACTCTGTCCGCAGTCTCTCATCCATCACCGCTATGTTTACACAGCACAAAAGATTGTCCAAAAGCTTTTATATTAATTATTTACAAAAAACTCAAACAGAAGCAGTCTGTGGTCAAACTGTTTATCTTAGTTTGTTCTTGAAAAATTTATCTTCTGGCTGAGACAAAGCAGCCAGGACAGGAGGAATTACATATTATTTGATGTCTGTGTTTTCATTATTTATTATTATCATTTATAAACTCAGGAATAATTTATTTATATTTGAGTTTATTTTCATTAAACGTACAGACCTAGTTCTAGTAGAGAGTAGCAGAAGAGATTCAGTTGCATCACTATCAATAAATCCTTCACTGTATCTCCATTTAAGTCAAGAAATAAGTGTACTTCTGTTACTGTTACTGACTTTCAAAGTTGGATATTCCAATCTTACAACACTCACTCAAAAAGTAGACTATATTGTTATTATAAGTTATTATGTAATGACATAATAGTAATGTAGCAATTATTTAATATTCATATCACTCAGTGTGAAACGTCATGAGCTCAGATGAAGTGATTTCTCACACAAATGGTTTTTTTCAGCGTTGAAGTGAAAATTGAAAAACACTCGAAATTCAGCTAGATTTTAAAATGTAATGACTGAGCTGTGAAGAAGTTACATGAGAAGTTGGAATTACGCTTTGGTAACTATAGCAACGACATGTCTTCACTCAGAATGCATGATGGGATAAGGTAAAAGGGTGCATTACAGAAATTGTGTGTTCACAGTAAATAGTAAATATAAAAGATGCTTCTTCTTTTGCCAGTTTTGAACCAGCCTTTGAAAAATATGTAAAACCTGTCTATGAGCATAACATGTGTAACATTGGAATACAAATCACCTCTGCTGCTCAGGACATTTGTTTTCTTTGCCACACATTTTACTGCCTCACTACATTCATGTCATGTTTACATACAGATCAATACCATATCCAAGAGGAAAACCTCTAGTATGCCCTTGATACTATGCACTGTAAATGAGTGAAAAAGATCTTGGAAATTGTCCAGCAATATAATAAAGAACATAATAATGTAAACACTTCCATGATGAAAGGACTTTGATGTATTTAAAACATTACTTCTAACACAGGTCAAAGGTTGCATGCTAATTAGCAGCTTTTCTCAAACCCATGCGTACCGCATACTGTTTGTGACAGCTATCCCTTCTATAATCGGCCTATAATACCTATAATAATAATAATAATAATAATAATAATAATAATAATAATAATAAGGTGCTAAATTCAGAATTCAGATCAAGTGCCTCTGCATGGCTCTCCCTGCGGCTACAGTGCTAACCGAGCTAACAGTGTTTAGGTTAAACAGGAGGGTGGGATGGTGCTTCCACGACCACACCTTCTGTCGGGACTTTCGGTTGGGAGCACTTTCTATGACGCCCATGTCTATTATGCATTATGAAAACACTTAAACACTTATAATGCGTTTTAATCTACTTATAGCACTGTATAAAAATAGTGATCAGCACACATACTTTTTCATCATGCTTTATACAATCATCATAACACATTGTAAAGCATTTTATCACGATTTGGCCAAGTATACTTCACAATTCTTAATTGCTGGTATATGTAATATATTATAATAATTTAAAAATTCAATACAATCATTGCTATAATGGATTATACTGATTACAAGTTATTTTAAGTGCTTACTGGGGACTTTAAGTGGATTAATGCAATTCCTGAGGTGTAGGCAAATGTTGTGCTTAAAGTGAAGAGCAACACAAAAACATTGTGAAATGTATTAATTGTTTTAATGGAACTTAACATAAATTGAGTACTCTAATTTGAAACACCTTTTTGATGATGGACAACTGGATGATGGACACTTAAATGTCACTAAAGTAATGTTTCTATGAGGACTCAAATGATGTTGCATGTTGGTTTTGTCTTGTGTTGCAGTTGGTTGTTTAGTTACCAATAAGAACTGTGATTGGCTTCTGATGGTTTAGCCTGATTTCAAGAAGATCCGGTCTATCTTTCCTTCTAGCCAGTGAATGTAACTTTAGCAGCTGAGGTTATTGTGGAGAGGCTAATTGTTGTGTCGCCTCAGTTAGAGTCAATGTGAGGGGGAGAATCCTCAGAGAGGGCCAGGGGAGGACCGGCCATCTGGAGAGGTGGGAGTGCTCCTGGTGGGCTGGGAGATGGAAGTTAACCACATCTCATGAGTCTATCAATATCCCTGAGCCAATTTTACTTCATAAACTAGTATTTTTGTGCGCTGAACTGAGATTATTACAGATTGACTGTGTTTTGCATAAATTTGAGCTAACAAATGAGCCTAATGCTGCCTTCAGGGTGCTGTCAGAAGTACCAGGATTACAAGTTAAGCGTGAATGAATGATATAAATGAAGAGGTAAATGAAAGGGGACAGTCGGTAATTTCCGTATTTCAATACATTTATTTCATGTTGGATATAATGATACACACGTGGATACAAACCACTGATTGATGTGTGAGCTGCTGAGTTGGCTTAATTAAAGCTCCTATATGTATAACTTTGTTATTGTACTATTACTATTCTATTCATGGCACATTGTAGAAATATGAGATCATCCCAGTGTAAACTTGGGGGTTGGCAGTGGCTGTACCAGAATGCATTGCATTCAACCTTCTTTTTTTTTATGGCAGCACTAGACAAACACATAAGGGCTTTAGGTCTTTGGTGCGTTATGTTTTCTCAAGCCTGATAAAGTGCTGAACAAAATGCAATGCCAGTATTAAATATCCTTGATCATAAATATATGTATGTGACATTTACATTCCTCTTGCAATTACCAACACATCTTTCCACACTGTGTGGAAAGCTTTATCTTATTCAGCATAAAAGCCTTGTTTAAAACTAATAGGGAATTAAGAGTTTCTTTCGCTATGACACAATTAATGTTTTGTTTTTTTTTTGCTTCAAGAGCTGTTGTAGTGATCTGCTTCACAGAAAACAAGCTTGAAACAAGCACCCAGCTGGTTTTCACTAGTTTGTTCAAAGTCACGTTTTTGGCTCGCTGTCTTCCATTATTTGGCTGTGCACACAGAAAACAATACTTTCGTCTGCCGATGTTTTTGGAGGCAGATTATTGGCAAAACAAATTAATAACTGTTCCTCATTACAGTTGAGTAGTCATCCTTGAGCTGTGAGCTCTGTATGAAGCTCAGAAGCACAACTGGGACACATTCAATAATGAAAATCTGAAAACAGCTTTGTCCTGATATAACCTGCTGCAACGCAAATGACTCGGGCCAATCATTTGGGGACATAGTATTAAGTTATTGGAAACACCAGCATTTGTTCAGACGCAGCAGTGGTAGGGCTAACACTAGTGGGAACAGACTAAAAAGGAAGGGCTATTAAAAATAACAAGCTGCACCATTAACCTGTAAACCAGTCACATTCTGTAAGACACTGATCAACCTTCATCAGATCTACTGTTGTCGTTAGTTCAGATCAATAAGGTTTCAGTTCATAATTTAGAGCCAGCAGCCTGAACACAAAATAAATCTTCTGGAGAGTGAAACAAGTACAAACACTCTTTACAATAATTACCTGAAAAACAAGGACAAGCTGTCTCTTCTCCACATTCTAAGTGGCTCATTTACATAATTAATTATTTGTGTCTGTAATTCCTTGCGCATGATAAGTATATATGAAAATATATGAATCCATACACATTTATATATTGTCATTTTCATTCATCCAAAAAGCTAAAACATATTATAGCTCTAGGAATGACCACATGAGATGTCCAGTGGAGCAGTAAACACAAACACTGTTAAACCCCCTCAGAGCAACCCCTAAGGGCCCAATTGAGACTGCAACACTTCAACACACCTGTTTCTGTTTTTCCTGTCATGTCATGCTTTGTTTCTAAACCATTCGCTTAGAGAGAAAATGAGAGACAGCTGTCTTGAGTCAAAGTAAAGTAATTTATACCCTCAGATTATGGGCATACACGCTGTATAAACAAATTGTGAATTTTATAAAGCCCAAATATAATTGTTGATGGCTATCTGGGACAAGAAAATGGCCCCTAGCTTGCCTTGAAGCGCAAGGCAGCATAATTTTGGTGGTGTGATTATGCTCTTTAAAACTGAATTAATCTGTTTATTATCTCTCCAGTCATCTGTGTACAAGTGTACAGTTAATGATTACACTGACGTCACAACGTTGCGGCTCTAATCTGACCAAATTTACAAGAAAAATCTATCCAACATGGCTGCAAGCGACGGGAATTCACATCGGTTCACACGCATGGAGCAACTTGTAAGTAACCCCAAAACTACTTTGCTTGTTATAAAGCTGTATTTATATCATAATGAAGTTGAGTGTCCTCAAGAATCAAGGTAAATGTTCATCAATCAACTTAAATGTTCACTTTTTTCTTTTAAGTAGCTTTATAAATACATAAAATGTTGGGCTACTATTTGTGGATTTCAAATTAGCAACTCAGTGAATTCAAATAAAATGGTTTCTGTGTTGTAAGACTTTAAGTGTGTTTTGAAATTGGAAACCCTGAATGTTTGGTAAGGGAAGAAAGATGCAATGCAGTGTCTGAAAAAAAGTCCTTGTCAACCAGCAATCACTAGTAGCAGTGGTAATAGAAAAATATATAATACACTTATCAAAATCATCTCTTAAAAACAAAATACTGCTTTTGTGTGCATGTGTGACCTACATAGAACCACCTGACTTCAATTTCTGTATTCATAAATTACATTTTGATTAGTTTGTAAAAATGTCGACGGCATAATTTGATTGTTTTTTCATATTGCTTATTTAATCTGTTAACACATAATCTAATTATTGAGGATATTGAAAAGCACTGAACTTTACCCTGTAATCTAAGCAGTGATTTAAACTCACATATTTCACATGTAGGAACATTACATTTGTTTAAGAGTTTGAAACTTAATCAGTCTGGAGGATAATGATTTGTATTGTTTTATATATTCGCAAAAACATAGGAATTTGACATCAGGCTAACTGAGTTTCGGTTTTGCATTGTAATTGTAGGATTCAAATGGAGCTTAAGCGGTAGTTCAGGAAAGAAGACCCTACACTACGGGTCATTCATATATCTCGGTCTATTTCCCCCAGTGATTCATTACGATAGCAGCTGATCTGGGGGGCGTTCACAACAACCACCGCAACCAATCGGATGCGCCACTGTGTCTCTACACCAATCATATCGGTGTTGTCTGTTAAAGGAGTTCTCTGCTTTGCTGCTGTCAGTTGTCATTTTCATCTTGAAAACGAAGGCGACCCTCCTCCACCCCAGTCACCTCCAGGCAGTAGGCGGTCATACTCCTCATTCTTCACTGGATGACAGCAACTCCCTTCTTCACCACCACCACCAGTGTCCAGACTCCAGGGGGGATTCTGCCGGGTCAGAACTCAGCGTCACTGCCCCTTGTTTATCCTGGTTCAGGATAGAGTCCGATCGCCAAAGACTTGCACTATGCATTGTTATACCACGTAATAAATGTAGTCTCTCCTGATTGAAATGATTTGATGGAGTGGAAGTGCAAGTTCTGTGCCGTCTTCTTTGACAACCGGGCACAGTTATTTAACTACTACCGTCTAAAACATAGCCATTATTCAAGAGTTACCGTAAATTTCAGGTTACAAGCCGCTACTACCTTCGGTCAGTGTCCCTGACAGCTCCCCGCTGTAGCCAGCTGGGGCTCCTGCTAGCGCTCCGTCACTTCCCCGCTAACTTCCGCTAGCTCCCTGAAAACCACCGAAGGTAGCGGGACCAGGCTCGACACCCGACTTGGGCAGAGGGGACGCGGGCAGTAGCAGCAGCAGCGGGCAGTAGCAGCAGCAGTGGCCGGTAGCAGCAGCAGTGGCCGGTAGCAGCAGAAGCGCGAGCTAGCAGCGCTAGCTAGCATTGATACTAGCTTGCCGTAGGAGCGGCTTGTAACCCGAAATTTACGGTAGTCCTTTGCCATGTCCCTATGACAATTGCATTTGTACATTTCATTTATTTAATGCATTGAAAATTCATGTATCACGGTTTCACAAAGACAACACATAAAACTGGTGCAAGTGAAGGTGCACAAGCAGGTCATGCACTTTTTACCTGTCCCCTGTGTGACTTTAAACAGCCCTTCTCAGTCATTTATGGGGACCGTTAAAAAACCATGAGAATGAAACATGGCCGTTAAAGAAATGAAGCTATAGCGTAAGTTCAGACAGGAAGACAACCCCCTCACACCAGGCGGGCCCTCACTCATACCGTCCCTCACCAGCAGCACGTACGTCATACCGGATGTCCCTGTCAGGAGCGTCAGAAGTGTCAGACTCTACCAGCTGTTCAGCAGCCGGGTGCGCCCAGCCATTAGCGCAGAGTCACGCCCTCCTCACTATCCTATCAGCTCACTGCTATCTCCTTTAAATGTTCTCCTTCTCCGCCTCTAGCGTCCTGCTGCCGTCTCATGCGACCCGCCGCCTCCCCAGCACCATCCACCTTCTCAGATTCAGCACCCCATCGGCATCTCCAGCAACTCCAGCAGAACATCAGCCACCACCACCAGTGTCTGGACTCCCCGGGGGGGGATCTACAGATTGCTGCCGCTCAGGGCAAACACAGTGCGATCTCAATCTCCTCGCGGAGTTCATGCGCCAAATAAATTCTGTGTAACCATGGACTCATTATCTGGCATAATAAACATTAACTACTAATCACCCACTGTCTCTCCTGATTGAACTGTAGCTACTGCACAAATGTCTAATCATCATTTAATGCACACACAAGTAGAACACATACAGGCAGTTTAGACATTTGTGATGACATTGTGTCAACAGAAAATGATGCCCGAGTGCCCCATCCATAAGCACTGCTGACCTTGATGGCGAGGATCCGGCTCGGTGTCAGCATACAGACACTTTTGCTTTTCCAGAGGCTGACAGTTGGTGTAACACCAGCCAGTTAATAGGACAGTTACGCAATCATTTGTCCTCCTTGTTTCTGAAGAGGCAAACTATTCTTCATGTTTCCGACATGGCATCTCAGGAAATAGTTCATCATCTGACTCAAATCTGATATCAAATATTTTCCTTGTCTCAAACGTTTATCAAATATATTATAAAAGAGATACTACAGAGGCATCACATCTCTCCCACTGAAGCTATCCTGGATGATTCAGGGAATGCTGTTATATATATTTTTGTCAGTGCTACAGCTAAAGGTGAGGAGTTGTCTTCGACTAAACTGAGAAAAATGACCCTGTGGTAATTCCAGTGCAGTAAGAGTTATAAACCGGACGAATGTCCTTTAGATCTCACAAAAAGGCCTCAAGGCTTCAAGATGGCTCATATTTCCTCGAGAATGATTTGTTGTCTTTTGCAATAGCAAATCAACTCTGCACTCCACGGAAAATCCATAAACTTTTCTCAGTAGACTGGGTTGTTGCTGATCTACCAGGTAAATACCGATCAGCGCTGCATGACATTCAGCAAGCAGCACTATGTAAGGTGTCTGATCTTCAGAGGTGTGGCTATCAAAGAGCTCTTGTTCTTTTGTTTCAAGACCTTTGGACTCTTGAACACAATGTTGTATTCATTGAGGGGTTTGGTCAGTCAATTTGGGGCATTGTGTTGTGCCTGATAATCTCTATCCAGTCTTTTAGAGCAGAATCTCAAAGAACTTTTCTGGAAAGAGGACCACTGATGGGCAATAGACACGGAAATAGCACATTGTTGAGACTACTACCATTGATGATTGGAAACACGGTTCCTGAGGGAGATGGTGCTTGTACCACATTGATGGATTTGAAAGACATCGTGGAGCTGGTGCTGTCCACAACATTTGATGATGAATCTATTCAGTATTTGCAGACTAAGATACAGGATCACAGACGAATGCTTCAGGAGGTTTTCCCTGAGTTCAGAGTGCCCCCTAAGCATCATTATATTGAACACTACCCAGATCTCATGTGTTGTTGGTCCTTTTGTCCATTTGTGGACTGAGATTTGAGGGGAAACACCGCTCTTTCAAGCGTGTAGTGCATGACACACCAACCTTTAAGAAAGTGTTCAAACACGAGCAACTAGGCGCCAGCGCATGGTGGCAAATACCTCAGTGCACCATCATTCTTTAAACACATCAGCAGACATCAAATGTCTCTTCTGTGGTTGTTGCAGTGCTTCCTGAGGTCGCAAAGGAATACATTAAACAAAAAACAGACAGCGACATGATTTACAGCACATCAAAGATCATTATTGATGGCACTAATTATGATGTCGGGATGTTTCTATCAGTGGGGACTGCCTCAGTTTAGCAACATTTAACAGATCCTCCTTGTTAACAAAGATGTCACATTTCTTTGCCAAGAACACAAATCATACTACATTGAACACCTGAGATCATATGAACTTTCTTCAGGGATTATGACATCTCTATGACATTATGGCATATCAGAGCTCAATGACAGCTCACCCCTCTCTGCATACGATGTTGAAAGAAAGCTGCTGTTGACACCCAAACAATTCATACTGCTACACTGACATTTACATCTAAAACAGAGCAGTTAATGTCAAACCAGATTTTAACGCAAGGGTAAAGAATAAGGTTAATATCATTCCATTCTAAGTTCATGATAATAAGATTACCATTACATTTTGGTATGCATTTAAACCATTTCACATGCCTTTTTTTTCACCATTTCAAGCCATTCATGGATTTGTCACCAGCTCATGTGCACTTTCTGAGACATCCTCCCACATGTGCCTGTAAGCCAGCGTCAGAAGACCTAGCCTGACATTTTACTTCTGCATACTTTTTCCTACAATGTGGAACATGGGCTTGAAGAGGGAAACAGTGCCTTTGAGATATCTGGAAGAGACTGGAATTATCCATGGCCCAAAAGCACAACTTCTTTGAGAGCATGGCTGCTGTAATGCACAACTTCAAACCTTACCCAAGTGACAGGGACGTGGGTATATATGGCAGCGGAAGCTCTCATTACAGCGCATCCATGCCTTAAAGAGCCTGGTAGTGTGCGTGGATGGTAAGGATGGAAGACAAGCCTCAAGTTTAAAATGGGGAATTATCGTACCAAGCTGGTCAGATCTGGATGTGTGGAGGTATCTGTCAACGCAGGCATAAGTAGCAGAAACAACCCCGACAAAGAGCATCCCCACTCTCCAACATTAAAAGAGTTAGACGAGCTGAAGTGAACCACCTTCCAAACTTTCCCAGAGGAGAAAAACAGACCAGTCTGGAAGAAATTAGACTACACATTGTGCATGAAGTTGAGAAGATTGAGAGGAACCTATACTGTTGATAGAAAAGCTTATGCAGATGACCTTTGACCTGCGTCGGCTAGAGATAGTTCAGGAAAACCAATCAGTGAAGGACTTCTTAGAGCGTACTGGCCAGCCCTTTGGATCGAATCAAAGTTAAAACCCAAATTCTGTCAATCTTTCTGTTTCCTGCCCCTTTTCACACTTATTTCCCCGCTCTATTCTGACCATGCTGTATGTCTCACCTTTCTTTATTGGGGCCCCCTGTTAATCACCCTCTTTGTGTGAACAATGTTACCTTTAACAAGATGATTAAAGCGCCACCACCTTGAGGATACCTTGATCAATAAGTTGCATGCACCCATGTTGCTCAACAATGTTTTTAACAGAAACAATGTTACATCAGAACAAATATTTCAGTTACAAATCCATTATTGCTTTTCATACACTTTTTATGTATTTGTATCAGTGGCGGGCCGTCAAGGCCTGCTATAAGCCTTCTCTGCCGGCCTAAACAGAATCACAAAGTTTAAATTTAAATGTAATTTTTTTTTATAATTAAAAGTTATAGCTATTTTATAATTTAATTGTTTTTCACAAATACACTACATGTATTATAATTATTTTCCCCTATTAGCTTATTTTCTCATTGCACAGCTCCTCTGTTCCGCGTGCGCCGCACCGCGGTTGCGCCGCAATCAGCTGTTATAGCAGGCGTAGGTACACAATCCAAGGCCCGCCACTGATTAGTATGTATCTGGTATTTGTGGTTTGTAGGTTGGTCCAGAGCCCAGTCAGCAGTCCATATGCAGGGAAGCTACGTCTAACACGGGGACCGACGTCGCAGACATTCTCGGCTGCGCCAGCTGGCATCCCACCAGGCGCAAAGGTGCGAGGACCCGTTCATCGCTGTTTGCAGTTTTAATTTTAATGTATTTTAGGTTTTGTTTTAGTAGGTCTTTAAAATATGCGACACAGTTGATGTATTTCAAGTGATTTCTTAGAGAGACACAGTCACAAGCAATCACACTCGTATACAGCCACACACATACTTGCACAGAGATATTTACACAGCCACTCACATTCACCTACAACCCAAATTAAGTGGCGATTGAGATGTTTCATGTTGACAGTTTCCATTTGCAGCTAATGCAGAGGTGTCCAATTGTGCTGTGCCTGTTCAGGTTTTCCTTCCAACCAAACACTTCACCAGGAGATTTTGCTGATAAACACACTTTCAGCCAGAGGAGGAACTAATTAGCGAAATCACTTGAGTCTTTGGTTGGAATGAAAACCTGAGCACACTTGGCTCTCCATGGCACATGGTTAGACACCCCTGAGCTAGACCAGGGTTTAAAAAAAGATATATATATATATATATATATATATATATATATATATATATATATATATATATATATACATATATATATATATATATACACTCACCTAAAGGATTATTAGGAACACCTGTTCAATTTCTCATTAATGCAATTATCTAATCAACCAATCACATGGCAGTTGCTTCAATGCATTTAGGGGTGTGGTCCTGGTCAAGACAATCTCCTGAACTCCAAACTGAATGTCAGAATGGGAAATAAAAGTGATTTAAGCAATTTTGAGCGTGGCATGGTTGTTGGTGCCAGACGGGCCGGTCTGAGTATTTCACAATCTGCTCAGTTACTGGGATTTTCACGCACAACCATTTCTAGGGTTTACAAAGAATGGTGTGAAAGGGAAAAACATCCAGTATGCGGCAGTCCTGTGGGCGAAAATGCCTTGTTGATGCTAGAGGTCAGAGGAGAATGGGCCTACTGATTCAAGCTGATAGAAGAGCAACTTTGACTGAAATAACCACTCGTTACAACCGAGGTATGCAGCAAAGCATTTGTGAAGCCACAACACGCACAACCTTGAGGCGGATGGGCTACAACAGCAGAAGACCCCACCGGGTACCACTCATCTCCACTACAAATAGGAAAAAGAGGCTACAATTTGCAAGAGCTCATCAAAATTGGACAGTTGAAGACTGGAAAAATGTTGCCTGGTCTGATGAGTCTCGATTTCTGTTGAGACATTCAGATGGTAGAGTCAGAATTTGGCGTAAACAGAATGAGAACATGGATCCATCATGCCTTGTTACCACTGTGCAGGCTGGTGGTGGTGGTGTAATGGTGTGGGTGATGTTTTCTTGGCACACTTTAGGCCCCTTAGTGCCAATTGGGCATCGTTTAAATGCCACGGCCTACCTGAGCATTGTTTCTGACCATGTCCATCCCTTTATGGCCACCATGTACCCATCCTCTGATGGCTACTTCCAGCAGGATAATGCACCATGTCACAAAGCTCGAATCATTTCAAATTGGTTTCTTGAACATGACAATGAGTTCACTGTACTGAAATGGCCCCCACAGTCACCAGATCTCAACCCAATAGAGCATCTTTGGGATGTGGTGGAACGGGAGCTTCGTGCCCTGGATGTGCATCCCACAAATCTCCATCAACTGCAAGATGCTATCCTATCAATATGGGCCAACATTTCTAAAGAATGCTTTCAGCACCTTGTTGAATCAATGCCACGTAGAATTAAGGCAGTTCTGAAGGCGAAAGAGGGTCAAACACAGTATTAGTATGGTGTTCCTAATAATCCTTTAGGTGAGTGTATATATATATAGCTGTAACATGTTCAAACATGTTTGGATAAAAAAAATAAACATAGTTTTGAATAAATTACAATATTTTTAACAACTGTGCACTTACATTTAAATATAAAGTATTAACTTTTAGGTTGGAATACATTGTAATTTGTAATAAATACTTACCTTAAATTAGGTTAGTTAGTAAATAGTTTGATGTCATCAGTTTTCACAAAAGTTATGAGTATTCGGAACGTATTGGGTTTTATAGTGTAGTCTGATGCAGGGCACTTTTGAGCCTTTGAATTTGCTCAAAAACTGACAATCATAGAAAAGTTTGGTCTCATTTTGAACTAGAGCAGATTAATTCTATCCCCGATATGTTTTGATCCACTAAAGTTAGGCACGATACGAGATGAATAAATCGCTGTTTTTCTTATCTCTGCCATCATCTTACTAAGGAAGTTGGGAGGGACAATTGTGTGAGATTCAACTTCTTTGTTTGGGAGGAGAGAGGGAGACAAACCTGGTGGAGATCTGCATTCTACTGAATGCACTTTTCTAGTTGCAATTATGATGATGCTAAACTTTACAAAAAAGTCCCATTGTGAAAAATGTTGGCATTGTCCTTGCTGTGTCATCCTCCTCCACTAATTGGCCAAGAGTCAAGCTAAAATGCACTCTGTCCTAAAAGCAACCACAAATTGTTTGCAGATTATACTGCATCAGAAGAGGAAAATGACAAATACAAGAGTGACAATTAATGACAGTGCACAGTACATTTAAAGAAAATGTGAAATGTAGCTTCATACACTGAGTGAGTGTAAAGGCTTTTACACACCGGAGGCGTGACATATAAACACAAAATACTAAATACTCGCCAGAGAATATTTCCCATCAAAGCTATTCATACCAGCAGCGATGCAAATTTGCAACAGTTGCAAAACCTTTTCAATAAAAGGTGCAAATAGATTTGCGCAAGCAGAGGATGAACTACCAGGATCCTATTGACCAGAGCAGCAACTGGCCATCAGGCTGAGGTAAACTGTTGTATAGCTGAAGCGATTGCAGGGTATTGTATTGAGTTTATTGAGGGAAACTGAGTTCCCTCTGGTGAACAGTTGCACCGTGTACATGTCTTGGCTCTAAAAACCACAGCAGGGGATCTGGTCTGCGCAGCATTTGTCAAGGTTGAAAGGAGTAATAAAGTCAGCCATCTTGGTTTGTGCTACAGATCCTTGGAGTTGTACACTATAGTGTTCACTTTAACATGCTAAATACTGCATTTATACATAAACGCAGAAAAATCTACCTTGTTCCAAAGAAAAAAATGTGCTACGTAATATTTGTGTTCTGTGTGAAAGTACACATCATAAAAAATATGTTGACAGTGTGAACAGACCTGAATGGGTCCAAAACTGAATTTGATTTGAAACTAAGGGACCATGTATTTGCATAATAAAGTCATGACTGTGGTTAAATAGTATGATCCTATGAAAGGGCTATAGAGATCAAGTGTATTATTGTCAATCTTGCCATTTGTATGCTCCTGTAAAATTGTATGTGTCAATTATTCATAATGACCCATTGTGTCTGCATTCATTTGATATTCCAGCCACAGCTGTAGTGCCTTTGAGTGCATATTCTATTTCATCTTGAGAGCGATCTCAACACCTGTATTTGAACATATGTTTCTCAGTGTTACAGCACGGTGGGAGGGCTCGATATTTCTCCTCATGGTTTATCCAAAGATGTTAATGAATGTTAATGAAAGCCACAAAGGTGCATGAAATTGC